>OV656866.1:67439095-67809802 GCA_927399465.1 Sarcophaga caerulescens
CCCTTATCCATATTAAAAAATATTTCCCTTCTGAGAATACAACTGATTTTGATAAACATTTTTCTGTTATATAAATGTAATGAGAACCGTCTGCCACAATGGATCGTTGCCATTGTTTAAGTATTATCTTCCTTGTTCTCTTCCCTGATACCAACTCATTGTTATTTCAGTTTGGTATTCTTGATAGTCCGCCCGGTTCGCTACCTTTACCTTTAATATGTATAATATTGTTACGTTATTACCTTTTAAAAACGTTTAAAATATGAGCTCGTTGATTACAAATAAAATAAATTTGTGTTTATTTTTAATTAAAATTCTTTATTATTCGCACAATTCTGTGTGCCACTGTTCACTACTTGATGTAAACAACAACAATTGCTTTCCTTTGTTATTCCTCTGTTTATACCCTTTGCATAAACAATAACAATTCTAGACAATTAATCGACAGATCTTTGTAACGGAGATCTTCAAACGCACCGCGTCTTCACAAAAAACTGACTGAACTTCACTAACTCACTAAATCAGGCAGGCCTTACCTTTTATATAGCAAAGTGAACAGTCTGATGACTTCGTCTTCTCAAAATCTCTATAAATGTAAACAACGTTGTTTACGTTTATTATTGTAGTGTTGTTGGTATATTTTTGTTTACTCGTTTACCATTTTTACGCTTGTGTTTGTTGTTACAGTACGATAATAAGTTTGTTTACTGCATAGTTTTGTTTTTGTAGCTTTAGTTTATAATTTTAATGTTAAACGATTCCTTCTTGGATTCCACCTTAAATACACTTGGCCAAATCAATCGTTATAAAATAGTTATATCTCGTCTACAGTTACAATATTTAGCTTTCTGTAGTCAAAAACTATACACCGGTTTTGGGCATTTGAAATGCCTTTTTTCTAAGACGCAACCTAAATTATGGAATTATATAAGTAATTCTAGAAAACTTCTTTTTTCAATATAATTCCCTTTATTCAATTTATTTCTTAAGAACTATACTTGTATAACATTTTATGAGAATTTACAATAGTACATATTACAGCAATTATATCTTAGTGACAATACCTTATAATATACAAATATAATGTTATGTTATCTTTAACTTTTTACGTTGCGTCAAAATCCCTATCAAACCATCCTACCACAATCACGATTAGATTAGGGATAAAAAATTAGGAGTAAAAAATTCTTTATTAATTTATATAAAAGTTTAATTTAGAAATTTACTGAATGACAAAAATAGCATCACTTAAAAGAACATTCATATTGAAAGTTAAGGATCTGCCTTTGTCTAGTGTAAATTTCTAATGAGATCATAAATTGACTGCTGGCATCGATTTTCAAATGCTATCGTCAAATCTGTCATTAGTGCACTAACGGTTTTGTGGCCGTAGGTGTTGTGTAGTCTATCAGTAGAGAATCTCCAGTTCAGATTATATATTATTTTTAGATTTTTATTTTGTATGATTTGCAGCTTCTTAGTGCGGTTTTTGCTATTTTAGGAAACCAGGCTTGGCAACTATACGTCATTATCGGTCGTATACACATCTCATAGAGCATTATCTTATTTTTTAAATTTAGGGCATATTTTCTGTTTAGAAGAGGGTACAATGCTCTGCCAGATTTTATCGCTTTTTCGATTATGCGATCAATGTGATCTTTGAAGTTCAGTTTTTTGTCAAAAATCACTTCTAAGTATTTAACAGAATTCCTTATTTCAATCATATATTTTGTATTGTTAAAGAAGAGTTGGCGACACGTTTGGGGTATTTGTTAAATAGGAAAATTACTTCCAGTGTTTTGTCCTGATTTATTTTTATTTTCCATTTGGTGAAGTATTTATCACCATATGTTATGGATTCCTTAAGCTTATTAACGATTGCATTGAACACTTTTCCATTACAAATAAATGAACTAGGAATATCTGCAGTAAATATTGAATATAGCGTTGGTGACAAAACAGATCCTTGAGGGAGACCTGCTAGAAGTTTACGTGGTACTCAACACCACCAGTTGTTTTCTATGCATACTACAAATTTAATTATTATTATTAATTATTTTTTGTAGGTATAGCGAAAATCTGAATTTGTTAAGTTTGAATATTAGTCCATCGTGCCATACAGTGTCAGTATCGTGTCATACACATACACATATCATACACACATCATGCAGTATCGTGCCATACAGTTGCATAGGCAAAACGCCTATGCTTTTTCTGTTTGACTTGTTATTTTCTATTAAATTCACTACTCTTTTTATTTGGTGAACTGTTGAGTGTTCTTTTCTAAATTCAAATTTTTCTTTAATTATAATATTATTTCTTTCCATATGGGATATAAGACGATGTTGTATAATTTTTTCAAACAATTTGTCTAAGACAATTATGTTCACCTTTTCTGCATCATTTGTAATTCCTTTGCCATTAACAACCAACTCCATTGATTATTTATATCTTTGTTAATATGGAAATCGATTAATAATCTCAATTGTTTAATTATTGCCATAATTGTCAGCCGTCTAGTGGGATCATAGCATCATTGCATCTGACGTTGGTATTTTCTGCGCTCTCTAATCAATCTGAGGCTTAAGACAGATATGCGTTTATCCCATATTTTATTTTCGCCAACAGGAATATTTTCGCCAGCATTTTTTATAATGCCTATCAGCTGATTGAATTTTAATTCTATATATCTATAATATATTTAATTCTATATTATGTTCGATTTCGCTATTAACAAAAGATTTGATTTCGGTCCAATTTGCAAGATGATAAAGATATATTTGATGAATATTTCCATATAAAAAACATGTAAATGGATGGTGGTCAGATGATAACGAATTCGGATGAGTGCTCAGGTTAGAAAATGGTAAACTAGAGTTAGACAAAAGTATATCAATTGTTGATGGCTGAGAGGGCGTAGACGTTTGACTAAAACGTGTGAAATTTTGGGGATAGTAGACGTAATAATTTGATTGATTTTGGTGGTTATATAATACATTTCCGGCTGTATTATTAGATAGGCAGTTCCAGCTTACGTGCCGAGTATTAAAATCTCCAAATATAAAGAAGTCGTTTGATCATTTAGTCCCTCTTAAAATTGTTGGAATATTTAGAAGAGTATGCAGAAGTTATAACTATAGATATTCTATTAAAGTCAACAGATATAAATAAATTTTCAATACTACCGGTTGTTTCTGTTCCGAGAAATTTATGACTTATACAATTTCGAATGGCGATTAAGACTCCCCCGCCGAAGGTTTGTCGCTCTCTTCTATAGATTTTGTATCCATTAATACAAAACTTATGATGGCTTTTAAGAAAACTTTCATTTAATAAAACTATATCAATATTATTTCTTCGAATAAATAATTCCAACTCAGTGACTGATGAATTTGTCGTTATGTCTTGAGCATTCCAGTGCATAACATGAAGCTTATCAAAATATATTGAATTATATGACATGTCGTAGCATATTTCCTAATACTCTCAATTTGTCATATTTATTTTTACATTTCTGAAGAGCATCAATTGCTTCAAAATAAATGTCTAACAGTTACTCATTTGATATGTCATCACTATCTTCATTTTGTCTCTTATATTTCGAAATGTCTGAATATAGCGCTTTATAGCCATCAGTGGCCTGTAAATGCGGAGTAGAGGTTGGATGTAATTCAGGAAAATCTTTTTTAAAATTTTTAAAAATGGGGGCGCTCTTTTCTCTGTGCGGATATGAAGCAGTACCAGAGGTCACTCTTTTGCGAATCTTCAAGCAATCCTGTCTACAAGGACATTGTGGTTCACATTGTGGCTTTGTGGTTCACATTTTTGTAGTTTCTTTTTGCACAATTAAAACATTTTTATATTACAGGACCCTCATTTGCAATTCTGCTTACATGCTCACATGCAGGACAGACTGGTGAGCGGTAACATTACCATGGCCATACATGGAACACTTGGTGCATTGGGTTGGACCTTTGTTTCCTTTAATTGGATTTTTCCATTTCACTGCAATATTGCAGAAATATCTAATTTTTTGAATTTCTCTCTTAGATATTTGATCTTGATTAAATTCAATTAGATATATTGCGTCGTCCGCAGTGGAGAGTTTAGTTTTTATTTCTTTTGCACTTTAAGGGTTTTTAAGGCTTCTTCATATAGAGAAACAGTGCTAGATAGTACTTTAGTTTAGTTGCAATTTATATTGAGATCTCATTAATTTATATATGGCAGAAAAACCAGTTGTATTATCTATTATTATTGGAGGAATTTTAATGTTAGAGACTTTAATATCTCTTCTACGCTCATCATTTGTGTCCATGTCAGCTGCGTCATCTAGTAGACTAAGGCGGTTACTCGAAGAAGCTTGTAGAACTGAGTGTTCATCCATTGATTTGTACAATTTAAACTTTGGATTATTACCGAAAATCTCTTTTCTTTTCATTTTCACGAATTAAAACAGTTATAATAAGTGTAATTAGATGATTCTTTTATTTTACAGAAGAATGTTCTTTTTTTTTTGAGAGAAATGAACCACGTGTGTTATCAGCTGATACGCGAACTCTTATTTATTTCACAACAATTCCACACAACCGGTGGTATTGAATGCTCGCACCGAACTTCTAGAAAACTTAATAATGTCCTGCCTTAACATTTCTTTAATCTGATTGTCGACGTGATCTTCATGTAACTGGGGGAATCTACACAGTTTTGTATAAATTTAAATATTGTATTATATACTGGTTGGAATGTGTTGTACCTTATAAGAAATGTTGGCCTCTAGATTGACTAAATGGTTATTCCCTTAAGTCCATCGAATTAATCGCTGAAGCAATACTCCAAAATTTCGACATAATAATAAAGTCTTAGCAGAGTGTTTTTTTTGCAGATTTTTTGTTTTGAATATCATTATTACATTTATGGGTAACTTTCACTTTTCGCATTATACACACCATTAGCTAAAAAATGTAGTTATCCACTGTATTATTAAAAACCGGAAAACAAATAATAGTAATAAACAACATTTTAGGAAAACTGGAAGCAAGAACTTTACTAAAAAATATTATGCCATAAGTGGTACAATGGATAAATAACTGAGGAAGGTAATGTAAGGAGTGAAAATTAGAAAAATAAAAAAATGAAAAATGTATGTAAAATGTAACAAATAAAAAATGTATAAATTCTTAATTAAAATATATAAGAAAAGAAAAAAATTATAAACGAAGGAGAACTGTTGCGAATCCTGCAGAATTCTCCAATAAATGAAAAAATAATATTACTTAAAATTTTGTAGAAATGTAATTTAAAAAAATTAAACTAATACATTACGTATGTTTCAATGAAATAGAAAATTGGGCAAAAGTTTTGAATAAATAATTTAAAAGTATTAAAAAGAATTTTGTTAAAACTTTGAAATAGAGAATTCTTGGATAAGGTAGCGCTAAGTCTCTTTACTAAGGAAATAGAACATTTTTATAATATATTAAATCAACTTTTGGTTAGGTTAAATAATTAATATCTATTGAACGAAGATTTAACTCATACACAGACAGAAAGAAAAGAAATTTATTGTTGGAAGATTGTAAGCAGAATCTCCCGGAGTGAATTAAAATTATTATTCCAACAGGAATACGAACAGCATGGTAGATGCTTATGCAATAATAAAAAGAAATTACCATTTGAGGTTTAACAGTCTCACATTTGGTCACTCCGATCGTTCTGTTATAATATCACAGAATACTAATAATAGAAATTATAGTAATAATGGATGAAACAAAAATTTAATTTCAATACGGGACAGTGAAATTTTCGAAGCAAGGTGGGCGATATAATAATGTTCAGACAGATCCAGCTTTAACGGTTATAAAAGCGTAAGTAAGCGCTTAAAAAGAACAATCTAGCTGAGTTTCCGCGAATGGTGAGTCGATAGTGTGGCTCTTTTCAACAGTATGTTTTCTAACTCATTGATCCCAATTGTGTGGATCATGTTAGCTTTCTGCTTGGAGTCGCTGATCCCGTTTGTAATACTGGTATGAATACAAACTTGGAAAAAATCTTTGCCAGAAAAAGGTAAATGGGATAAAAGTAGCATTGAACCTTTTAAGGCGTCTGATTCGGATGGTATCATCTCGGCTCTGATTCAGCATGCTGGCGATATATTATACGAATACCTGGTGGACGTGTATAGAGATTGTCTCCATCTGTAGAGATCCGACATTAGGACTCTCTATCAGGGCTATAGTCGCGTTGTCTTGTGTGACTAGGATTCATCTTTTTTCCTCTATTTATTATATCTTCTATTTTCTAACTTTCTTCCCCATTACACTATCACCTTCACTATCCTCAATCTCTTTCTAGGACGAATTTACAATGAGTCATATGGATCGCGGGGTATTCTACTTGTAATAACAAGTACACGTCCTCGGTCTAGACAATCGCGAATTTTCAATGCTCAACAAGGATTATGATTATAGACGTTCTCAGAGTGAACAAAATTCCGAATTTATGGATATTTGCATAAATTCCGAAAATTTCGAATTATAATTGCTACAAAGCAACATGCCCTATATACTGATCGATACCACTTAACAATCTTAGATTAATTATTGATAAGGCTACATAATTTAATTTAGGTTAAACTAATCCAAGAGTAGTATTGTCATGCATTATCCACTTAAATGGAAAACATTTATTGCGAATCGTACTTCTTACATTATAGAACATTTACCTTCTACGCACTGGAATCATATTACATCTATGCAAAATTGTAAACACATCACATCATGTTTAAACACAAGTTCCCATCAAGTTATTAAGGGCAATGTGAAAAACTTGATGTAAACATTCGTGTACGTGTGATTTTGTTTCTCTTTCTAACATATGAATTGTTTCGACTATAAAACATATATCTAACCTGTTCACTCTACAGCTGTTCTTAAATCACAGTTGATGTAAAGTTGAATAGAGTCACACTTGACTAGTCAACGGTTAACGTGTATAAAGGTCACAGATGACTACCAAATTGATGCATACTTTTTACAAGAAAACATAATTTTTATTTTATAAACAATTTACTTTTATTAAATAAAATTTTAATATATATTTAACTACTGTTAATAGTTAACATGATATTTGAAAAAATAAAATAAAATAATATAAATATTAAAAACAAACGACTTTGACAAGAGATGGCTTAGACCCTAATTCATTAGTCGTAACTTCTTTGCCACTGGTACGGCTGACGCACTTCTCATTTACTTTTTTCTTCACAGTTCTTGAATGCATCAGCTTTAGTTGTAAACGTTGTAAACGAGCTAGTGATTTATTAAATACTAGTCATATGATTCAGACATAAAAGATACTTACATTTCCATCTACTTACTGGTCCTTTTATACTGTACTTTGATTTCTTGTTTCATTACATTCTTTATCTAAAATTTTTTTTTGTTATTTTTATTTTAACTTATTAATGTTAAATGTATTTTATAAATTGTTTAACACTTTTAAAAGATTTTGCTGCAACACACGATTATGATCCATTTTAAAATTTGTCTTAAATGTTTTTTTTGAAGATTTTGTCAAAAATATATTTGATGCTATCAAGTCTGATAATCAAAAGACCGGTCATTTCACCGTCATAAATGACATATTAAAAGACCGGTCATTTTACTGTCACTAATGATGTATCAAAAGACCGGTCATTTTACCGTCACTAATCATATGTTGTTGGAAATGCAACTCTACAGCTGAAAAGTACTATAAAATGTTATGTATGTATTAGTAAGTGTTAGTTTCGGTCATTCCCCTACAAGAAATGAATGACTGAAACTAACACATGAGAAATTATTATTACTAACACATTTGCATTTTTTTTTATAGAATTGTTGGAAAAAAAATGTTATGAATGTTTTTATCAATAATGACAGTCAAATGACTGGTAAAATGACCGTCACTGTTGTGGTAGAGAGATGCATTTTCTGCCGTTAAAAATTGTTGTTGTTGTCATTGTTAGAATAATTTGTAAACTGGTAAAGAGTGCATATGCAAGAGTGAAACAACTGCATTTTGATTAATATTTTATTAAAATGGTTATTTCCATCACAAATGTCAGACATATGACAGGTAAAATGACTGTCACTGTGTCACAAACTACACAGTGTTGTATATTCTGTCGTTACAAAATAATTATTTCTGCGAAAAGTGAAAAGACGAACGTGAAAATTTTAAAACTAAACAAAAATTAAAAGATTAAAGTGAAAAATTAAATTGAAAATAATAAAAAACAAGAAATAGACTTGAGAGAACAATAAAATTAAAGGACATTTGAGTCCAATGTAAAAAAATATAAAAGTTTTATTCAAAATAATGCAAATAATTCAGTGAAAAGTGAAAAAATAAAAATTGAACAAGTGTAGAAAATTAGTAGCCAGCATGCTCCCGCTGAAATCAATCGAAGCGGTGGGAGAGGTAGAGCAGAAGTTAGAATCTCCAGAGTTTTGCCAAGCAATGGTAATAAAGTCAAATTATTTCTTCTTTAAAAAATTTAATAATCATATTTCTTTACAGATTACGTATTTCCATAAATTGAAAAGCACGTCTGAGGATGTCAGCAGTGTCATTCGTGCAGTACTAACTGATGACCTGCTATAAAAATATAATTGGGAAGGAAGGTGGGGAAAACAAGCGCTTGCTAAGCTTTCGCTATTCCAAAAAGTTTTACGAGGTATGTCCATATTTTTATATATAAATTATGAAAAATACATATTATTTATGTATCAGCAAATACACTATATAAATATATATCTTCTACAAATTTCAGAAGTTTTCAATTTGCAAGGGTCCTTAGACTTTGAAAAAATCATTAGAAAAGCCGTAGAAAGGAGCCATCATAGAATGAAACAAAAAAAATATTTAATAAATCAATCTTAATGTAAAAAATAAAAATTTAAACTAATACATTTTATAATAAAAATAATATAAAAATCGAGTTTTATTATAAAAGTTATACCGGTCAGATTTGACGGATATATTCATCAAGTATGACTAGTCAACAGTGACGGATATATACATCAAGTATGATTGATCAACAGTGACGGATTTATACATCAATTATTATTTGTTAACAGTGATGGATATATCCATCAAGCCTGATTAGTCAACCCTGACTTACATTTCTATCATCCTTGATTGGTAAACAACAAAAGAGTGAGCAGCTCAAATATATGTTTTAAATTCGGTAGAATTCATAAGTGCAAGGGAGATGAAAAATCACATGTACACAAATGTTTCCATCAGTTTTGTCCATTTGCCTTAAGAAACTGATAGAAACTTTGTTCTACGCGATGATGGATATTTCCTACAGTAGTGACAGTCAAATGACCACTCAAATGACTGTCACTGTTCTTGTAGGGTCATTTCTTGTATGGTTACGTCACAGTGTAACGTTACGTACACAGAATTAAACGGCAACAAATTTGGTGATGCTAATTTTCAGGTTAACTGCACATTATGTTATATGAACGAATGCGAAACATTAAATCATTTCATCGGTATATGTCCAGCAGTAAAAGAGTTTAGAATGGCGAATTTTTGAAAGTAAAGAGGAAATTATTAACATTCTGAATAAGAAAGAAAGTGAAGACTGGTCAAAATTAGTCTATTATATAGAAAATGCACTAATTATAGAAAATTTTTAATTAATTAATTCAATTAAATTTTTTTAATTAATTAGATATAAGATTGACGTTAGTATTAATTACGTAACTATTAATGTATAATCAAAGAAAATAAAATATAAAGAATGTGCATTTTAACATATTTTGGAATATTTTTCAAAAATATTTCATGACGCGGGGGGAAAGATAGGAGGGAAGGAAACAGAAACGAAGAGCGTAACAATGCGTTGCTCTCATCGCGATGAGATCAAAGACTATAAATCAATGATGCCCATTTCATAGTGCTTTTGCGCAAACTAAAAACACACATATTCTTATTCTCTTTGGTTAGTCGTCACTCAGACAGCGACGAAAGCACATGCGCAGTGGGTGCACGATTTTTTTGTAATATTTTTTGCTTAAAGCACTGAAAAAAATTTACTATGACTTACGAAACATATTTTATGATAAAAAAAAATGCGTTTGGTGATGCTCAATGCATTTTATGTTATAAAATATTGAAGGAATGTAGAGAATATGCTTTTAAAAGGCACTATTGTTCTTATCATAGTGATATGGATGATATTAATGATGGGGAAAAAAAGATTTATTTTGTAAAAATAAAAAAATTTATTTGGAAAAATTGAAAGAGTGGTTACTTGAAGAAGAAAACAATGAAAAAACCTCAGAAAATAAAATGTTAAAAATGGAGTTATCAAGCTTAATAAGCTTGGATATTGTTAGACATGGTAGACCATTTTCTGATGGGGAGTTCATTAAAAAAATTTTAAATAAATGTTTTCAAAAACTTAATTTTAAGCTTATCGAAAATCTTCCATTGTCACGCAGTAGTGTTATTCGGCGCACTGATCAATTGGGGGCATCTTTAGAAGCCGCCATTGTAGAAAAATTAAAAAAACTGCACTTTTTTCTGTTTGTTTTGATGAAAGTACAGATATTAGTCTTTTTCCATAGTCACTGATTGAACAAAATTTTGTAAACACGTAAATGAAGTTCCACGAGAGAGAGATCTCACTTCTTTCACTTAAATTTTGAAAAATGTATCAACCATATAGCTTTAAAAGTGCTTTGGATTTTTTCCGTACATTTGATTTCAGTTTACACAACTTTTCTTTCAGTGCAGTTCTCTCTCGCTCATCAATACTACTACAGTTTTAGCTTTGGGCATCCGTGCTATAAATATATGAAGATGTTGCACTGCCATACATTGTACTGCCAGCAGAGACCTGCGCCGAGCAAATTTGTCGGCGGCGGCGGCTAATGTTGAAAAGTTTCGGCGGCGGCTTTAAGTCGGCTGTGAGCCGAAATATGGTAAAGTTTCGGCTGCGCCTTTATGTCAGCTGTGATCCGCAATGACATAAATAAAAACACTAATTTTAAAGACAAACTTTTTCCGTTTTATTTTTTCAATCAATATCGTTATATTTTATTTTCAATAAAATATTTTTAACAAATACATTTAATTGACAAATATACATACATATATTAAAAAATAATAAATTAATTCAATTAAATTATATTGCATAAAATGATAAAAATAAAATGTATTTCAAATAGCAAATAAAAATATTTCATATATTAAAAAAAAAATTTGCACTTATAACAAAAAACATTAAAATTTTTTTTATAAAAGTGTTGTAAATAATGAAAATAAAGAGAGAAAAAATCGTTAGAAACGAACCGGATGATATACGTCAGAAACTATAAATTTAACAGAGATAAAATGCGTTTTCACTTTTTCATTTCGTAATCCTGTGTCCTTTTTAAACGGCTTCAAAGTTTTAAAGAGGTACATTTTTCAAAAAATATTTTAAAATATTTCTACTGATCAAACAATGTCAAATTTGATATCAAAAGAACAAGAAGGGTTGGGAAATATTTTGTATTATTTTAATTTTATACTGTCAGGATAAAAAGATGTTAAAAATGTCCTCTAGAATTTTTATTCTTTAATATATTTTTAGGTTTTCAATATTATTTTTTCAAAAAATAGTGCGTTAAGGACCCAGTTATGGAATATTTTTTTTTAATAATATTGAAAATTTTTAACATCTTTTTACCTGACAGTATAAAATAATACAAAATATTTCCCAACTCTTCTGGTTCTTTTGATATCAAATTTGGCATAGTAGGGTAAGCAGAAGTATTTTAAAACATTTTTTAAAAATGTCCTCCTTTGAAATTTTGAAATCCTTTTACAAGGAAACAGGATCACGAAATGAAAAACTGTGAACGCAGTTTTGTTTCATTTAATCTCTTTTTTTAGACTTACATCATCTTTTCCTTGTCTAAACTAAACTATTAAAAAATTCATACATATCATGTATAAATAGTACCCTGTTTATTGTCAAAGGACTTCAATTTTTTGGTTCTCCATTTTAATTTTTTATGTCTCTTAAAAAAATTTAACGTAAAGTTAAAAGTGTTACCACATTCACCAAAAAATTCAAAATTACCATATCAAAAAATTAAATATTTTTACTATTAACATATCACAAAATGAACAAAAAAACTTCAATAATGTATTTAAGTCAAGTAAAACAAAATTATATAAATATCATATTTTATATACATATATTTAAAATTTATTGTATACAATATTAAAAACATATTTTCATATATTTTAATTTTTTTACATACATAAAACGGCGGCTGAATTTAAGCCGACTAAAGCCGAATAAATTTTCGGCGGCGGCGGCTTTTAAATTTTGTCAGCGGCTCGGCTTAGCCGGCTGTCAGCCGATCGGCGCAGGTCTCTGACTGCCAGTGCCAAATTTGTCGATGGCAGTACGGCTACTGCCACTTATTGTACTCAGAGAACTTATTATACTCAGAGAACGTATTGTTCTCTTCTCTAAGCAATTTATTCTCATATGCGTGTATACGTGTGTGGGTAAGAATATGTGTTTTATTGTTGTAGAAATGAAACTATATCGATTCGCACCGAAATAAAAAATCCACATTTTGTGTTGACATTTGAAACTGAAAAATTGTTTTATAAAAAGTGTGAATTTAAAAATTGTAGTGCATGCTCAAACAAAACGTTTAATAAATATAATATATAATTAAAATCATATTTTTAGAAGATATTGATAGGACTGGAAATATATCAGAAAGTACCCATACCCCTGATATAGATGTCGCAGATATATACGATGAAAATAAAGAATATTTTAATGAAGGCACCGATTGTTTTACGTCCAACAATGTGCCAATTGAATTAACATCAAGTCGATATTTTGTTGGTTACATAGCTCAACGAATATCTTGCGTTAAATGTCGTGTGGATATAATCAAACCAGCGCAAATTTTGTCATATCCTTCAGAAATGTTCGTTCATGCAAAAAATTATATAAAAGATTCCGACTTTGGAAGTTTGTGCGCTCCATCTGATTTATTTTTTGAAGTTTGCAAAGTTCATGTATGTCTTCGAAAAAATTTTTTTAGAAAATAAATCTATAAAAAACATTTGTAGTTGACCAATGCGTAAGTTGCACAAAAAATACAATTTATTCTTTTTGGTTTGATGAAAATAACGAATGTTATAAACACAGAATGGAGATGCTTAATTTACTAATTGTTGTTTTACTACGGAAGCATTCCACATGGGAAACATACAAATTCAAATTATCCAGTATGGAAAAAGTTAAAATTTTGAACCATTAAAATGATATATAAATTTAATAAATACTAAACAAAAAAAGCATTCGTTTTATTACAACTTCATTCTATAAAAAAATAGACACATATGGTAAATACATACATACATAATTGAATAGTCTAAAAAATAACATTATAATTCGGTGCGAATCGATATAATTTCATTTCTACAACAATAAAACACATATTCTTACCCTACAATAAAACAAACGGTAATATTTGTTTTCCACAGGCTATTTGCACATAGATTTTGTGAAAACAAAAAATCTTTCAGTTTGTTTATTATTTAATTTGGCAATGTATGTATACATACATGCACACACGTATACACGCATATGAGAATAAATTGCTTAGAAAAGAGAGCAATACGTTCTCTAAGTATAAGTTCTCTGAGTACAATAAGTGTACTGAGTCTTTTTTGTTTTCTTTCTCTCAGTTAACATGAGAGTGAGAACGACGATTTAGCTTTCCCTGTTACCTACCCCCCTCATCATAAACAAGCACAAAATTTTGTCAATTTTAAATACAATTTATAGTCTTTGGTCAAACAATAAAAACGATCATACATACATAATCGTACATACACATATACATACGTATGTACGATGAGAGCAACACATTGTTACGCTCTTTGTTTGAGTTTATTTTTCTTCTGTCTTCCCTCCCTCATCAAGAAATGATTTTTAAAAAAGATTTTGGTGAGAGCGGGTAGTACTGGTACAACCCGCCATAAGAAATTTTACTTCTACATAATGCGCATTCTTTATATCCATATTCTTTGGTATAATGTAACTTGACAGACGTGACGTTTAGTTGTAAACATGTCGATAGTTTTATTTTTTAGTTTCTTTTTTCTTTATATATAAACATGAAACAAAACATGGACATTAAATTAGCACAAAACCTTGTCATAAAAACAATCTAATTTTTTATAGTATTTTATGTCTATTTACAAAAAAATTTAAACATAAAAACATAAAATGCATATTCTTCTTTAAAACAAAAACAAAATTTTTGACTAAATTGCCGATCATATGCTCATTGAGGCCTGCAACATATCAAATGCTAGATTTTAGCTGGACAGTAAAATAGCACAAAATTAAAATTTCTGAAATAAAAATAATATATTTAAATAAATAGTAAAACTATTATTGTTTTTCGTTAACTTGGTCAATATTTGGTAGAATAGCCTTTATTTTTAAGCACCGCGTGTGTGCATCTGCGGGACATGCTTTCAATCAAATTCTGGCAACGTTCTTTGGGAATCGAGTACCAAGCGTTCCGTATTCCAAGCCACAAATCGTCCAAGTTTTTGTACTTTTGTTGAAAAATTACACATTTCACATCGTTCCAGAGGTTTTCAATCGGGTTTAAGTCAGGACTTTTCGCCGGCCAGTCTAAAATGCGAATGTGCTCTTTATAAAACCAATCCTTTACCAGCTTAAACGTGTGTTTGGGATCATTATCTTGCATAAATATGAATGAAACTGGCATGTTTTCAAAAGCATATGGATCCATTTTGTTCTTCATAATGTCCAAATACTGGTAACGGTCCATTTTTCCATTAATTTTGACGATTGGATCCACACCGTGCCATGAAAATGATCCCCACACCATGATGCTTCCTCCACCATGCTTTATGGTCTTTTGAGTGTAACGTGGATTAAATGCCTGACATTTTGGCCGATGAATAAAACTCTACCATCCGGTCACAAACGATTTATCTTTGTTTCATCACTCCAAAGTATTTTTTTCCAGAATGAGAGTTCTTTATCCTTGTAGGTGCGAACAAAAGTTAAACGCTTGATTATATTTTTTTTGATAGAAGTGGCTTCTTTCGGCTAGAGCGTCCAAACAGCTTTGCGTCATTAAGACGTTGGCGTATGAGCCCAATTTGGGAGTTAATTTCGTTTGCAATATGGCGTGACGACATGAAAGGGTCTTTCTTTGACATTCTGACAATAGAACGGTCCAGGACTTTGATTGTTTTCTTGACACGTGACTTCTGTTTTTTTTTGTTATCTGCGATATTATTTTTATTTGTTTTGAAGAAAACGATTACGTTGTAAATCATTTTTCGCAAGCGATTCAAAATATTGGCAATTTCAGTCATCTTTTTGCCATCCTTCCACTACTTTACAATAATGAGCTTCTCCTTTGGAGTGCAATCTTTTCCACGCCCCATTTTTACCAAAAATTAATTTAAATGCCACAAAATTAAAAGAATTTACCGCAAGAAAAAAAAAATGTGGAACAAAACTTGTACCTAAAGCACTTTTATGCACTTTGTGCTAATTTAATCATAATCAAACTATAAATGGATTTTGTGCTAATTTAATGTCCATAGCTGTATATAATTATTTTTAAACAAAGAAAATTTCTAATAATAATAATCAAATATCCAGTATTAATCAATTGGGCAAATTTTTAAAAGTTCATCTAATTATTTATAATCATTCCGTTATAAAATTATCTAAATGTAGCTCTATTCTTGTAAGTGATTGTACGAATGTAGTCGCCGTAGTCTAGTAGGTAGTGTGTTGGCTTACTAGATGTAAGGCCCGAGTTCAAATCCCAGGTCAGACATCAAAACGAAAATATGAAAATATTTTTTCGGCGACTTCCTCTCAGCAGATTTCTGGCAAACACTCTGAGAGTAAATAAAATTGCCATGAAAAGCTTCTCAGAAATCTGTCGTTCGGAGTCGACTTTAAACTGTAGATCCCGCCACTCATGTATAAAATTAACGCACATAACATAAGTGGCGTGAGAAGCTAGGTCGTAATCCTGACTGAAGGGTTGTAATGATCAATTAAAAAAAAAAAAAAGATTGTACGAATGCGGAGGAATAGCAAGAATTTATCAAGAAACGCATGCCTTTTTCAATTGTTGTACTTCGGGCCATAATTCAGTGCTACTAAACACCGTCGTAGATACTGATGTAAAAGATAATCAAACAATGAAGAAGACAGAAGAGGATTGTGGAACCCCATCAACATAAAATCTTGCACTGTCTTGAGGAGATTTGTGACGTGGATTCCCTCTCTGTTAAGGAGCGGAAATGCGGGCTCGACACAGGGCCACTGTTTCGCGATATGAAACCAAATACTCGGGTGGTGTCCCTTGCGTGTAGATAAGAGTGTGGAGCCAATGGCTTCTACTTCTAAAGCTGAAAGCAAGGGTTTAGAAGGTTCGGCGCCTTTAATCGCAACTTAGGTAAAGACGACTTCTCAAGTATGGTGCTGGTGTTCCTTCTTCTATGGATAAAGGAAAGGGGGTAGAAACTATCGCTAATCCTTTATTTAAGAGAAGGGTGTAGATCTGACTAAGTGCCTAACTCCGGTTCGAACGTTCGAAAAAACAGGGAAGCCTGTGAACTAGCTCTTCCCTTCAATGGGCTTTCATCGAAAGGTCAGATTTGGATTTCAAAATCTCTCTTGAAAGATGGGAACTAATTGAAGAAAGGCTCATAGATTTTATGATGGACGTAATGCCCGCATATCTTCCATCAGATGGTCTAAAGACATTAAGGTCGTGAGCTGTAAAAACGAGGAGCTGCAAAGTCCGTGTGGAAGCAGTGAAGCGCACTTAGTGAACTTTGGCCCGGTGCTCGAAGTGGAGGTGGTATGCATCCCGCCTACAATCAGGCAGGTGAATGGCATACCGAACTTATTGGAAATCAGAACGACGGATTGAACACTAGAAAAGACTGCGATCTTCGGATCGCAATTGATCAGTCATCTCTTCAGTGGCTAAGGGCAAGAGGTGGCATAGTGTTATGTGAGTTGGTTCATCTAAGAGTCCGTCATCCGGATATAAGTGATGCCAAGAACGCTCCCAGAGGAGGCTGAAAGTGGTGGAGATTAATCTGCATCACTGAGAAGCCACCTCACACAACCCTCTAACCACCTTGCGCTGCCTTGAAGTTGGTATCGCTCTTATCCAGGAACCTTGGATCCTTAGGGATAGGATTCTTGGTTTGAGCGATCCTAATTATAGGTTACTTGTTCCTAAAACAAGTGAAAAGTGTATTTTAGCTAGTAGTAAGTTGGATTTGTTATCGCTCCTTTCTTTTGTACAGGTAATGTAACAACTGTGGTGTACAGAGATGACCTTGGGATCAATCTGATGCTGTCAGCTATATACATGCCGTACGAGGCTGCATCTCCTCTCGGTGACTTCATTGGAGTACTGTTGAAGGATGCGAAGAGGAAAAGATGACCTCTCGCCTTGGGTTTTGATGCCAATGCCCATCACACCCAATGGGGCAGTGCTGACATAAATACCAGTCGATTTTGAGTTTTATTATTCTAAATGGGCTTAATATTTGCCGACTTTTAGAAATCGTGTTAGGGAAGCTGTAATTGACATTACTGGAGGGTTTCAGATGAGTGTTCTTTCTCTGATCACCAACTGATATCCTTCAGTATTAATCTATCTAGTGGCTTTGATAAGCCTTTTAGGAATCCAAGAAGAACCGACTAGATCAATTTTGAGAAGGCTGTGGAGGAGGAACTTAGGACCCACTCCTGGATGATCGAGTTGGATCTTTGACGGATATTTTGTTGTGTTGTTATAGAGATGTTTGTCCCCTTACTTACTCGGGTAAGAGAAGCTATCCTGCCTGGTAAAATGCTGAACTCCAAAGACTCCGCTGCTGTACTTGGAGACTCTTTAATAAGGCTAAAAGGACGGGCGAGGGTGTTGAATGGTCTGCATATAGATACAGTTTTAATGATTATAAAAGGAAAATTAAGGGCTCAAAAAGAGCCACCTGGATGAGTTTCTGCGAAAGTATAGAGGATGTTGTCAATGTGACTCGTTTCCGTAGGAAGTTGTCTATGGACCCCAAAATCCTAGGTTTCGTCCAAAATAATGATGGGACGTGTAAAGAAACCCTAAAGGTTCTATTGAACACTCATTTTCCCAATTGTGTGAATCCAAATAGCTATCCGTTAGGTGTAGCTGATCCCTTCTGTAATGCTGGCATGATGCCCGACTTGGATGATATCATTACCAGGGATAAGGTCAAATGGGCTATAAGTAGCTTTTAGCCTTTAAGTCGTCTGGTCGGGATGGTATCTTTCCGGCTCTGCTTCAGCATGCTGGTGATATATTATACGAATGTCTGACGGTTGAAAAGATGCGCTTGTGGTGTTTATACCAAAAGCTGGTAAACCCAGTCACATCGGTCCTAAGGATTATAGACCGACTTTCGGAAAAAGCCACCGACTATATTGTGCCTGAGGCTATGTTTCTGCCTTGTTTGAGGATGAGGCACTATGGAATGGTGGGCTACTCCAGGGGCAGAAAGGTATACCCATCTTCAGGGATGGGTCGAAGTTAGGCGGAGGTACAGGTGCTGGAGTTTTCTGTAGGGAACTCGGTCTTGAATTTCACTTCAGGTTAAAGGATGACTATAGCGTGTTTCAGACAGAGATTTTCGCAATCTTGAAGGCTATTAAGGCCATAGCTGGTAGGCCTCCTTCGGATTCAAAATCTTATATGATCTTCGTTGGCAATCAGGCTGCCCTAAAGACCATTGCGTCGGTCTGGTACAAATCACGGCTAGTTCGCGAGTGCAAGTAGTCGTTAAGGACTTTTGGACTAGATTGAATCCCTCAATGCTGGGTTCCGAGTCATAGCGGAATACCCTGTAATGAGACGGCGGAGGAGTTTGGTTGTAACAGTCATGAGAGACGGTTGTGCTGCTTATTACCCCAACCTTTTTCTGATTACTGTGAGAGTTCAAGTTATTACTAATATTTTCAAAGTATTTTGTGTTAAATATTTGTTCTTAGAATTTATAAAACTGTTTAAATCTTATCACAAAACCAATAAAATTGGTTTAAAACATGAACGAGCTTAGTGCTCAAAACTCTAATATAACAAATGTAAAAAATAATACACGTGATAATGACAGAAAACGAAAAAATTCCACGATGAACGAAAATACGCAAAACAAATATTCAAAGAGCAATTATTATGCTCCGCTCGACACAATAGACGATTTTGAGTGTGAGCAAGAATCGCTCACGCAATTTACTCAGCATGTGTCAGCGAAAGTCAATAACACAACAAGTGTAACAATACCCAATTTAAATGTGAAAATTTTGACAGATAAAACACCAGCAAAACAGAACAATAATATCCAAAACAACACAAATAATAATCAAAACAAACGTGAAAAAATACCACCGATCCACATATTTAACGTGGATTCAAAAGCATTGATTACATTTATTAAAAATGGTCTCAAAATTGATGACTTCACCATTAAAAACACCAATTATAAAGACAAGAAAATTACATTGTTCCTTAATACACTATCCAATTACGTCCGTGTTAAAAATCACTTTCAAAAAACTAATACCAATTTCTATACATTTACACCAAAATGCATTAAGAACAAAACTGTCCTCCTAAAAGGCATTAGTGCAGATACAGATACCGAATTAATATTAAATGAATTACAGAAACACGATAAAGATGACCTAAAATTTGTTAAAGTTGGTCATTTTAATACCAATAAGTCTAAAAAAAAACGGTTATAATTTCTCAATATTCTTAGTGCAACTTTCAGCAGATAGTGACACTCGTCATTTAAAAAACATAAGAGGTATTCTTTACCACCGTGTACATTGGGAAGCACTATGTAAGCCCGAAATTCAACAGTGCCGGAATTGTCAAGGCTTTTTTCACAGTGCTTCTAACTGTTACAGGCAACCGAGGTGCGTAAAATGTAATCAATCACATGAGATTGGAAAATGTTCAATAACAAATGTTAGTGAAGATGAACGCGACAAATTGTTTTGTGTCATATGTAACAAGTACGGTTGTGAAAAATATAAGGATCTACAAACCAAAATTAAACAGAGAAGAAGTCTTCTAAAGCAGAACACGAGAATAAATTCATCTATGGTGAACCCTGATATAAGCTACGCGAACGCTACAAGACACGATGCACCACAAGCAGCTCTAAATCATAATTATAATAATTTAAACCTTTTAAATCCCATTCTCACAGAACTGAAAAATTCAGTACTAACTTATCAAACCAAATAATTAATTTACAAAAACAATTGCATCTTCAGTCCTCAAGAATAGACACCTTATTCACACTCATCGAGGGTTAATGCGTCCAAATATAAATGATGGTAATATTATATTGAAAAAACTAAATATTTTACACATAAATGTAAACTCTTTAATAAAGTTAGATAGACGGTTCCAACTGTCTAACTTTCTTAATACTATAAACCCTGATATTGTTCTTTTGAACGAAACAAAATTAAAAACCAAACACAAGTTATCTTTTGATAAATATAATGTAATTAGAAAGGACAGAATGGGTTCAAGGGGAGGAGGGGGAACGGCGGTCTTGGTGAAGAAGGAAATTAGGTATGACACAATTATTAATAGTACAATTAATTCATTTAAATATTTAGAAACATGCATAATTAAGATTCCGACGAATTCGGGGGAAGTCTTATACATAATATCGGCATATTTCCCTTCCGGAAATAATGATAACTTTTTTAGAAATGAAATTCATCAATTATTCGTGTCTCTCAATTTAGACTCTTTACAAAATTACTTTATTTTAGCTGGGGATCTCAATTCGAAACACATTGACTGGGGAAACACCAATCCGAATCACAAAGGAACACTTCTCAAGAATTGGCTAAGTGATAATTACATAAGGTTTAAGTGTAGGCTTTATGCATCCGTTTACCCTTCATTTCCAAGAAGTGGGTCTTTTATAGACATTTGCTTAGCTGATCACCGAATTCATATTCAAGGGCAAAATTCATCGGTCAACTGCCTTGAAACTTTACCCTATGACAGCGATCATGATGCGGTTCAGATTTTTGCTTTCAAAAACCATCTCAAAGAGCGATTCCTTTTCGTAAGGCATGTTTTTACGGCAAGTTTAAATTATAGAAAGACAAACTGGAAATTGTTCCAGAAGAAAATTATTACTGCTATGGAGAATTATGATCATATTCCAGATAATGTTAATCTAAGTAATAATGAAATCGACTTATATTTGGAGAGATTAAATAAAATAATTTTAAAAGCAATTGAGCAGACTGTTCCAAAATTTGAGAATATGGACCAATTTCATAAATTCAAATCAAGAGCTATTGATGCCTTACAGGAAAAGAAAAATAAACTCATCACGACCATTAAGCAATATAATAGATATCAACTATTTCTATCGAAAGAGGAACTTAATTTGAAAAAATGCCAGTTAAAATTGATACGAAAGCTTTTACAGGAAAATCTAATATTAAAACTCAATGAATTTCATAGGAATAAGTTGAGCAAGTTAACTCCTAAGGATCCAATGAAAATGTTTTCTGAGGCTAGAAAATATTATAGGAATAACGACCCACACCAAATTGAGTTCATGCGACTTTCACAAAATAGGATCAACTTGCTGCAAAGAGTAAACATAAACCCTAGTGATTTGGAAATGAACATTAATTCTGGTAATTATATTATCAGGGATAGGATACAAATTTTGGATATTGTTGGAGGTTATTTGGAGGAAATTTACGCTAATAAGGATGTTGAGGTTGAAAATACGGTACACAGACAGGTTATGGATAGTTTCACCAGATTTTTAGAAGAAAAATCAGAGCATGATAACATACCAATGCAAAGTTCGGACATATCGTTTGGTTCGGGATTAAATACGATGTGGCATGAAAATTTTATAACAGATAATGAGTTAATTTACATATTTAAACATTTGAAGGGTAAAGTATCCTCCGGAATTGACAATATTCCGAACTTAGTCCTAAAAAAGGTACCAGAAAAATTAATAGCAGAGTTTCGCAAAGTTTTCAACTGCATGTTAGGCAATTCTTATTTTCCTAAGAACTGGAAAGTAGGTAAAATTGTCACATTATCAAAAAAGGGCAAGGATTCAAGTGACCCAAAAAATCTTAGAGCTGTTACTCTTCTACCAAATATTAGCAAGATCTTCGAAATTTGTGTAAACACGAGAATAACTAATCTTGTAGAAAGCCGAGCAGTAGTAAATAAGAACCACTTGGATTTAAACACATGCATTCTAAGACACATGCAGCACATGCTCTAGTCTCTAACATTCAGTGGAATTTCAATAGAAAATTTTGTACAGCGCCTGTTTAATAGACTTTCAGAAAGCCTTTGATAATACATGGATTGCTGGTTTGTTTTTTAAATTACATGAATACAATTCCCCATTCAAGCTAAGAGTTCTACTGCATAATATGTTGAGCGACCGAGAATTCATTGTAACCAGCCAAAGTTACACAAGCTCTAAAAAATTTTCCATGGTTAATGGGTTGCAGCAAGGTACGGTTAACGCCCCTATTTTATTCAATATATATATTGTTACGAAAATGGAAATGGTGTTGTTAAAATAATAAGCAAAAGCTCCAAAAACAACACAAATCAAAAACTTCTGGCGGAGTCTCGGAAAGAAAATGAGCAAATCCAACAAAAGCTATTTTCAAAACTTGAGAAGAAACTAGATGCGTATACAGAAACGCTAGATGAAATAATTGAGTCATTCGGCGGAAGAGTTACAAGTGTCGCCGAAGAGGTGTCAAGTTTAGAAGAGGCCGTTGACACGGAAGTAAGTAACTTGGAAAAGTCCTTGGAGGGTAAACTCGTAATGATGGAAGAGAAGAGCCTGCGACCGGAAGCAGTACAAGCCGAATCAGAAGGTACCGGCAGGATAGAAGCACCTTGCTTTGATGGTAGCTCGCCCCTATCCGTATTTAAAGTCCAATTCGAGACGGAAGCAAACAGAAACGGATGGGACGATGAGGAGAGGGCATTGGAACTGGTTTTGGCGTTGAAAGGTGCAGCCGCTGAGACTCTAGTAAACATGCCAGCCAGCCGCAGAAACAACTATAGTGATTTAATGGTGGCGTTACAGCGTGAATTTGGCGACGAGCACGAAAGAGAACTGTACCCTATGGAGTTGGGGTGCCGTGCGCAAAAGGGTAATGAGTCACTGCAAGCCCTTGTAGTGGAGGACGACAGATTAGTGCAGCCCACATACCAGGGAGAAAACCGTCTACTGGGCCCTATTTCACTAAGCTACAAGTTCACAATTACAAGTGTTTTTGCCTGTAAAATTGTGAACTTGTAAATTATTGTGTTTCATAAAAATACAATTACAAGTTTGTAGCTACAAGTGATTTTTACAATCTACAAGTCTACAAGTCATATTTCTACAAGTCGTTATGTTTCACTAAAATAAATTTTCACTTGTACACTTGTAGAATTGTAGAAAAAATGCTTAGGGTCGACGAAGACTCTCAAAAAAATTTTACAATTTACAAGTGAATGATAAATTGAATTAAAATTTGATTTTTAACTATTTTTTAATAAAAATTACTTCAAATAAACACAAAATCAAACAATTTAAATATTAATTAGCATTTATTTGTTTGTTTTTATTTATTTATTATTTTAAATACGTGAATATAATAAAAAATCTATATCACAAACTATATCACAAATTATCGAAAGCGGCAACACCACTAATCACATGTTATAAACAAATAAACATACGTGCAAGTCAAACATATAAAATATTCAATTGTTCATATTTTTTTTGAGTGCAAAATGAACCTTTTATACGATTCAAGTGATGAAAGCGATAATGAAATCGCATTAAAAAGAAGAAGAACATTTAGACCACGTCTGGAATACGAATTCCTGGAATCCACGTTGGAATACAATGAGCGTTTCAGGCTAAAACGGGACAAATTTATTTTGCTGATAAACTTGTTGTTTCCAATACTGGAGAGAGAGACAAATAGAAGCCATTCTCTCACGGTGCAACAGCAGCTGCAGATAACGTTACGCTGGCTAGGAACAGGAACCACATACCATGCAATAGGTGACTTGCATGGTGTAAGCAAAGCCACTGTATATAAATTATTTTGATTGATTAGTGGTGTGATAACAATCAAAACAAATTATCGATATACATTAGAGTACCCATAATTGCAAAAGTATTTAAAATAATTAGAAGTTCGAGCCAGCCGTATTCAAGGGAATGTGTGAGGTGTATAGAATGGTAGAACAATTTGGTCGAAGCCTGGAGGAATACTCGAGAAAAGTAGTGAGCAAGCAACAAAGAGATTGGGATGAACACATTTCGAGGTATCTACTGGCGTATCCATCTGCGATGCATGATCCCACAGCTAGATCAACCGTCAAGGTTATTTACGGGAGAGGAGATAATGAGCCTATTCGGGACGAACAGGCTTAAGTGGGCGGCAGTGTTACGAAAATGGAAATGGTGTTGTTAAAATAATAAGCAAAAGCTCCAAAAACAACACAATGGACTTGATCACGCATAAAATGATAAACAAAAGCTCCAAAAACAATGCAGTTGTTCACGTGATCAACGAATGAGTAAGCATATAGCAACAAAAACAACAGACCGATGAATAAACAAAAACATATAGCAACAACGTCCGTGTATAAAAAATATAGCAGAAAGACAAACAAACAAAACAACAACAACTCTGCCTGGACGAAAGTAAATAAGATACACGAACAACAAAAATGGAAACAAGTTGTTTACATTTTTGGATTGTTCCCGAAGGTCGTCATCATCCTTCAAGGGCATTCATCACACTGTTGATCCAGTGATATAAAAGGCAAGATAAAGCGAGCAACGTGGATTCAGTTAGAATTCAGTCAGCCGTGTATGAAGACACGTTATTCTCGGAGTTCGAGTGAAGTTAGTCGTGTGACGACGTCGCGTTGAATTGAGTGAGAATTCAACCAGTGGTGTGTGAAGATACGAGATCGAGTTATAATCCAGTCAGACTTGTGTGCAGACAAGTTGCGTGAAGAAAACAGTTGTTAGTGTGGTGCTTACAAAAAAGGTTGTGAAGAAAGAAGAATAACTAACAAGTGTTGTTGTTGCTTATAAAAAAAGGGTTATAAGCAGAGAAATATCACGAACAAGCACATATTGTGGAAATTATCATTGTATGCGTAGAATAAAATCGAACAGTGGCACGAAAGTTGTGCAGAGAATAAGGAATTGACTTAATATTAAACACAGATTTATTTTTATTTTATTTGCAATCTACGAACTCATATTTTTAACGTTTTTAAAAGGTAAAAACGTAACAATATTTATGAGTTATTTAATATTATACAAGAATCAATCAGTTTCGCGGACGATGTAATAATATATCATTCTGGTGAGAATATGAAGGAAATAAACGAAAATCTTCAGAGAAAGTTTGACACGGTAGTAAAATACACAACAGACTGGAACATGGTAATTAATTATGACAAATGTGAATCAATTCTTTTTCGTCCACCTGTTGGGAATTGCAACTACAATATCAGAAAAAAATGGAGAACAGTTTGCATAAAGTCTCCATTTGAGGATCAGAATATACCAAATAAGGATGTCGTTAAATATTTAGGAATTTATTTGGATAAATTTCTTTATTTTAATAACCATATAAAAATGCAAATCCCAAGGGCAAGAGAAGCTTTTTTAAGTTATAAAAATATTTTTTATTCGAAATACTTATCTCCTAAGCTGAAAATTTTGTTTTATAAATCATTAGTGCGGCCGATATTATGTTATGGGTGTCCCATATGGTTTAATGTTTCCCCATCGTTTATGGAAATGATAAGAAAATTTGAGAGAAAATGTTTACGTGTTTGTACTTGGTTATTTAGATCCCCAAATAGCAATTTTACAAGATATATTTCTAATAAAAAATTGTATAAGGCGGCAAATATATAAGAATTGATAATTTCATAATCAAAATTATTAGAAATCACATCTACAAAAGTACACGTAACAGTATGAATAATTTGATAAAGGCACCGTATTATACGGATGACAATTATATTCGCAGTGCTTTGAGGTCAGGCTATGTGCCTCCTGAGGCTTTTGTTTATCTCGATAAGATGGAAATCATACAAGATCGCTCTGGTATTCCAATTTTTTATCATTTATATAGAAGAGCGAACGTGAAATCTGTAGAGAGCAACTTGGTTGAGAACAATGATGTGAGATTTGACATGTGCGTATCAAATAAGGATCTTCTGGAGAGAAAGAATTTGAATAGGGAAAAATATTGGTGGATTATGGGATAGTCCAAATTTCCTTTTTTTACTTTACCTGACCTGTTTCTCCTCCTTTTTTAACTCATTTTATCTTTATATATATACAAGTAATGTTTTTTTTCGTAATTTTCTTCATTACAATTGGACAATTCACACAAGCCGTTGTATCGTTGTATTGAGTGTATTGTTGGACGATTATACAACAGTGTATGATTGTTGTTGATAATTGTCATGTAAAAATCCGATACACTTATACACATTTTTTCCATATGTTTTTAAAAGATGTATTGGTTTCGTGCTATCAAATTGTGTGAATGAAAAAAATGTGTATATGTTTTCATATGTTTTTCAAAAGTTGTGTTGGTTTCGTGCTATCAAATTGTTTGAAGGAAGAAAAAATACATTTGGAATACGAAATACAGAATACAGCATAGCATTGAGCGTTCACAAACAACCAAGTGTATTCAATACAACATACACGATACAAAGTCGTGTGAATTGCCCAAATATTAAAATTATATTTTTAAGCATTTAAAAAAAAATTTTTATGCAGTAAATGAAAATACTTATACATATAAATAATTTTAAGGAATACATAATTTTATTATTAAATGTACTTGAGTTCTCAAATTACGGGCTATGTATCAATTAATTATTATATTGTAATACTTTTTGTTTATTTTTCCTTTGTATTAAAAATTATCTATATATATAAAAATGAATGTGTTTGTATCTTATAGAATCGTAAACTATGCATTTGATCATGTTATGATCTTTAGCAAAGTTGTTGCGCATGAGCCGGGGAAGGTTTCTAGGTTGGTATGACCAATTTCCGACAGGTGGAGCCACTGAAAATGACTAAAAATGAATTAAATCGTAAACTGTGCATTTAATTATGTTATGATCTTTAGCAAAGTTGTTGCGCATGAGCCGGGGAAGGTTTCTAAGTTGGTATGACCAATTTTCGACAGGTGGAGCCACTGAAAATTACTAAAAATGAATTAAATCGTTAACTGTGCATTTGATTATGTTATGATCTTTAGCAAAGTTGTTGCGCATGAGCCGGGGAAGGTTTCTAAGTTGGTATGACCAATTTCCGACAGGTGGCGCTACTGAGAATTACTAAAAATTAATTAAATCGTAAACTATGCATTTGATCATGTTATGATCTTTAGCAAAGTTGTTGCGCATGAGCCGACTAGGGTTTCTAAGTTAGTATGACCAATTTTCGACAGGTGGCGCCACTGAAAATTACTAAAAATGAATTAAATCGTAAACTGTGCATTTGATTATGTTATGATCTTTAGCAAAGTTGTTGCGCATGAGCCGACGGAGGCTTATAAGTTGGTATGACCAATTTCCGACAGGTGGCGCCACTGAGAATTACTATAAATGAATTAAATCGTAAACTGTGCATTTGATTATGTTATGATCTTTAGCAAAGTTGTTGCGCATGAGCCGACGAAGGTTTCTAAGTTGGTATGACCAATTTCCGACAGGTGACGCCACTGAAAATTACTATAAATGAATTAAATCGTAAACTGTGCATTTGATTATGTTATGACCTTTAGCAAAGTTGTTGCGCATGAGCCGGGGAAGGTTTCTAAGTTGGTATGACCAATTTCCGACAGGTGACGCCACTGAAAATTATTAAAAATGAATTAAATCGTAAACTGTGTATTTGATCATTTCATGATCTTTAGCAAAGTTGTTGCGCATGAGCCGACGAAGGTTTCTAAGTTGGTATGACCAATTTTCGACAGCTGGAGCCACTGAAAATTACTATAAATGAATTAAATCGTAAACTGTGCATTTGATTATCTTATGACCTTTAGCAAAGTTGTTGCGCATGATCCGGGGAAGGTTTCTAAGTTGGTATGACCAATTTCCGACAGGTGGAGCCACTGAAAATTACTAAAAATGAATTAAATCGTAAACTGTGCATTTGATTATGTTATGATCTTTAGCAAAGTTGTTGCGCATGAGCCGACGGAGGCTTATAAGTTGGTATGACCAATTTCCGACAGGTGGCGCCACTGAAAATTACTAAAAATGAATTAAATCGTAAACTGTGCATTTGATTATGTTATGATCTTTAGCAAAGTTGTTGCGCATGAGCCGACGGAGGCTTATAAGTTGGTATGACCAATTTCCGACAGGTGGCGCCACTGAGAATTACTATAAATGAATTAAATCGTAAACTGTGCATTTGATTATGTTATGATCTTTAGCAAAGTTGTTGCGCATGAGCCGACGAAGGTTTCTAAGTTGGTATGACCAATTTCCGACAGGTGACGCCACTGAAAATTACTATAAATGAATTAAATCGTAAACTGTGCATTTGATTATGTTATGACCTTTAGCAAAGTTGTTGCGCATGAGCCGGGGAAGGTTTCTAAGTTGGTATGACCAATTTCCGACAGGTGACGCCACTGAAAATTATTAAAAATGAATTAAATCGTAAACTGTGTATTTGATCATTTCATGATCTTTAGAAAAGTTGTTGCGCATGAGCCGACGAAGGTTTCTAAGTTGGTATGACCAATTTTCGACAGCTGGAGCCACTGAAAATTACTATAAATGAATTAAATCGTAAACTGTGCATTTGATTATCTTATGACCTTTAGCAAAGTTGTTGCGCATGATCCGGGGAAGGTTTCTAAGTTGGTATGACCAATTTCCGACAGGTGGAGCCACTGAAAATTACTAAAAATGAATTAAATCGTAAACTGTGCATTTGATTATGTTATGATCTTTAGCAAAGTTGTTGCGCATGAGCCGACGGAGGCTTATAAGTTGGTATGACCAATTTCCGACAGGTGGCGCCACTGAGAATTACTATATTTGAATTAAATCGTAAACTGTGCATTTGATTATGTTATGATCTTTAGCAAAGTTGTTGCGCAAGAGCCGGGGAAGGTTTCTAAGTTGGTATGACCAATTTTCGACAGGTGGAGCCACTGAAAATGACTAAAAATGAATTAAATCGTAAACTGTGCATTTAATTATGTTATGATCTTTAGCAAAGTTATTGCGCATGAGCCGACGAAGGCTTATAAGTTGGTATGACCAATTTCCGATAGCACTTCAATAAATGTTCATAATCGAAAACCTCTACATTTTTAAAGTTTATGTCAATTTTTTTTTAAATGGAAAAATCAATAAAAATGATTCAAATTTGTTTTAGTTGGAGGCGTAGCAATGCGCGCAGGGTACAGCTAGTGTATAAATAAATATTTAAAAAATAAACACAAAAAAAATGAGACGGCGGATGCTCTCGATAGATTAGGTTCACTTTCTGAGGGTGTTCCTGGTCCTGATCTCCCAATCTGCCACCTCTACGGCCTCATCAATAGACGGGTCAGGGGGAAAGGGCAGAGGCGTTGGGGGAATGGATCTGGTTGTTATATTTCTAGGTATCTATGGCCTGCTATAGACAGTGTAGAAACAGGTTGAATGCTGGGCTTGAATAAGGCCAGTGTAAGGTCAGTTATTTGGTTTATTACAAGGCACTGCGAGATTAGATCGCTGACAAGGATCTGGGATGGATCCCAGCTGGACTATTGAAGGGTATGTTGCGATGAGAAGTTGGAGACTATCAAACACCTCCTCTGTAACTGTCCAGCACTTAGTAGGCTGAAGTTGAAGACCCTTGGCAGAGACTTCTTTGAGGGTTTGGATTCTGTGTCGAGAGCCGACATAAAGGCTCTCCATAGATTCATTATTAGTTTGAGCTCGTTGAGAAGTGCTAGGGCTTCAATAGTATAGTCGCGCTCTCTTGAGTGTTTTATTAGTCTGTGTAATTCCTCTGCTTTCTTATTCTCTCTTTCCTACTTCGTCTCCTTCTTCCCTATCTCCGCAATTATCCTCTCCCCTTTAGGACGTTTGTACAATGCATTAAGTTGACCTCCGGGTCTCAAATGGCAAGTACACGTCTTCTAACCTAAACTTAAATCTAGAGTGGGAGGAGTTAACAACGTAGTGTGAATACCCATAACAATTTTAAAATTTATGTTTATATTAATTTTTTGCTGAAAAATTCGTTGCGTTGAGTACCTACTACGTGATCTACGGTTTGGTTGCTATATAATTATTATTTGAAGGTTATTTTATTTTCTTGATTTATTATATTAGATTTTTATGCAGATTTGTTATTGCAGTCCAGTTGTTCAGTTCTTCCTTATTTTATGTTTATCCTTCACAGTTTAGTTTTATATGGGAGGATGGAAAATATATCTTTAACAGAGGTTAAAATTAAACACACTTATATTTATCCGAAAACTTAAACGAGGAAAGGCGCCAGAATACTTATGAGAACAAATAAGATATGTTGGAGATGTTCAACCCTATAGATTGAGGAATGCGAAAGACTTCAGATTGCAACAAGTTAATACAACGGCAATGCAACTATCACTCTTTTACAAAGGACTACAACTATATAACTCTCTGTCAAATAATATTAAAAATGAACTGAATGATCATGAATTTAAAAGACAATGTGTAAATTTTGTTAAAAATGATGTAAATTAGAGAAATATTTTATGTAAAATCTATATTTATATTATTGTGATATTTCAAAGTATTCAAGAATACTAATAAAGATAATAATAATAATATGTAACAATAGAGTTTACAAGCAATATTTGTAGTATTTTTTTCACATTTTTCATATTTTGTTCACAGCGGCTAATTTTTGTTTAGGTTCTTTATAAGGTTAAAAGAGAACATATTGTAGCCATATTCAAATATTTTATATTCACAACAATTTTGACGTGTTATTTTATATTTTTTGTATAAAGTGGGCTATAGTTTTATTTCTTTATTAAAAATGGATTTAAAAGCATTATTAGGTGATTTTGATATGGAAAATAGTACAAGTGTTGATATTGCATTAAGTCAAATAAAATGTAAAGAGGTGCGTTTTTCTTGTTTAATTTTTTTGTGTTAATTCTGTATATGTTCAGTGGTTCCCATCTTAATTCGCCAGACATTAAAAGCTTAGAGTTTGAACATTAAATAAAATGTAAACGCATATTTTATAAAAAATTGGTCATATTTAAACAAAAATTTCGTATTCGTGTCCAAAATATTAGTGTCTGTAATACTTACAAAACTTAATACATATACATATATGAAAAATCGAACACAGCTTATTTTGCTCCCAGCTTTTAAAACCTCCTCAAATTCAGCTAAGTATTTAAATCGATATCCCAACAATGCAAATTTTTTGGAGTTGTGTTTTGATGGATCTTACACCATATCACTAAGCAGCTTTTCATTCGTTTCGATTACTAATCTTATGACCACTTCCTTGTCAAGCAACAATAAAAATTTTGTGTACCAGATATTGCATATGTATGTAGGTAATAACGGAAAGGAGAAATCAAATTTCAACATGTCTAAATAAATGTTTTTGTCCATTGTAACATGAATAATAAACAACTGCTGTCCTTCAAATATTTGAACCGATACTTTTGGTTTTTCCATTTGCGTAAACGTCTGCAAAACTTTTGAATTTTTAGCTTCAATATGGTCAATACTATACAATATACATATTAAACTCTACTGGAAAACAGTTCGTTCGCTAAAGATACTTCAAGTTAAGTATTTTCTCTTTAAAGAGATTTAAACCTAATTATTGTCCAAACTTGTCCGTGGACATCATTTGAAGCATGTAGAAAATTTATGCGCAAATAAACAGTACAAAAGATCGAATACAGCACTAGTTTAAAAGAAAATATATTTTTTTGATTTTTGTGAAAGAAAGGTAAATTTTTTATATTTTCTGTACCTACTTCATATTTTATTATTACTATTTAAAAATAGTAAAGTTGGTCTCATTATTCGTGCTCTTTGCATAAAAGATTAAAGTTTTGTTTTACAACTGTTTGAAATATATGTGAGCCACTGTATGTATGTAGTATTTCATTTTTACATAATTAGGATGAAATTGAAATGGATCTAACAAATCTTCTGAGCAAACAATGCCAAATTGAATCGAAAATGTCGTGTGTTACTAGAGCAGTATTAATGCTTGGCGATGTGGCAAAGAATTCTAAGAAATTAGATGAGCAGATAGTTAATACTGCTTGTCTTGCAAAATCTGTAAGCGCAAAGGTTAGGCGCCTAGATTTGGCGCGCAGTCGGGTATCCGAGTGCCAACAACGCGTACATGATCTTATTGATTTGCAGTTATGCAGTCAAGGAGTAATAGCTGCAATTGCTGAGGAAGATTTTGAAATTGGGGCTAGTCACATAAATAGATTTTTGGCCATGGATTTACAGCTATTAAAACGCACGGCTGATGATGTCCAAGGGTCAGTAAGTTCAGTTAGTGAAGCAATAAATACGTTAGAGGAGGCAACATTGGAAATGCGTGATTTAATTGGACGTAAATTCAATGAAGCGGTTAAGAAAGATGATCTAGCTTCAGTGGAGAGATTTTTCAAAATATACCCTCTGTTGGGTCGACATCATGAAGGTATAGAAAAGTTTTCGAATTATATATGTATGAAGCTGTCATTTAAAGCACAAAAGGAATTGAGAAACGTCATTGAAGTAGCAAAAGCAGAAAATCGTTTACCACTGGCATACGCGGATACACTTACGTTATTGTTAGAAAACTTTGCTAGAGTCATTGAGGTAAATCAACCTATTGTTGAAGCTTGCTATGGTTCAGGATATTTGTTGCACATGCTAGAAGTATTACAGCATCATTGTGATATTGAAGTTAAAAACTTATTACTAGAATTCAATAAATACCGCAAAATCGGACTTCGGGTACAACAAATAAAGGAAGGATATACCCGAGGATCTGGCAATAGTAACTCGAATTCGTCTGCAACTTTAGGTCATTACCGTAATCCGTCTGGTGGATCTATAGATAAATTAAATCCAAAAGATATTGATTCAATAATAGCGGAGATAACAGTTATGCATTCCAGAGTAGAATTATACTTTCGTTTTATGAAACGCAGGATTACGGTAAGATCATAATTTCTATCCTGAATAGAAAATTCATAAGTTTTGATATCTTTAAAACAGGCTGACATTGAAGCAACTCAGTTGGATAAAATACAGCAACAAAAGAAATTTGAAATGGCAAACAAAATATTAAATAATTCTGATTTAAGTAGACAAATGCAAGAACTACTTGGAACTTATCTGCTGTTTGAACGGTAATATAGTATCTCACAGCTTATTTCGCGTGCTCAATGGCAAATTCGGCTCTATTCTTTTTACTTTAAGGGCCATTATTACAACTTGCCGTTAACTTGGGCTTAGTTAAAGGTAGCTTTAGCTAAAGGGAACTGTAAAGTTTCTTTAAATGTTAAAGGTAGGATGATCTTCTCTTTAACTTAACGATCACTTCTATCTTATTGGGTACTCATAATAATGAAAAACAATTTATCCTCAATCCTTCAATCAATCAAATCAATCCTTCCTTTAGTTAACGGCAAGTTGTAATAATAATAATGACAAATACGAAAAAAGTCTTGTGTATTATTACTTGTATTTGTTGTAACAACAGCAAGTTCATTAGTTTGTCATCATAAAAAAAATTAGTATTTAATATATAGAATTGACTATAAGCTGTGAGCCATTGTTCACAAATTGTTACAAATGTTCGCGCTTTATAGTTTGTTTACAAACTAAACTTTCACATTAGACGCTCCACTATAATCCAAGAATATTTTATTCGCTGGAAATTTATCGATTTTAAATTGAATAGAGTTTTTAAAAGTAATTTTCAAGACTGAAATATAATATAAACAAAATACTCATTTAAAGAAGGTCTGGGTGCCCTGGTAGTCTAGTGGGTAGTATGCTAAACTATAACCGTGATGGTCGTGGGTTCGATTCCCATCAGAGACTTTAGTCTGTTACACTACACCGAGTATATGGTAAAAGTTACTCAGCTCATATATAATTAAATGTAATTAATACATAAATAAAATAATAAGGTCTTTTAGATTATCCATATTTATATATGACCTACGAAATCTCGATCAAAAGCTACTAATATTTAACTAAATTTCCCTTACGAAATTAAAACCACAAAATTAAAAAGAACTAAAAAGGCTTATGAATTTGCTATTGTGAGTAACTAGATGGTGAAGATCGCTTTTTGCAATAATATCGAAAAACAGATGCTGGAATGAAAAAATGATTTAAAACATAAAGGCAGAGGGTTTATTTATAAGAGCAATTGCTCGATACATAATGCGGCTCAAAAGTATAAGTATGGAATAACTGATCGTTTTTATAAACTTTCGCACTAAGATTCATTCCTTCAGGTTATAAATAGACTTAAAAATAGACCCAATCTTTTATCTGAAGCCACACAAAGATAAAAATTTTTAAGGAAAAAAGTGCGACTGTGTGATGATTAATTTGTCTGATCAGAAGTGTATAAGAAATGATTATTCTATTTCAACTGGACTAAAGATATATCTGTCTAAAAAATGTGCAATTTGTACTAACTATCGAATTATTTTAAATATGACTATTTTACTTATATATTAAGGCTTTACTTATATGATAAGGCTTAAGTTAGAATCAGATTGAAAAATCTAGAATTAAAATCTTTGGCTTAAGTCAATTTGAATTATGTATGCTATAATATTCTACTAAAAGAAAATTTATATTTACGTTATTAATAAGAACATGTTCATGTCATTATGAAATCCAATTACATTTATATAAAATGTGATTCTTCTTGAAAGTATCGTTTTCGACTTAGGTTGCTACTTGTCCCAATGACAAGTATACGTCCTCAAACCTAACTAGGTTGTTGTTGCTTGGCTGCTGTATACGAATTAATGAGCCACTGAAGCAACCTTCGAGGAAGTATTAGAGGAAAGGAAAGTGAAATAAACTGAAATAGTAATGGCTAGTGATTATAATGCAAATTGGAGTCTTATAAAGCTAAAATGAACTGTTCGCTCATAATGGTCCTTAGCTCTTAGAGTACGAACCACGCAACCAGCAATATGACCGCAGCCATGCTTCTGTGCCTTAAGAATATAGTAACCTGTGGTTATTAGCAAACATTTATTTATATAATTCAAATCGAGGTCTTCCTATTGTAAGGTAATAAATAAATACAGTGCAAAATCTTCAGCTCATTTGTTTTTGTAGTATATAAACTTAGAATAAGTTTGGTTACTTATCAGCAACTTTCTCATCAAATATTTATGTCACTTTGGTCTCCTTATTAAATTGTACATCAGGGTATTTTTATATTCCGTATAACGTTCTGTCCTATGAATTTTTCCCTACATTTTTTATGAGAACATTCCTCTTAATTAGAGATTAATCTGTTTCATTCTGATGTGAAAATCAGCTTATGTTCTGGTCTTTGATATTTTAACCTTTATATCCTTTTCATATTCTTTTGCAATTCCAATTTTTGGTAAATTAATACTTCTTAAAGCTTCAATCACATGAAATTTACAAGTCTTGAAATGATGTCGAGAATAGCGCTTTGAATATAATGTGAGGGCATTATGAATTGTAGACCTGCTATAAAGCGTGAATTTTATAAAAATAATAAGTTTAATAATATTTGGCCTCTGCAGGTACTTTATAGAAGAGAGTGTCATTAAGGCTATAGCTTTGGATACTTATGAGACTGGGCAATTAAGTTCTTCAATGGTAGACGATGTTTTTTTTATATTGCGGAAGTCAATAAGAAGGTCTCTATCAAGCCAGTCTGTAAATGGAACTTGTGCTGTTATAAACAATGCCGCAACATGTTTAGAAAGCGATTTTGTAAATGCTTTGCGAGCACCACTGAAATTAGGATACCCCTCAGGTTACATTGACTTAGCACAAGCATATAATGCAATACAAAGTTCATTACAACAAGGTAGAATTCAATCAAGTGATAACGAAAAGGCGCGCATAAATTTTTTGGTACATCTTAATAATGCTGATATTGCGACAGAATATATTCAAACCTTATGCCAAACGATGGAACAGGAAATTAAAAGTGGTTTTCCATCTATAACAAATTCGGAAAATCAATTAATTGAAAGTTGCCTTGCAGAACTAAAAACAGTTCAAGATACATTAAAAGCATGCGTAGATTATGGAATGCAGCAATTGCGGTCAAGTGCAATTAAGCCACGTCTACACCCTTGGGTAGATCAATTCTTAAATTACAGTCACCATTTATCTGAGGTATGATCTATAATTATGTAATAGTTTTAAACATTACACACACATTAACTTTAGGAAGAACTGGCGTCTTATGAAGCTAGTGAAACTTTTGCTCAATTTTTAATTATACAAGTAGATGGTTTATTAAATACGTTTAAACCAATGCTAACTGCACGTAATTCGGACGCCTTAATCAGTATAGTGGCCACAGAATTAACATTACGTTTGGAAAGAGCTATAAAGAAATCCACATTCAACCGTGTAAGTTATGAATTTATTTCTCAATTTATAAAATATTCTTTGATTTTACTTCTTTTACAGTTGGGCGGTTTAGTATTGGATCAAGAAGTACGTGTTTTGGGTGCCTACTTGGCAGGTGCAACGTCATGGTCTATACGAGATAAAATGACCAGGTTAAATCAAATTGCAACTATATTAAACCTAGACAAGGCATCCGAACTAAATGATTACTGGAATCCGGAAAATATTTCGGAACTATCTACATGGCGATTAAGTCCAAATGAAGTTAAAACAATACTCACATTGCGGTACTACTTTACTTAATTTATAACAATAATTCTTTATTAATTTTGTCATTTTATTTTAGAACTGATTTTCGCATGGAAGATATAAAGCGCATAAAATTTTAAAATTTTTACATATGACATTTTAGACATTGCTAAATAATTGTATATGTATTAAAAAAAACTCCTGTGACAGCCACTAATATTCTGTTTTTCAATTTTAGTTATTTAAATATGCAAGACATATAAAAAGTAGTTGAAAATTTACATTTTGGTAACAGATATGTATTACTAATTTCAAAATCCGGAAAAAATGAAATAAATGTGTAAAAATTTACGATTTTAATAACTCAAAATAAATAAATTTTATTAATGATTCTGTATATACCAACAATGAATTAAAAATGTTCATAATGCCTTTTTTTTGATGCTAAACCAGTGATTAAAATCCAGTCTTAATAAGAGTTGCGATAACGGAGTTGTGTTCGAAGCAGTCTTCAGTTCCACTAGTAGATTTATGAGCTGCTGGATTAAACTCCCAAATCTGAAATTAAGAATATATTTGAACCTTTAACAATAGTATACGTAATTATATCTTACCGTTCATCAAGTTCATCAATTCTGGCATAAAATATTTCATTCATTATTTGAGTATCTACCAAAGAGCAAAAATCATCGCAGATGTGAAGTATTTCATTGATTATCAAGTATACTGGGTTATTTGAATGTACCGTCGAAGCATGCAGTATACTAACTTTGTTAGCTTCTTCCTAATAGTAAAAATTATTTTAAATTTTCATAAAAACATAATAATGCTATCCTAAACCAGAGCAACTAAAAGTATAAAATGAAAAGTAAATTATACATTCAGAATTCTGGAATTTCATTTCATTAATAGTAGATGCAACGTTGCACCGAAAAAGAAAATAAATTTCAGATAGTAATTGAAGTTCGGTTGCTTACTGTGGTTAAACTATTCAGACGGGTAATGTTATATTTCACAGTATTGTCAATAAAAAGTGCAAATGATTTTTTACAACTGTAAAAAAAATTGCCAGACTTATCTATTTTCATATATTTATTATCATGTCATTGTCCTGCACTAAAATTGGTAGTTTTCAGACAAATTTATCACAATCCTGTGATCTGACAATCTTCATAATAAAGCCAATTTCTCACTGTTAATGTAAAAAAATGAGGAAATATTTTTTCGCATTTGTCTGCTTTTTTTAATTAAAATTCTAAAGCTTGTCTTTCCTATTTTTTTTTAACTTTTTCCTTATTTTTATTTTCTTCTATTACATAAACATAACATTGATTGTAAAGCAATATGTAAAATTTTCGAAGCTAACTTCACGCACATTATATATACTATGTACATACATAGCAAGTACACTAGGTTAGAGGACGTGTACTTGTCCGTTAAGACAAGTACAATACCCGGAGGTCGAAATTGACCCATTGTAGCAAGTACACTAAGTATGGGCCTGTTCGTAAATGTATCACTGCGCTGCATTATTATGCGCATCATGTTCATAAATGCAAATCTTGGCAGGACTGCAGCTGTCAAATGTTCGTAAATGCAACATTAAATCATATTATGCGCAAATAAACACAAAACACTAATCATAAAAATGGCTGATGCATTGAATGAGTGAGAGCGAGAGAATGAGAGTTTTATCAATAAGTTTCTTTTTTTCTTCCTTAAATGTCTCCTTTTTTGTGCATTTAACAACATTTTGTCATTTGTTTTATCGTCCAGTTCAAAAATCATATTTTTTAATAATTTTTCCATTTCTGCAGTGCAGTTTACGAACGAACGTAAACGCAAACAAATAAATCAGCAAAAAGAAGCATCAGCAACATGTGATTAGCAGTGTGAGCGCAAAATAATCATATTATGCAGCACAGTGATGCATTTACGAACAGGCCCTATGTTTAGATTTTCTATGCTGAAACTAATGAAATTTATTACAAATTTGTTATGGTTATATTTGCTTCCTCCATGACTTCATCGATCTTCTCTTTATTTTACTTTATTATCCTTAATTTTTTTTCTATTCTACCGTTTTTTCCCCATTTCAATTTTTCTTCTTTTTTTACCTGAAGATACCCACAATAGAACGTTTCCATGGTTTGGCTTCGGAACCTAACCTACACATTTGATAAGATTCAATTGCATATCAGCCTTGTACGTAATTATGTAAAAAAAAAAATTAAATTTCGAGTGTTAAAGTTGTGATCTGAACCGAAAACCAATTGAGGAGTTGTTTTGAAGCGTTCCTAACATCGCTCAGCCATGTTTTAAGACCAGTAAAAACTATTTGAAAATTAATGGTTGGGAAATTTTGGCATACATGTAGTATAGTCCAGACCTTGCTTCATCGGAATATAAGATATGTTCCAAATAACAATGTAATCAGAAAATTTCCTTGATTCGTTCTTGGTCTCAAAGACATACTCGGATCTGCATATATGTATGTCATCAGAAAGATGAGGGAACTTTATAGTTAGCGATACCAAATATTTTGAACAAATTTATATTACATTCTCATGAAATAATGTTACAATCAGGTAAAAAAAGAAATAAGGGTTTTAGATAAAAATAAGATATAACCTTTAAAGGCCATTTTTTGGGTGCGAGTTTAAACTCAAGATTAAGTTAATCTCCAGTTCAATTTATTCTTTAGTTAACTCAGTTTTCATTTTTTGAGTGGGAGTTTAAACCTTGTAGAGCTGCCACTGCAAAAATTGCGAAATGTTTCACAACAATTTGCTTTTGTATAGAACAAAACAAACAAACAAAAGCTGAATACTATTGATCTTTAAGTAAAAAAATAATTTTTGAAAAATAATAAATAAATTAAGGCTGTCTATTGTCAATTTGTGTTTTATATAATTCATAATTACTTAATATTTGTCTTATTCGGCTTTCTCTCATTTAAAAACTTTTTTTTAATAAAATTTGTCGACTACTTTTGATAGTTAATCTTAAGTTTAAACCACCAATGTTGGTTAAGGTTAAACTCAAGATTAAGTAAACTCAAAAACTGAAAACGAAGATTAACTGGAGATTAACTTAATCTTGAGTTTAAACTCGCACTCAAAAAATGGCCCTAAAAGGAGTAAAAATGTGTTTTAACTAAAAAATATTTTACATATATATTCTTATTTGCTCTAGTTATTACTTACATTTGTTAGAAGAAAGCACAATGATAGAATATTAGCTTGAAAAATGCTATGGGCTCTCTGAATTTGCTCAAAGTCTGCCTTATTAAGAATTGTGTTTAGTAAAATACTAAATTGACCTATGTTAGAAATAATTTGATAAATACCGGATTACTAAATTTTCGTATTTACTTACTCTCAAGCACATCCACTTGAATATAATACTGTAGGTTATCAACAAAGAACATTAACTCATTCCGCAGGTGGATTACTCGGATATTCTGATTTTTTTTATTCTTAGATTCCCTGGTATGTTGACGCCACAGCATATGCAATTCATATTGCATTTTCTTAATTAACAGTAGAAATCTGAATAATATATTGTATCGCTCTAGTACTTTTGGAGAGAACAACAAGTGTAGAGGCCAATTTATCTTATATTGTAAATGTATTAACGGCAAGTAGCCGAATTCCTGTCCATCTTCAGAATCAAAAGATGATTTTGGTATACAGAGTGAAAACTGTTCCAATTCCTCCGATACTCCAACTCCATGTGCTGCGGACTAAAAACATTATTACATATCGTATGTTTTAATATGTTAAAATAAAGTCTAAATAAATTATAAAATAAATTTAAAAAAGGTGAATATTAAAAAATCTTTATAGGGCATTTACAGTTTTCCGGAATGCAATAAATTAGATTGCGAAACTTTCTGGAAATCCTCATTGTTTAGTAGATTGTAGATTTTTAAGACATTAAGTTAGATTTCACTTTCATAATATGTAAAAAAGTAATGTAGACATTTTAGGGCTGTCATCAATAACAAGCAATAAATTTAATTTTTGTATGTACATACTTATTTGTATAAGGTGGTTAATTGTTATTATTTACAGAGTTAATAATCATAATTAGTTATAAAAATAAAGTTAATTTAAAATTGAGGTGCTACCGACTGAGTTTTTTGACCTAGATACAACCGGCCGCTTGCAAATTATTACGAACAGTCAATTATTTTATCGTTATATAGTTTTGGGTGCACTTAACTGTACTATTAAGTGGAAATTTTAAAGCCGGAATTTGCTATTTTTGTCGGACGGGCTTCTGTTATAAATTGTTTTACCGGTTATTGCGAGTTTAGTAATATTTGTTTTTTACTGCAAAATGTTCCCTAAAAGGGTTTATTGTGCGAAACAAAGGATAAATATAAAGTGTGTACAGTTTTTTGTAATTTTTCAGTGGCTATCAACAAAATGAGAGTATTATGATTCTTTTTTAACAAAATTCTGTTAGAATAAAATAACTTTAATACTTTAAGACGTCGATTGTAGGTTGAGGATACAAAATTGTCCTTTTTAGCATATCAATCACTCCCAAAGTACATACATAGATAATTGGTCATTACAACCCTTCAGTCAGGATTATTAACCTAGTTTCTCACACCAATTATGTTGTGTGTGTTAATTTTATACATAAGTGGCGGGACCTACAGTTTAAAGTCGACTCCGAACGACAGATTTTTGAGAAACTTTTCATGGCAATTTTTGTTTACTCTCAGAGTTTTTGCCAGAAATCTGCTGAGAGGAAATCGCTGAAGAAATACTTTTTGTATTTTGTTTTGATGTCTGGCCTGGGGTTCGAACCCTGGCTTTACGTCTAATAAGCCAACACACTACCTACTAGACTACGACGACTTCCACTCCCAAAGTAAGATAGCAGAAATTGCAGTTATTTTATTTCCTCAATTCTTCAAAGAGGAAGAAAACGCACTACTACTGTGGAGTAGTACGTGGATACAGTAAAAAAAAAATCCGGTATATCTGCCTACATAACCGAAAAAAAGTACTGCGATGTTGACACAGTTTGTTCAAAAGTCTAATATTAGAGGCCTGCATTACTGCATTCACTCACATTAAATTCAACTTATACTGTGATACGTGTGCTGCACAACACGCATTGAATCGCATAGAGAAAAACTTATACAATAATGTTTCATTCTCTTAAGCATGAATGCTCTTATAACTCTCGACTATAGAGCGTAGTGAATCAATCTTGCATACATTAAAAAACACTTGCATTCATCTGAAAAACGAGTAATTAATCCGTCATTTCAAGACGAGAGAAGACTGCGAAGTTGGTCGGCTTCAATTTCGGCAATAAATGTAAATTTTACTTTACTTACATACTTTAATGGTTGGAAGATGCCGTAGTATAGTAGGTAGTGTGTTGGCTTATTAGACTTAAGGCCACGGTTCAAACATCACTAACAAAACGACATATGAAAAAATATTTCTTCGACGACTGTCTCTCAGCAGATTTCTGGCCAAAACTCTGGGAGTAAATAAAATTGCCATGAAAAATCAAAAGTCTTTCGTTCGGAGTAGACTTTAAACTGTAGGTCCCGCCACTAATGTATAAAAATTAACACATGCAACATAAGTGGTGTGGGAAACTAAGTGCATAATGCTGACTGAAGGGTTGAAATTATGTATGTACTTTAAGGGTTTTTTAGGTTATGATTTTCCTTTCAATATAAAAAAATTAATACAAGCACAGTGAATGATACACTGTGTTGTGTGAATCATTCACAGTTGTTTTGATTTGGTATGCTTATGATTCCCTATATACATATGAATGAATGCATAAAATAATGAATACTGTTTTTGGCATACAGTATTCAAATATATGTCCAAATTTTTACACACATATAAAGATGAATAAGATCAAAACGATAATTCATTTTAAAATAAATGCACAATTTGGCGTTTTATTGACATTCATGCATGCATTCTATTCTGGCATATCAATTTCTAAGAGAACTGTGTAAAGAAGATTGACAGAGGAAGATCTGACAGGTTCTCATTGTCAAAAAACTGCGGTTCCAGAGATGAAGAGAAACGACTGATAAAACAGAAGAATTCATCTTTATGCTTGGTTCTGCACCATGTCATAAAGCCAGAAGCGTTCCGAAGAGTTTGGAAGACAACAACATTCCTGTTTCAGCAGCAGTAACATATCGCTTTGTACGCCCTATGATGTCAATGTCGTCAGCGTATGCAAGCAATTGGACGCTTTTTTGAAAAATAGTGCCATTGCGCCTTCCGCAGAACACTCTCCATGACGAAGTTGAAGAGGTCGCATGATAAGGGATCGCCTTGTCTGAAACGTTGCACGGCATCAAAAGGTGCGTAGAGGTCCATTCCTACCTTGAAGGAACTGCAGGAATCGCTCAACGTCATTCTGCATAGCCTTATCAGCTTCGCAGGTATACCGAACTCAGACATTGCGGCAAAAACACGATCCCTTATGGGGCTATCGAAGGCAGCCTTATAGTCAACAAAAAGATGGTGTGTGTCGACTTGTTTTTCGTGGGTCTTTTCCAAGATTTGACGTAGTGTGAAGATCTGGTCGATGGTGGACTTGCCAGGTCTGAAGACGCACTGATAAGGTCCAATCAATGCTTTGACATGTGGCTTCAGTCGTTCACACAATACGTCCGTAAGAACCTTTTATGCGATAGTGAGAAAACTTATACCCCAGTAGTTGGCGCATCCGTAGGGACTCAATTTTTCAGGACAGGACAGAGGACACTAAGGTTCCAATCGTTGGACATACTCTCCTCTAGCCATATTTTGTAAATAAGCTGGTGCATGCGCCCAACTAACTCATTACATCTCCTGGTGTGAACCTTATCAAAAATCTATGGGAGATTACTGAGGCGGAAATAGCGAAGAAAGTTATAAGTTTAAAAGTAGAATTTATAGAAAGGCTTATTAATGCTCGGCATAGGAATCCAAGCATAGAAGAATATGCCAATGTCACAAAATATTAGTTAGTTCTAAATAAATTACATACACCTATATTTTAACTATAAACTATATTTTTTTTTGTAATCAAAAAATAATATAATTATCTCACTGTCACTGTGACTAATTTTGCAATCGGCTGTATATTAAGACCTGATTTACACGACGAATTTTGCGACCTCCAAGATAGATTCGCGCAACTTTCAAAAACACTTTGCGCTTATATGATGACTTTTTTACTGCATGCCTTTTTTAATTTTTGTTTTATTTATATTAATAATTGATTTTTAAGCAGCACAGGCGCATATCAATCTAACTAATTAAATTTTTGTGCAATATATCAAAATTATGTCTTCAAACTTCATTTTATATTTGAGTAGACTAATTTTTTTTCATATTATCCGTAGCTTTTGCGTTCGCGTAAGTACAAGGTTGAATCCTTCAGGTTACCGAGGTTAGACAGTAGGATGCTTCCTTTGTCTTCTGAGGACAAGTATCTCGGCGTTATTTTAGACAGCAAGCTGAACTGAAAAAGGAACACCGAGGAAAGAATGAAGCAAGGAACTGAATGTCTTTATCTCTGTAGGAGCTCCATAGGTAGGAGTTGCGGTCTTTCGAATAGGGAAATTCGCTGGATCTATCTAGCGATTGTTATATTTTGGTATTTATGGATATTACTTATGGTTGTGTTGTGTGGTGGAGTGCCTTAGACAAGACTTTCCAACAAAAGATCTTGGGTAAGGTTCAGCAGATTGCCACCATTAGTATCACCGTTGTGAGGAGGAGTTGTATATATTCGGTAATGAGGCGGCGGATGCTCTCGCTAGATTATGATCACTTTCAAGGTTATGGTCGCGCTCACGTGTGTGTTTGTGGTCCATCTTTTTTCCTGCCTTTCCTACCTCTTCTCCTATTCCCATTTCCTTATCTCTTTCACTATCTTCTAAGACGTATTTACATTAGGTCATTTAGACGTCTGGGTATTGTACTTGTATACGTTCTTAAATCTAACCTAATATAGGAGCTTCTTAATGTCTTCAGGAGTTTTCGACTTAATATAGTACTTAGAGACCGAATGTTATTTAATACAATATTCAAATTAAATTTGGATGTCACATCGAATGGCCAACTAACTTACTGGCCAATCGACATGAGACTCCTGACGTTCCTGATTTTGGAGCGACCAAAAAGATTTCTAGTTTCTCACCAACTGTTATTACAATCTTGAACTCTACCATAATTTCAACTCCCACTGCAAGCCGGAAATGAATAAATCTGTCAATTGGCTAAAATTTAAGATACCTGAGCGCTCATTTTTCGGAACTCTAAAGGACGTTAGTATTTCGATCTCATATTTAATGAAGACCTTAATCAGACTGCTTAACATGTCATTTGTGCGAAACTACAGATGAGAAACTGTCGAATTTTTCTGTGGGTGTTAAAAGGCTAGTTTCTGAAAAAAGATAGCTCAAAAAGATTGACAACCACACAGATCTCTTAAAAATAAAATCAGGCTAAAGGAATGCAAAAGACGGCTCAAAGAACTTTAAAATCTCGAAAAACTGCATTCTTACAAAATATTTAGATGGTTTTGATGCTACACCAGAGGCAATCTATTCACGGTGACGCACAACTAGGAACCTTAGAAAGCCTATTAATTTTAAGCCTTTTTAGTGAACTCAGTCGATGGTAGGGCAATAATTGATGACGAGAAAGCCTCTTTATTTAAGACTTCACAATAGTCGCAGCATTGTGGCTACTCAATTTGCGACTGAACCTCATGTTCCACTTAAATTCTAGTTTTAAGAAATGAAACTCAATCCTAAGAAAGCACCTGGATTTGATAAAATCAGTAATAAGTTGCTTACCGTATAGCCGTTCGTTTTTATCTTCAAAACAATTCTAAGACTTGATTTTTTTTAAGGGTGGAAGGATGCCTTAGTCAAAATGATACCTGAACCTGGCAAGAATCATACGAAAATCGAATCTTATGGGTTTATAACTTAGCTATCAACACTATAAAATTATTTAAAAAGTTTCTGTTTCAGGCGGAGATTTTCGCAATCTTGAAGACTATTGAGGCCATAGCTGGTGGTCCCACTTCGGAATCTTACATGATCTTCGTTGACAGTCAGGCTGCCCTAAGGGCCATTGCGTCGGTCTGGTGCAAATCACGGCTCGTTAGCGAGTGCAAGGAGTCGTTGAGGACTTTTAGACCATACCGGACCGTATCCGTCTATGCTGGGTTCCGAGTCATAGCGGCATACTGAGCAATGAGACGGCGGATGCTCTCGCTAGGTTAGGTTCGCTTTTTGAAGGCGATTTAGTAGTTGGTCCTGACCCCACAATCTGCCACCTCTGCGGCTTCATCAATGGATGGGTCAGGGGGGAAGATCAGAGGCGTTGGGGGAACGGATCGGGTTGTTATGTTTCTAGATGTCTATGGCCTGCTGTAGACAGTGTAAGAACAGGTTGGCTGCTGGGTTTGGATAAGGCCAGTTTAAGGTTAGTTATCGGTTTTATCACTGCGAGATTAGGTCGCTGACGGGGATCTGAAACAGATCCCAGCCGGACTAATGCAGGGTATGTTGCGATGAGGAGGAGTTGGAGACTGTATTAATAATTTCAGGAATCGCAGAATTTAAGTTTAACAAAGCTCTAAATAGTCTAGTAGGTAGTGTGTTGGCTTATTAGACGTAAAGCCAGGGTTCGAGCCCCAGGCCAGACATCAAAACAAAAATACAAAAAGTATTTCTTCGGCGATTTCCTCTCAGCAGATTTCTGGCAAAAACTCTGAGAGTAAATAAAATTGCCATGAAAAGTTTCTCAAAAAATCTGTCGTTCGGAGTCGACTTTAAACTGTAGGTCCCATCACTTATGTATAAAATTAACACACACAACTTAAGTGGTGTGAGAAACTAGGTCAATAATCCTGACTGAAGGGTTGTAATGACCAATTATGTATATGTAAAGCTCTAAATTCTTTTACTTAAATTAGTCAAATTTTTGTCCGTATAGATTTACATTTGTCCGCTGACATCTTTTGAAGTTAAGTTCGATTTACTTTAGTATTGGTTTCTCATTGAACTTCGGAGATCCGTGGTGCTGATGGTTTTGGGAAAGAATATACTGAATATGAATCTGAAACAATTTTTGATGAATATATGTAGGTTTTGCATGACTATTTGAAACATGACTATTTCACTTTCGTACAACCTCGCGTCAAAAATTCCAAACTGGTTTCTAAACAGATTGTAATCGTCCGAACTCCCATGTTTCGACGCCACTATTAGTTCTCACTATATTGCCTAGATAGCATAAGCTGTCTAGTTTTGCTGACGTGTTGAAGATCGAATGTGAAAACTGGAAAATATATCACACGTAATCTGAAATTGGTAACAGACTCTATATAGTACCTGTCCTCTTTAAGCAGGCTAGTTAAGTTGTTTTTATGTCAGTTTAAATTCACTGACTCTTTTTCATCTCCGGAATTGAGTTGAGTGCCTTTCTTATCATTACACTACACAGAAAAATTTATAATTTAACTGGACAACGTTATAATTCAACAGTTCTTACATAGAAAATTGGTTTATAACAAGAAATATTGAAACAATGGATTAGCCAGCATGTTTCCCAGACATCAAGCCGGAAAATTTTGTCAAGGCTTGTTTCCGCCAAAAACCCACCATTCCAATGACTTGCCTTCATTAAAAAGTACAATTTTAGAAGAATGGGGAAAGATTTATGAAAATTCTATCAACGACTTAGTTAATAGCATGAAAAATAGGGTTAGAATATATACACATTTGTTTAGTAACCGGTTATCCAATCCAAATATTTCCTTCAAAATTTTTTAAGAAGAGAAAGAGCTCCCTGCCCACCCGTAAACAATCGAGGTTGGACCTTAACCCACTCGCTTGAGGCTTTAGTCAGAATCCTGGTGGGGGAGGCTGCTCTAGGTGCGGACAATGCTTGCACATCAGCCAATATTCTGCGAAGAAAAGACCTATAACCAAGAAGCCCACTTTGACGCGGAAGTGGAAACTAGAGATGACTAAAGGGAAAGAGTCGCCATCTTACACAATAAAGTGGCCTCAAATCAACACCGGGACGATCTTCGCTATGCAGTAGTTGAAACTGGTAGCCCCTCTGGTAAGATTCCTGATGACCAGCGGGAGAAAGTAGAAGACCTGGTGAACAATAAAATATTGGATTACGCAATGGAAATCATTGAGCTGCGAGTTCAAGAGGAAAGTTTTAATGATGAAATAATAGCATCACAATCGTGAATTTAAAGCCTGCGGAAGCTATTGATATGATATTTGTGTGAATGATGATGTAGACGAAGCTTCGCTTCGCTCTAGCGAAGATGAGTTTTTTGGTTTTGATTGATGAAGAATTTCGTGATACAAACAAGAATTTACCAGTTTCCAATGAGGAGGAGAATGAAAGTGGTTTTGGTAAACACAGGATGGAATCCACGGGTAAACCTGGTCGACGCAAAAAATTACGAAACATTTTGAATTCTATGAATTGTAATGAATTCAATATGAAAATACCCAAATTGTATTTTTTTTTACCGAAGTAGATGAAATCTACGTGGAATTCCTAAGGACAAAAATACAAATTTACGATGAAAAACGCAATAAAAATGGTGAAATTGAAAAATCTAAGTCACGATTGGTCGCAAATAGTTGTAATCAACAGTCAGTTGTGAAATGTTCGTACCAGTCATTGGGTAAGAAATAATACGTATGGCAGTAGGTATGGATGTATCTGAAGAGCGTTTGTATGAAGCAGCATATAAATTTCATAAATATAAAGCACCTGGATTACAATTAAAAGTTAAGGAAATCGATATACGGGCTGAAACAATTGCAACTCGTGTGGAACTTGGTAGCTATATACGTCGACGATTTGATTGCCGGTTATGAGGACAAGAATATCGTTCTGAATATCAAGGAATATGTTTATAATAACTGTGATTCCATTAATAAGGTTCCAATTAATTTAATATGCTTTGTCAAAAGCGGCTAAGGAAGCAGTGTCTGTGAAAAATTTTGGGTAAAATTGTTCTTCATACATAATTGGTCATTGCAACCCTTCAGTCAGGATTATTGACCTAGTTTCTCACACCACTTATGTTGTGTGTGTTAATTTTATACATAAGTGGCGGGACCTACAGTTTTAAAGTCGACTCCGAACGACAGATTTTTTGAGAAACTTTTCATGGCAATTTTATTTACTCTCAGAGTTTTTGCCAGAAATCTGTTGAGAGGAAACCGCCGAAGAAATACTTTTTGTATTTTTTTGATGTCTGGCCTGGGATTCGAACTCGGGCCTTTCGTCTAATAAGCCAACACACTACCTACTAGACCACGGCGACTTCCAAATTGTTCTTCACTTCCGATAAAATTCCAATCTGATGTGTGGAGACAACTTAAGTGTACAACTTCTAGCAAGGAATCCAGTATATCTCTCACGTAATAAACATAGAGTATAACAAAAGTCTAGGTAGTACCCCGATATATTTTAGCAATTTCATAAATTTTAAGCTATAATTTGTAAAAATAATTGATGTTTTTATAATTTTTTCTATTTTATTATATTCTATATTTGTAAAAACCAACGTTGATAATGCTATTTAGTTAGCAAGAGAAAATAATTTATTTCATTTACTTGATATCTCTTTATCTAAATACGTTCGAATGTGAGTAAATATGTTAGAAAATATTATTGTAGCAATTGAATTTATTTGATCTGAAATTACTCACATAATTTTCATTCTTACCTCAAACGCTTTCACAAAATCTCGAAGTTTGTTTTCATTTTCAACGTCTCTATTTATAATGTACGTTTGTCGAATAAACTCTAAGAATAATTCTCCCCGTCCGAGTAAGTAAAATTCTTTAATTAATCTGAAAAGAAAAGATATTTGTCAAAAGAGGATCGTTTTCAAAATTACTTAAATTAGTTAACTTATGTTACCAAAATTTATATTAACGACATCCACCCGCTAATATTTTGGTAAAGTACGAGATTTTCTTGCTATTAAAGAATGATATTAAATTCTGACGAACTGGGAATGGTTGAAAAAGCTTAGTAGGCTAAGTGTAAAATGAATTAGATTACTGTTGGATTTTAAACTATTCCGCTGGGGAATACAAGGAGCATTCAAAGTTTTAATGATATTTCTTGAAGAGGAATGAATGACACTGCAAGTTCAAAATTCCGAATCGGTGACTAATAATCAATACTTCGAAAAGCGGGCGAAAATGAATGAAATGAAAATGACCAACCAAAATGGACGAAGTACCCTTGCAACAATCGGATAATTTTTCCAGTCACAACAACTAAATAATTAACAAAATAAATAAAAGTTAATTTCCTAAACAAACAACTTAATAAATGAAATAATTCTTTATTTTTTTCTTAGAGATATATTTTACTTGTTAATATCTATTTTATTATTTTTCAAATTTGTTCAGGTATACTACACTTAATAAAATGCTTATAAAAATCTTTCAGGATCCCTGATAAACACGTTTTGGTGCATATTTCAGTTTTGTAGTCTTTAGCTGAAATCTTAACATTTTATGTTATATCTCTTCCAATGTCAAAACTATATAATCAGAAATCATCAGTTAACGCAAATAATATTAAATAAAATTAAGCAGTTTTTAACAAACGCTGGTTAATCCAGAATATGAAGAGTAAATCTTATTTTGTTATAAATATTCGAACCAGTCATGTTTGCAAAGTAGTCATTGTTTCTACATAACCACCGATTCTAACTATATACCCTACAAATACTATGTCATAGTAACCTATCTCTTGTCTAAAGCTGATAGGTGAGGACGATCTTCATTCAAAAGATGGAAAAAACTGTACTACACACTTAAAAATCTTTAGACCAATTAGCCAGACATCATCAAGTAAAATATGTGATGTTAAAGAAGGTCCATTATTGGTAACAAGCACAGAAGAGGATTACATCTACAGACACGACTATTGAAGGTTTGGTGAGAGGCATTGAGAAAAGAAGGCATTGAATAGTAGGGATTTCGATCCAGATGTATCATATACATACGATCTGTGGAGCCAAACGCAGGGAATGAAAAAATAACAGTCGGCGATAAGACTCCGGCACTTATGTATTTTGGATGAACTCTTGATGATAGTGTCTGTTGCAGGCATTGACTGTCAAGATTATGCATATAAGAAAATTCTTTTCTTGTGACATATCTATTCGTAGACCCCTTTTTTATTTATTTCAGATTCATTTTTATGTGAGAGATCATTCAATGAGGTTTATAGTTCGAAAGATGGTAGTACGTGCAACATTAAGGAATATGTAGGCAAAATATCTAGGAATATTACCGGATAGCAAACTGACATAAAAGTACTTGACGGAAGGCCAGTCATGCCATAACAGGGCCTTTCATGAAAGTTTTGGGGTACAACCCAAGGATTATGCACACGATGCAAATCATGTTGGCTCTTATGAGGGAAGCTGCATCAGGTGAAATAGAGTAATTTCTGCTGGATTCAACGTTATGTGAGAATTAAAGGCAATGACCATGCAAGGAGGGGAGATTCCACATCGCAGTTAGGGCCAACTCTTCTATGAATAATTGATCCATTAAATCAACAATATCCGCTAGCAAACTGGGAATTTTTGAAACCCAATTTGATATTGAACTATATAACAAGATTATATCAAGTAAAATTATCTAACTAATCAACACATACCGCAAATTTCACCTTTTTTCACTTTTAAAATTTCCGTCAAAATATATAATAAATAATATATTTTATTTTTATAATATAATATTTTTATTCCACCTAAAAATTCCGAAAAGATTTCTTAATTGACTTTCATATTAATTTTCAACTCCCGTTCTTATTTCTTTTTTGCCATAAATCAAATATTGATAGAGATATGTATATCTTTCAAACGTTTTACAATTATTTTCATTACGTTTTTTTACACTGTCAATGCGTTTAAAAATACAGATTTTTTCCGGACCGATGTAACATGGATTATTCAAAAATAATCTAATAAGACTAGAGTTGTCAGTACTCATTCAGATGTCACGAAGCGACAGAATCTAAATTAGAGCGATAGATAGAGAAGGGATGTAAAAAGAAACAAAAGGATTAACTGCGGAGAGCCTAAAGACTGGCTTTAAATCACCAAAGAATCCCTTACCTAAAGTGGTCAATCTTCTTCTACCAAGAACGGGGAACCCGTCGAGGAGATACGATATGAGGAGACCTACTTCAGTAATCTAACACCATAATCATAAGAAAACTAGTTGCCAGTATCATGTTGAACTTATTGAGGCCCAGCAGTTAGCCAGTTCTTCAATTATAAATTGAAGGTCAAAAGGTTGCTAGCCTGAGCTGAGCTAGAATGAGAAGCTAATCTTGGAAGAACACCTAATTCTCCGTTTTTAAGAAAACTACTATACATTGGAGCCCAACAGAAACTAATTCGATCTAAAGATGGTGTAGATGCTACAGAGTTCTTGCAGTGCAAAATCGCTCGAAATTAACCAGATCGATCGTAAATCCGGTAACCTGTTTTGAAAAGTGTCAAAGTCAAAGATCTTCACTTGAGAAACGCTGAACTTGTCATCCTATAGTTAGTAATGGACATGTAAATTCATGAAAATGAGCGTACCAAACCGAATTGGAAGGTCTAGACTGTTCCAGGATATCCTATACGAGAGAGAGAATCCTCACACAAGGTAAAAACACCTTCTTGGGAATCATGCAGTTAGTGTATTGTTCTAAAAATTTTCTGTTTACCAAAGGGGAAAACACTTTAGAATACGGGAATGAGTGTCCGATCACTGCGAATTAACTTAAAAAAGTAAAAAGTAATTTCATAAAAGAGCAAACTATACTAATAAGTAATAATGAAAACTTACTTTAATTGTTGCACTAAATCGGCATGGTTAACAGCGATTTCAGAAAGCCGCGTCGTAACGTAAGATTTAATTTCATCAATAACGTGTTCGTAGTGTGAAATATTCAATTCTGAATCATTTTGAAGAGCTTGAATTTTTTCAAAATAAATATGTTCGCTTTCATTCCATAAAGATTGTTCTTTCCCAAAAAATCTGGTTTCAGCTTTATTCCATGACTGAGCATTTTTGTTTAATTTGTTTGTATCTACTTTAAAGATTAGAACGGTTTGGCCAATAAACAGCACTTTTTCTGCCCAACTTGCAGACAAATAGTGAGGAAGAAGTTCATAGGATATTTCAAATCCCCATATGTCAGCGTAATTACTAGCAATCTCCTATATAATAATACAAATATGTATTACACAGTGAAAATTATCTGGCGCGTGACGTTTTCTTACCGAAATAGAATTTGATGCATTCTTTCCACTACTTACACTAGCTCCTCTATCACTTTCCAATGTACTATTGGAGTGGCCTTCTGAACTTTGAATAAAAAATTCTCCGTAGGTGTCAACAATTTTAGCGTACAATATCCAATGTGTTAGTTGCTTAAGAAATACTACATTTACAGCAGATTGAATTCTGAAAGAAATTAATATGTGTGACTTAAATAGCCATTATCTAAATAATGATCTTAAAAAATTTGTTATACAATTTATTTTCAAGCTTACGTTTGGGCAGCCTTCTTAATGCGTGCATCACCGTGAAAAGAATGTTGCTGTAGATATTTAATAATAGCGCATCCATGAAGTTTATGTATCCGAATTCCGCGTATTAATTTAGATAAATACAATGCCAATGGTTCGTATTCCTGCAATTTCTGATATATAAACATTAACGATTGGCAGGGATTTTTTAAGAATCTTTTCTCAAGTTCCGTTATGTTATTTAAATAATCATCTAATACCAATTCGATTCCGTTTGCGAAGGCTTTTAAATATAATCCAGTTTGTAAAGGTTCTACAACAAAAAAATTGTTTTCTTTACTAGGTAGTTATACTAATGCCATATGCTAATTACACGGACGTATAATTAAAATTCATCTCAAAAATTACTTGGTTTTTACTATTAATACTTTATTTACATTTATCTTGTTCAGAGCAAAGAGTTTAGAAAGTATGTTCCTTTTCAACTTAAATATATTCAAAGTATTGTTGAGTTGAATTTTTTATTAGAGTATTACAATAAGTAATATTATATTGTTACGTTTTTACCTTTTTAAAAACGTTTAAATATGAGTTCGTTGATTGCAAACCAAGTAAAAAAAAATATGTGTCTTATTTTAATTAAACTCTCTTTATTGTCCACACTTTCTTATGTGCCACTGTTCACACTTAACCGATACAACAATAATTACTACAATTTATTGTTATTATTCACACACAACTATTGCTCGCAACCGATATCTTCAAACACGACTATTTAGTTCACACGCAACTTCACTCAAGACTGACTCAATTACAACTAACTGGTTGCCTGCCTTGTCTTGCCCTTTTATATGCGAACCTCTTCAGTCTGATGATGGTTCTCGAGATAGAAGGTTCGCGTTCTCGCCTTCTCGAGAATTCTTTTGCAACTACATTGTTTATTGTTGCTGGTTTATTAAATGAGATCTGTTTATATCACCAGAAAAAAATCTACCACAATTTACAAAAAAGGGAATTTTTCTTTTTTACTTAATATTTCGCTTTCGCAGAAGAAAATGCCGGCTGCTACGGTGGGAGTGATTCTTTTGTTTATTGTTATTTATTGTTAAACGATATTAGGTCGTTTCGTTCTGCGTAAAACTGCCGCCCACTTAAGCCTGTTCGTCCCGAATAGGCTCATTATCTCTTCTCCAATATTTTACCAGTCGCTCTTTGTGCACAACCTTCATTTTTGTCCGGGGGCTGCCAGCTTTCTGTATCCTGTACACGACATCGTTTAACCGTTTAATTATTTTATACGGTCCATCCCAGCTACTTTGTAAGTTGGGGAATGATCCCTTCTTCCGCATTGGGTTGTAGAATAGTACCAGTTGTCCTTCATGGAAAGTCTCCGTGTTCGCCGCACGATCATACTTGGCTTTCATTCTATCGCTGTTCATTGCTATCCTCTCCAAAGGTGCGCCTGAGTTGTATAGTTGCAGCTGACTTCGACCTCTTCTTACGGGACCTTTATCTGCAATGCACTGGGTACAATTCGCTATCCAATCCGATATTGCTTGTTGACATCCAACCCAATAAAAACGTCGCTTCAGCCTTTCCAGCGTCTTTTTCGCTCCAAGATGTCCTCCGCTAGCTCCATTATGGAACGCCTTTAGCACTTCTTTCGTCTTGGAGGAAGGCACTACTAATAGGTTGGATAAGGTCTTGCCATCTGCGCTTTCCCAACGTGATATAAGCATCCGTTTATCAACCGTAAACTGTCCCATAGTGCCCAATATGCTTTTGTAAGAGGACCTGCTCCGGATATTTCATTTCTGGTAGGTCGTTTGTCCTCTTCCTTAGCTGCTATTATTTTCGCCAGTATTGGGTCACTCCTTTGTGCCTCGGACCAGTCTTCATTGGCCTCAATCTGGATCTGCCGGACACCAACGATGGCTTCCTTCTTCTCAGCCTTCACACAATGTTTACGCTCCAAATTACGAGGTCGGCTCGAGAGAGCATCAGGATTTCTATGTTCTACACCACTTCGTTCTTCATTGCTAACCACATGTTCTCTGCGCATTCTCTTGGAACTACTCGTTTCAACGTTGTGTACCCCAGAAGTCTTAGGTGTTTCAACGGCATGTCGTCTTGTTGGTGAGACCGGTCTTGATCTTTTCAGTGGCGCCTTACAGTTTCTTTGGAAATGACCACCCTTTCCACAGTTGAAGCATTTAAGTTTAGCCTTTCGTCCGATTTCTTCCAAAGCTTTCTCCACTATCTCCTTAACTTTAGTTAAAAGGCATTCATCTTCCTCCACTACTTCCATTCTTCGCACTTTGCTTACTTGTGGTCTGGAAATCGTGTGAGCGGTCTCCTGGGCTAGTGCGAAGGCCACGGTCTCTGCAAAGGTTCTCTTCAGTGTAGAGCATACCGCAAGTTTGATGTCAGGGTCCCGTATACCGTTAACAAACACCTCGGTTTTATAGTTATCTATCAACGGGTGATTCTCTTCTGGGTAAGCAAGCTGCACCAATCTCTCGACCTCCATTGCAAAGGCTTGCAGTGACTCACTAACCTTTTGCGTACGACACCTTAGCTCCATGCGATACAGTTGTCGTTTATGTTCGTCGCCGAATCTACGCTGTAACGCCACCATTAAGTCCCTGTAGTTGTTTCTGCAGCTGGCCGGCATGGTTTCTAGGATTTGAGCTGCGCCACCTTTTAACGCCAAAATCAGTTCCAAAGCCTTTTCCTCATCGTCCCACCCGTTCCTGCTGGCTACCGTCTCAAATTGGAACTTGAATACGGATAGAGGTGAGCTTCCATCAAAGCAAGGTGGTCTTATCCTGCCGGTGCTTTCTGACACAACTCGCACTGGTTCTGGCCGCTGGCTCTGGAGGTTGATGATCTTTTCCTCCATCATTACTAGTTTTCCGTCGACGGTCCTTCCCAAATCGTTCATTTTTGTGTCAACGGTCTTTTCCAAATCTGCCACCTTTACCTCGATACTGGTAATTCTTTTGCTGAATGACTCGCGTATTTCCTGCAGCTTCTCCGTTGTCGCTTCAAATAGCTTTTGGTTTGCTGCATGCATTTGTTTCATCATTTGTTCACTATCAAAGATAGTGACTTCGCCAGAAGTTTCTGATTTTCGTTTCTAGCTTCTTGTACTTCAGCCAGAAGTTTCTCATTTTCGCTTCTAGAAGCTTCTTGTACTTCAGCCAGAAGTTTCTGATTTTCGTTTCTAGAAGCTTCTTGCACTTCAGCCAATAGCTTTTTGTTCTCTTCTTTTCGGGAAGCTTCTTGTTTATCAGCTAATACCTGCATTTTCTCCATCATAGCGGCTAGCAACGAATTTATGTCGACACCGCTAGGGGTTGCAGGGGTCTGTAGCTTCGTTCCTCTTCATCCTCGAACTCGTAGGATTCGATGTCAGTGCCCTGAAGCTGCAGTTGTTCCCTTAAACGCCTTTGCAGTTCATTCTTCGTGCCCGTTGTTGCCAGTTCTAGCTTAGCCAACTCACGTTTAAGCCGTTCCACTCTTAATTCGGAGAGTTTCATTTTATTTATTTATTTCTTTTTATTTGTTATTTATTTTCACTTTAAGATTTTGCAATCCCACTTCTGACACCAATTGTTACGTTTTTACCTTTTTAAAAACGTTTAAATATGAGTTCGTTGATTGCAAACCAAGTAAAAACAAATATGTGTCTTATTTTAATTAAACTCTCTTTATTGTCCACACTTTCTTATGTGCCACTGTTCACACTTAACCGATACAACAATAATTACTACAATTTATTGTTATTATTCACACACAACTATTGCTCGTAACCGATATCTTCAAACACGACTATTTAGTTCACACGCAACTTCACTCAAGACTGACTCAATTACAACTGACGCGTTGCTTGCCTTGTCTTGCCTTGTCTGATGATGGTTCTCGAAGTGGAATGTTCGAGGTTTCGCATTCTCGAGAGTTCTTTTGCAACTACGTTGTTTGTTGTTGCGTATGCTTACATATCCATCCCTTTTGCTCTATATTGCTCAATATTATAATATTGTTACGCAAGAACAATCGAAACGACCTAATATCGTTTAACATAAACAATAAACAAAAGCTACCAGCTACACTAACACATATGTGCATCGAACCATACATAAACTAACAATAACATCAGTATGAGTATGAGAGAGATGGATAACTCAAACGCAACATAAGCGAACGCAACAAGAGGCAATGTGTATACAATACACAAACACACTCTAACGAATACATCAAACATCTTCCAAATAAACCAACAACAAGCATGAGAGCAAAAGGGATGGACAAATAAGCAAGCGCAACAACAGGCAATACAGTCACCATGAAAATTGCGAGAATGCGAGACCGCGAACGTTCTTCTTCAAGAACGTTCGATGTACTGTTCGTGTTGGTCTATAAAAGGGCAAGACAAAGCAGACGAGTAAGTTAGTTATAATTGAGTCAGTCTTGAGTGAAGTTGCGTGCGAAGTAAATAGTCGTGTCTGAAGATATCGGTTGCGAGCAATAGTTGTGTGTGAATAATAGCAAGCAATTAATGTTGTATCGGTTAAGTGTGAACAGTGGCATAAAAGTAGTGTGATAAATAAAGAGAGTTTAATTGAAATAAAACACATATTTGTTTTTACTTGGTTTGCAATCAACGAACTCATATTTAAACGTTTTTAAAAAGGTAAAAACGTAACAATTGGTGTCAGAAGTGGGATTGCAAAAATCCAAAAGTAAAAATAAATAAAAAAAATAATAAATAAATAAAGAAAATTAAACTCTCCGAACTACGAGTGGACCGGCTTAAACGAGAGTTGGGTAAACTAGAGCTGCCAACTACGGGCACTAAGAATGAGCTGCAGAGGCGGTTAAGGGAACAACTGCAGCTTCAGGGCATCGACATTGAATCCTACGAGTTCGAGGATGAAGAGGAACGAGAGTTACAGGCCCCTGCAACGCCCAGCGGTGTCGACATAAATTCGTTGCTAGCCGCTATGATGGAGAAAATGCAAGTAGCCAATCAGAAACAAAGTGAACAAATGGTGGAGAGAATGGAAGTAGCAAACAAAAATCTATTTGCTGAGGTAAAATTTCTGGCTGAGGCACAAGAAGCTTCTAGAGCCGAAAATGAGAAAATGCAAGCAGCAAACCAGAAACTTCTTGCTGATGTACAAGAAACTTCTAGAGCCGAGAATGAGAAAATGCAAGCAGCAAACCAGAAACTTCTTGCTGATGTACAAGAAACTTCTAGAGCCGATAATCAGAAACTTGTGGCTGAGTCGCGAAAAGATAGTGAACAAATGATGAAACAAATGCATGCTGCAAACCAAAAGCTATTTGAAGCAACAACAGAGAAGCTGCGAGAAATACGTGAGTCATTCAGCAAAAGAATTACCAGTGTCGAGGTAAAGGTGTCAGATTTAGAAAAGGCCGTTGACGCGAAGGTGCACAATTTGGAAAAGGCCGTCGACGGAAAACTCGTAATGATGGAGGAAAAGCTCATCAAGCTCCAGAGCCAGCGACCGGAACCAGTGCGAGTCGTATCTGAAAGTACCAGCAGGATAAAAACACCCTGCTTTGATGGAAGCTCACCCCTATCCGTCTTCAAATTCCAATTTGAGACAGTAGCCAGCAGAAATGGATGGGACGATGGAGAGAAGGCGTTGGAACTAATTTTGGCGTTAAAAGGTGTCGCAGCCGAGATACTAGAGACCATGCCAGCCAGCAGTAGAAACCACTATAACGACTTAATGGTGGCCTTACAGCGGAAATTCGGCGATGAGCACAAACGAGAGCTGTACCGCATGGAGTTGAGATGTCGAGCGCAAAAGGCAAACGAGTCATTACAAGCCTTTGCAATGGAGGTCGAGAGGTTAGTGCAGCTTACATACCACGGGAAAACCACCCGCTGATAGACAACATTAAGACCGAGGCGTTTGTGAATGGTATACGTGACCCAGACATCAAATTAGCGGTATGTTCTACGCAGAAGACAACCTTTGGAGAGACCGTGGCCTTCGCACTAGCCCAAGAGACCGCTCGTACAATTTCAATACCACAACTTAGCAAAGTGCGAAGAGGAAGAAGGAGGAAGAAGAATGCCTGTTAAATAAACTTAAAGAGATGTTGAAGCAAGTTTCGGAAGAAAAAGGACAAAAGGCTCAACTTAAATGCTTCAACTGTGGAAAGGCTGGGCATTTCCAAAGAAACTGCAAAGCGCCACGTAAAAGACCCAGATCCGTCTCACCATCAAGGAATAATAAACGGGCGAATTACCAACCACTTTCACAAGAGTCCCCGTTAAACTAAAACGAGCTAGCACTGAGGGGCAAGTGCTGGCTCCCACAAGCGAGGGCCACACAATCTCAATATCAGTGATGCAACAGAACAACAACAATCTTACGGCGTGCGGGTACATAAATGGCAGACAACACACCTTCACTATAGACACCGGTGCGACGCAGTCTATAATCAGACCAGATGTAGTGAAAGGGAAGTGTGAGGCACTTAGCAACGTAAGACTTCGGACAGCTACTGGGGAGTCTGCCACCGTCCACGGAAAAACAGAGGCGAAGGTGACGATAGCCAACATTACCGTAAGCCACGTCTTTATTGTTGCCGATATTGTGGACGAGGTTATCATTGGTGCCGACTCATGGTATCAATTTGAATATGGGGCAACAGATAATGAGTTGGCGAAATGTGGAGATACCTCTGGACGTCGGATACAAGCATCAAGTGAATGTCAGAAGGATAGTTGCTATCGAACAACAAAAACTACCACCTCAAAGTGAATCATTGATATGGGCGCGTATGGAGGGAGATTGTGAGGAAAACCGCTTGTGGGTTGTGGAACCAGCAGAAATACAGACGGATTTAATATCAGCAAAGGCCCTCGTCAAATCTACAGAACAGAGAATAGTCCCGGTGAGAGTGCTAAATCTATCAGGTAATAAAAAAGTCATCTGTAAAAACTCAGAAGTAGGTCAATGTGTTGCAGTAGAGGCGGTAATAAACAGCGAACAATCGCCGCAAACTGCCGAATTATCAGCCAAGGATCAAAAGGAATTTGGTGAAAATGTGGAGAAATGGGTAGCAGGCTTAGCAGCTCCAGAGAAAAATAAAGCCAAAAAGCTGCTAAAGAGGTATGCTTTCGCTTTCACCACGAACAATAGAAGACAAGGAAGAACAGCTATGGTCAAGCATGAAATTGATACGGGCGAAGCGAGACCAATAAAACAGGCACCCAGAAGCATACCGCTGGCGAAGCGTAATGAGGTTAAAGAGCTAGTCGACGAAATGAGGAGGAGCGGTGTAATCGAACCATCATCGGGTCCGTGGAGCTCACCTGTAGTCTTAGTAAAGAAGATGGCAGTACAAGATTCTGCGTAGACTACAGGAAGCTGAATGATGTCACCAAAAAGGACAGTTACCCGCTATCGAGAATTGACGACGCACTCGACACGCTAGCCGGAACAAAGTGGTTCTCCACATTGGATGTACAAAGCGGTTATTGGCAGGTGGAGATTGCAGACAAGGACAAGGAGAAAACCGCATTCAGTGCGAACGGCGGCTTATGGCAGTTTAAAGTTATGCCATTTGGACTCTGTTATGCTCCGGCCACATTCGAGCGGCTTATGGAACGTGTGCTAAAGGGACTGCATTGGAAGACTTGCATGGTGTACCTCGACGACATAATAGTGATGGGCAGAACTTTCGACGAACACCTCAAGAACATGGGAGAAGTTCTGCAACGAATAACAGCTGCTGGACTAAAATTAAGCGTAAAGAAATGTGCATTGTTCCAGAAACAGGTGAAATATTTGGGGCATCTTGTAACAGCAGACGGAATATCTACGGATGAAGATAAAATACGAACAGTAAAGGACTGGCCTCGTCCCCAAAATCTTCATGAACTACGCAGCTTTTTGGGACTATGCACATACTGCAGACGCTTTGTGCCTAACTTTGCTAGCGTGGCTACAAGCTTGCATGAACTCACCAAGAAATCGAAAGCGTATCAATGGGGTGAGTCACAAGAAAAGGCGTTCCAGACACTAAAAGATCTATTGTGTGTTGCACCAGTTTTGGCGTATCCAGTCCCAGGAGAAAAATTCATTTTGGACAGTGATGCTAGCGGATATGGTATTGGTGGTCAATGGTACAGAGAAAGTAGTAGTAGTCGCACACTGTCGAAGCCGGAAGGAAATTATTGTGTGACCCGACGTAAACTACTTGCAGTGCTGGAGTGTATAAAACATTATCACAAGTACCTGTATGGCCAACATTACCTGCTAAGGACTGACCATTCCGCACTGAGATGGCTGCTGCAATTTAAGAACCCTGAAGGACAGTTAGCACGTTGGATTGAGCGCCTCCAGACTTACGACTTCAGCATTGAACACCGAAGAGGCATAAAACATGGGAATGCTGATGCTCTTTCACGCCGGCCTTGTAATTTGGAGTGTAAACATTGCGTGAAAGCTGAGAAAAAGGAATTCATCGTCGATATCCGGCTAACGCGGATTGAAGCAAACGAAGACTGGTCCCAAGCACAAAGGAGTGACCCAATATTGACGAAGATAATAGCAACGAAGGAGGAGGACAAACGACCTACAAAAAATGAGATATCCGCAGAAGGTCCTCTTACAAAAGCACTATGGGCACTATGGGACAGCTTAAAGATCATAAATGGGTGCCTATATCGACTTTGGGAAAGCGCTGATGGCAAAACCTCATCCAACCTAGTAGTAGTGCCTTCCTCCAAGATGAAAGAAGTGTTAAAGGAGTTCCATAATAGTGCTAGTGGAGGACATCTTGGAGTGACCAAGACGCTGGAAAGGCTAAAACAACGCTTTTATTGGGTTGGATGTCAGCAAGCAGTAGTGGACTGGATAGCAAACTGTACCCAGTGCATTGCAGCTAAAGGTCCAGTAAGAAGAAGTCGAGGTCAGCTGCAACAATATAACTCGGGCTCACCTTTTGAACGGATAACGATGGACGTAGCAGGCCCTTTTCCTGTCAGCAATACCGGAAACCGATATGTGCTCGTTGTGATGGACTACTTCAGTAAATGGCCGGAAGTGTATGCCATACCCAATCAAGAGGCGAACACAATAGCAAATGTTTTTGTAAACAACTGGGTATGCCGCTACGGGGTTCCAATAGAACTACATTCCGATCAAGGCAGAAATTTCGAGTCAGCAGTATTCAAAGAAATGTGTGAGGTATACGGAATTAAGAAGACTCGAACAACGCCACTTCACCCACAGTCAGACGGAATGGTAGAGCGATTTAACCGAACCCTGGAAGAGTACTTGCGGAAAGTAGTGAGCGAGCAACAGAAGGACTGGGACGAACACATTCCGAGGTTTATACTGGCGTACCGATCTGCAGTCCATGATTCAACATACAGATCACACGCCAAGGTAATGTTTGGGACTGAGATAAAACTGCCCGGTGACTTGGAGTTAAGCCCGCCACAGAGAGAGATGCCACTGGTAAAGAAGAAAGCCTAAATGAACTTCATCAATTTGTGCGCACCCGAATAAAAATGCTCAGCGATAGAATGAAAGCCAGGTACGATCGTGCAGCAAACACGGAGGGCTTCCATGAGGGACAACTGGTTCTACTATACAACCCAAAGCGGAAGAAGGGATTATCTCCCAAGCTACAAACCAGCTGGGATGGACCGTACAAAATAATTAAACGGTTAAACGACGTCGTGTACAGGATACAGAAAGCTAACAGCCCCCGAACAAAAATGAAGGTCGTACACATAGAGCGACTGGCAAAATATGGGAAGAGAGATAATGAGCCTATTCGGGACGAACAGGCTTAAGTGGGCGTCAGTGTTACGCAAGAACAATCGAAACGACCTAATATCGTTTAACATAAACAATAAACAAAAGCTACCAGCTACACTAACACATATGTGCATCGAACCATACATAAACTAACAATAACATCAGTATGAGTATGAGAGAGATGGATAACTCAAACGCAACATAAGCGAACGCAACAAGAGGCAATGTGTATACAATACACAAACACACTCTAACGAATACATCAAACATCTTCCAAATAAACCAACAACAAGCATGAGAGCAAAAGGGATGGACAAATAAGCAAGCGCAACAACAGGCAATACAGTCACCATGAAAATTGCGAGAATGCGAGACCGCGAACGTTCTTCTTCAAGAACGTTCGATGTACTGTTCGTGTTGGTCTATAAAAGGGCAAGACAAAGCAGACGAGTAAGTTAGTTATAATTGAGTCAGTCTTGAGTGCGAAGTAAATAGTCGTGTCTGAAGATATCGGTTGCGAACAATAGTTGTGTGTGAATAATAGCAAGCAATTAATGTTGTTTCGGTTAAGTGTGAACAGTGGCATAAAAGTAGTGTGATAAATAAAGAGAGTTTAATTGAAATAAAACACATATTTGTTTTTACTTGGATTGCAATCAACGAACTCATATTTAAACGTTTTTAAAAAGGTAAAAACGTAACAATATATTATATATTTATGTATTATTATTTTTTAATATATTTACCTTATTTAAATTATATTCTTTTTGATATACATATATAAATTAAAAAATTAAATTATGTTCTTTTTTATTTTTTCACTTTTATTAATTAATTGTTTAGCACTAAAATTTTTCTTTTGCAAATGTTTTGATTTCAAACATAATAAATAAATAAAATAAATAAATAAAGTTTGCTACTATGAACGGACAAACTTGAAAAAAAGTAATGTTATTTTAAATAAGGGATCTTTATATTAACACCTTGACTGCCAACTGCGAGTTATCTCATACTCACTAAACCACTTTTTCTCCTAAAAAACATAATTTTGGCTTTTTGATAATACCTACGATCTAAAAATAGAGTTTTTAATAATAAATGTGAAAAAATCAAATTGTCATTTTTGGCCAGTTTTCTGAAAGTTGCAGCGGCAGTCAACGCGTTAACTTCACTATGCGAAACAAAACATAAAAGAAAATGTCAAATAAAATGTGAAATCAAATACAACTCTGTGAATACACGAATAAAGAACAAAGCAAGTTTGCGAGTACATGAAATTGTGATATCACCCCCGCTAGTTTTTCCCCTCTCTCCTACAAACTCAAAAGTTTTCAAACTTGTTTTGAAACTAATTTCGACGTGCAAAAGGCGTCTAATACAATTCTATTAAAACGGTAACTTTGTTGTGCTTGACGTAAGGATCAAACGGATTCTTTTTTAAAAAATTCATTCGATAACGATCAAGCGACGCGACCGCAACCTTTTTCTAAAGAGAAAACGAACATTTTAATTTTTCGAAGAATAATTTTGTACTTATTTATTTTATTTTTGAAAAAATAAAAAAACCTAACGTTAATTAAAATTCGGTTATCCTTTGTGACACATAATTGTCATAATTGTTCACGTGTTAAATATAAGATTTTTCCTGCTTGTCAAAAACAGAGTAACATGTCGATCAATTTGTAGCCGTCGTTTTTAAGAACTTGACCAACCGCCGAAATTTTTTAATCAACTTTTTCCGCTAAAGCGAGTTTGTTACTTGGGCAATATAAACGCACAACTTCAGCTGCGATTATAATTTTACATACTTTTATTATTGTGTCACGGAGAAAACCAATCAAACGAAATAAAAAACGAGATTCAAAAATTCCTTGACATGACGGGCCTTTTTTTTAAATCGTTATAAATCTGATATTTGCAATTGTATCCACCTGAAATTTTGAGGCAAGGTGCATCTGACATTCGTCTTCCAGAATCAACAAAAACGCTATTTTGTAAAAATTTGAGTTAGGCCTTTTTTATATTAAGCCATCGATATGTGAAATAAAACGAATACAACAAAATAGTTAATAATTTTAAAAAAGTCTTTTTGTATATTAAAAACTGATAAAGCTTATAAAGCGTCGCTAAACAAATTGGCGTCTGCGTAGGTCCAAGGCGGTTGCATTAAGCACAGTTTTAAAGTAAAAAATGCCATATAATAAACCGAGGAACAATTTCGCTGCTAACAATGCGAAATGACTATGCTGTCATCAAACTAAAGCCGAAAGTACATACCATCCGTTTCATGCGCCTTGCGTTACATGCGATTCTTGCATTCTATGCGGTTTTTTTATTGCAAGTTACACACAATGCGTTTTATGCGACTGGTTTTTTGTTTTGATCAGCTGCTGTGGTAAACAACAAACAAGCAAACAAGAACACTTTTGGGAAAAATAAAAAATCAAATTGTGATTTTAAAAGAATTTATAGCATTAATTACTAATTTATGAGTTTACATATGTGATATTTTGTGCTGTTAAGGCCTACGAAAATCCTCAAACGAACTCAAGACGAGTGTTTTCAGTTAATTTAACCTCCTTTTTCCTTGTTTACAAATTAATAAATTCAAAATAGATGACGCTCAGTACATAAAAATAATCATATATATGTACATATAAACAATCATCATATACATACATATTTTGTTCATGAAAGAAATGTGTTAAAAAATGTATTTTAATGCATTTTCCTCTTAAATTCATTATGAAATATGTTTTTATTAATATTTTTATAATGCAAAAAGAAAAATGCGAAAATACAGTGGTCGGCATATATATTTTGACAAAGTATAGTGAAAAATTGTTTTATTGTTTTTTAATATTGAAATTCCTATAACACCATAGTTATTATAATATTTTCTTTACACTAACTCTTAAGTATACGTATGCAAAATATTTTGTTAATATCTTTACCCATTCTCATTCTGAAGAGAGAAATGCAATTTGATACAAGAATTTGAAACGGCATAATTATTTTGACATTCTATAACTTCACCTCATTTTGTTTTTTGTGTTAAGATTTAATACAAAGCAGGCATTGTTGAGCATTAAATATTAACATTCAATAAAAGATAAATAAAAAATTCTATTACTATTGTGTAAATATGGGAAAAATATCGGAATTACCTAACACCGTCAGAAGTGAAATTATAACCAAGTATAATCTTGGAAAGGAATTCGCACTCAGATAGTCATTTAAGCGAAAGAACAGTTCGACGACGTTTAAAAGAAGGCAACATTAATACATATGTAGCAAGAACAATTCCATGTATAGCACCAAGAAACAAAATTAAAAGGTTAGAATTCGCAAAAAGATACGTGGACAAGCCCTTATCATTCTGGCAAAGCGTCTTATGGACCGACGAAAGTACTTTCGAGTATCACTCGTCAAAGAAAAAAGTTTTTGTTAGACTGGACCAAAAAACTCGAAAAAAACCGCACCTGTTTTCGAAAAAGTTAGTCATGGAGGTGGCACAGTCATGTTCTGGGGCTGTATAGCATACAAAGGCTTAGGAGACTTGGTTCCCATCGACGGTTCAATGAACCAAAACCAATATTTGAAAGTCCGGATTTGAATGTGATTGAGAATGTTTGGTCATATATAAAGCGCCAAAGAACCGCAGATCTGACAAGAACCAGGGAAGGAACAATTTCAGAGGTTAAATCTTTGTGGGAGGACATACCAACAAAATTCATTCAAAACTTGATCGATTCAGTTCCTAGAAGACTCCGAAAAGTCATTGCCGCTAAAGGAGGATACACGTTTTATTAATATTAAAAGTATTACAAAAGTTGGAATAACATATTTTTGTTTAAAGAGTTAAAATACTATATGTCAAAATACTTATGCCATCCCCTAAATTTTTAAATTAGTTGCATAGAATGCAAATTTAATTTAAGAAGTTAGGATTTTATGTTTTTTAGTTATTAAATAAATGCTACTTCCATTTGAAAAAAAATTGTAATTTTTAATCTTTTGTAAATCTGAAAAAATTCAAAATGGTAAAATTTCTCAGGTGTCAAAATAAATATGCCGACCACTGTAGTAATGCACTATTTAAACATATTTATCGCAACCATTCACAATAGTATATAATTTGGCATGTCAATTTTAAAAACTGCTAAAAATAAACTTCATTATGAAATATGTTTTTATTAATATTTTTTGTTATCTGAAAAGATGCCATGTGCTTTGGGATCCTTGATACCGTGGTTATCCAACCCACTAGACTTATTTACCACACCATTATAATTTTTATACGATTTTGTTCGATTGATATAGAGGAATTTTTTATGGTCGAATCAAAAGAAGTTAGCTACGTATTCTACATCTTCGATCCCAAATATTGCCTGACCAAAAAGAAAACTGGATTCCTTGTTGTCAACTAGATCCGTTTACCGCACCATTCTATCTTTTATCCGATTTATCAAGGAGAAATCTGGTAAAAAAAATTGATCTTTCAACTTGATTATCTTAAATTTTCTTATTTATTTATTTTGTTGTAAAATTCAAAGGCTTAAGTTAGTCTCTTTTTCAGTTTTCTTTTCAATTTTTTTAAATTTTTTAGTGGGTTATTTTCCTACTTTTTACATTTTTTCAAATACGTTAACTTAACAGTTTTTCTTATCTTATGATATGTGTGTCAAATTAGCTAGAAAAGCTTATGTTTTTGCAGTGACTGTTAATTTAACTTAATGGAAAAATTTCAAAAAGATCAAAAATTAATTCGTAAAAAATTGATGAAAATAGGGAAAAGTTAACATAATTTCAAAATTTGGAAAAGTGCTAAAAATCGTATACAAATCAGAGAAATAGACTGTTTATGTCTGACGATCAGTAAGTCCCATTCCTGATGACATAAATAGGATTGTTTAAATGATGGCAAATTGGCAACAGAGGGCGCTGTGTGTGACTACAGCTTTTTTATATATTTTGACAGTAAATTTTTGTTTTGTTTTTATTAATTTTTATCATTCGCTTTGTAACATCCGATGGGATGCAACCTAATTTGCTTCAGTACTTTGTTTAACCCTAGACGGTTACTCTTCTATTTTGTACATTAAGGTTACTCTTCGTTGAATCGACGAACACTTTCACCCTAATTGGTTACTGTTCGTCGAATCGACGAAGCTCATTTACTCTTTATCATATAACTCTTTTATGTTTGACCAAAATGCACTCTTTTTATAAACAATGTTGATTGAATACGAAAGCTTGTAGTGAGTAAACGTACCAGGGTCACCCATTTTTTTAATCCTGGATGGTCATTTTTGTACAGTAAGGTTACTCTTCGTCGAATCGACGAACAAAAAAAATATTTTTTCGTCTACTGACTGCAAGCTTTTATTATCAAATAACGTTGTTGAAAAAAAAGAGCGAAATTTGATCAAACATAAAAGAGTTATATGATAAAGTGTAAATGAGCTTCGTCGATTCGACGAAGAGTAACCGTCCAGGGTTAAAAAAAAAATGTAAATTTTATGCAATAATTTGTGATCTTACGAAGAATATTTTGTGAAAAAATTAAAAAATTTGTTAAGAAAAAAAATATATTATAAATTTAAATATTAAATAAAACCATATATATTAAAAATTTATCAGCTGTTTTGTGATTATTGTTTTTGTGATACGATTAAAAGCATTGGAAAACTAATGAAGAAAACCATTTCGACTGATTTAATACAACATTTTAAGCTAAATTTTCTTTGCGTATTCGTGTGTCAGAAGAAAAGGAAAAAATAAAGGGGAGTGGATTATTTTTGTGTTTTTTTGATTGCGTCGGAACTATTCTAATTTTTGGTTCCCTTTTTTAGTGTCTTCTTTTTTTGTGCTCTTCCCCCTCCCCTCACATACAGTCCACGGAATTAACATAGACAAAATTTGGAGAAAAAGTAAAACGAAGAAACTAAACCTTTGAATTTTACACCAAAACAAAAAACTATAAAAATATCTGTTTGCATATTGGAGATAAAATTAAAAATCAATTATTTTTTTTTACCAAACATAATCCATTGGTTACCAATATATGTATAAATACAAAATTGCAGTAAAAAGTGTAAAGTAAACAGACCTAGTGGTTTGGTTAGCCCTGGTACCAAAATATTTTTCATTACGGTGGGACAATATTTCGAGTCGGAAATATAGCCGACGAAGCTAACTTTTTTGAAAAAAGGTGCTCTATACAAGAAAATACAGTAAATACCTACTGAATTTGATAGCTATTGGATCGGAAATTCCAAAGCAGTGTTCGTTAAGATCTGGGCATATTTGAGATAGGAGATGTTTATGTCTGACGATCGATGTTTCACACCTCTGGCGACATAAACAGGATTGGCATCGACTTGTTCGCAATTTGCCAACAGAGGGAGCTGCCGTATGGGATAAAGCTTTTTTTTATATTTTTTGACATTTTTGTTTTATTAATTGCTTTTTATTTCATTCGCTTTTATAATTAGTTGCGAGTATATACCGATAGCATGCGAATTCAATAAATCAAATAAGTTTGTAAAATCACGAAATAATTGGTGTTTAATTCTAATACTATCAAATTCTGAACAGTGAAAAATAAGATGTTCCGAATTGTCGATCATGTTGCAAAAATCACAAACATCCAATGGTCTCCTTCGTACCATTAGAAGGCCGCATAAAAGTCTGTTGATAATTTTGATACCAGTTGGATCCAAGCTACAGTTCGTGAACCAAGGTTTCGTAGGTATTTCAGGAAAAAGAGAGAAGAAAAATCTACCAGACACCTGCGATCTAGTACAGTAGAAATGCAACCATTCTCGTCGGAGAGAATTTCCTATTTCGCCAAGTGCATCCCCATACGGAAGTTTATCCTCCAAAGGGGCTCCCAGCGACACAGCTCGTTTGGCCAAGTAATCCACTCTTTCATTAAAGTTAACTCCAACATGGGACGGAACCCAGACTATATGTACCTCAAGGATTTGAGAATTGACTATAGAGTTCACAATATCTAAAACTAGAAAATTTTTTGAAACAGCATGTTTCAGAAGGACACAAGCATTCCTGCTATCAGTATAAATCACAAGACGAGAGAGATTGTCCTCAATGGCCGTCGTGACAGCCTTTTTCATGGCAATCAACTCTCCAGACAACGACGAAACCCTGCGAGGTAACCTGAATAAAAAGAAACGACCAGTAATAATATTAAGAACAGCACACCCATGATGTAAAACTCGATTGAAGACTTATTTGATCTTAAACTCTGGACATTGTGCTGTATAATCTTCATTATCTAAGGGAAAGAGATGACGAAGGATCACCAGGAACACGTAATTCAGAAAGAGCATTAGATATTTTGTTGTTGAAATCATTGAATACACGAAGGTGAGAACCAGTTCCCTCCTTGGTAAAGAAATCCTTGATAAAGGAGGAGAATTCGGCAAAAATTCTCTCAAATTCAGAAACCTTGACATTATTCTCCCTATATATCGTAGGGATTGTGGGTTCAGTAATGGTCGGCTGAAGGGGAACAAAGTTAGGAACAGGCCTGGGGGGAGGGGGCTTCGCATAAATTACACGATTGTATCTGCGCTTGGTAAGAATCTTATTAACCTCGTTGTCCCTGTCCTTCACAGAAGTGGGCTTGGCCACTGGAAGAGCCGGGAAATTGTCGTCATACTCGTTGAAAATATCAAAACGGTTCGTAGAATACGATTTCATAACTTCAGTCCTTGAGAGACGTTTAATAGTCATTATCTTCAAAATGTCATCCTCCTCACACCATTTGGGGCATAACTTTCTATCACGACTGGAGTGCGATAAACTACCACATAACAAACACTTCTTGATACAATTCCCATCACAAATCTCATTCGAACATCTTTTCTTCGACCGGCAGCCCTTTACTGTATGGCCAAGGCGGCCACAATTATGACATTGTCTAAGAGGTGGGTAGTAAATATTAACCCCGACCTGGGAAAAATCCAAAACAATATGTTCCGGAATATTACCAGATCGAAAACCTATCTTGACCGAAAAGGTAGGAGTCTCAACACCACTCTCTTTATCCTTCCTAAAAAAACGCCTAACCGAAACAATTTCAACATCCGAAGTTGAAGTATTCCTAATGTACTCATCCGATAAGTCTAGTGGAATGCCGTGAATTACTCCATACGAGTAAATAAAAGTGTCCGGAATGAAAGCCCTAAGACCCATAAGTCCTTACCAACAAATTCATTGGCACTAAAAGCCGAGTCAAACTTGATACGATAAAGTGTCCTTCCTATAGGGGTAATCAGTCGAATACCATCAACCTTAACTTTCCGTATCCTCTGATACAAAAAATGGGAATTACGAATTTTCCCATTGTTGGGATCAGCGTTGGATGAATCAACCAAGACTAAAAACTCACCTTCATGATTTTCAGGATACAAATTTAAGGACTGTGCACTGGTGACAGCTGAAGGTTCCCCTGGCGGTCCACTTGTCACAACATTAACCTCATTAGAAACCTCAGGCACTACAACCATAGACGTAGCCCTGGAAGCTGCCATTCTCAATTTCACATTCTCCAAAAGTTCGGGTACAGAGTTATTCAAATCAAGTAAGGACGAACTGAGCTCGGATACACCTGTATTGATTTTATTATTCTTAGCCAAAGGGGCAGAAATATCCGGATCGGAATTAGTCCTCTTCACATTACGCGATTTTCTCGAATCAGCCTTTAAATTGGCCTGAAAAAATTTCTCGAAGTCCGGCTGCGATGATGTGTGAGCAAAAGGGGACGAGCCGTCGTCCCCCATCCTCTAGATTTTTCCAACACGCAACAAAGAATTTAATTTCTCAGCAGTGAAATAAAAAGGAAGAAAAAAAAAGTATAAAAAGAAACCAAAACTAAGTCGTAATTTACAAACTTGTTTAGTTTCAAAATTATATGTAGGAAAATTCCACAACAAAATTAACTGTAAAAAGTAACTGTAAAAAAGCTTCGCGATAAATCTATTTTGCTAAAAAAAAAAAAAACCAACCGTACGCCACAAGTGTGTAGAGAGAAGTGTTTATGTTCTGTTATGATAAAACATATGTTTTCATTGTTCGAATGCAACTTCGAAAAATGCAAAACGCCAGCAAATCGCTTGGTTCTCAGAACATGTTGAAATGCGTTTTGCGTTTTTCAAATCGCTTACGATTTCCAGAACATGGGCGATAGTTTTAATTTCTGAATTATAAATTTTTTAATATTTTTAAAATACATAAATGTTAATAACGGTGCGTATTTGTTGTGAAATGAACGAAAATATTAATACACTGCCGCTCACTTGATTAGGTTCACACAGTTTTTCATTTCTACTCAAGTTTTTCTTAAAATATACTTTAAAAAAACAATTTATTAAAACTTGAATTGTACAAATAAGAATTTGCACATAACTTATATTGCCTTTTGAATTTTAAACTTGAAATTTACAACCTTCCAAATTTATCTTATTCGTTTTTACATAATTTATCTTTTGGAAAATTCGAAAGTTTCATGAAATCAAATTTGTACCTAAAACTTATTCACTTTCACAAAGCTCAACTGATTGGTTACAAACAATCTCAATTATAAATAAAATTGTTAAAAGATATTGTAAATACTTCTGAAAAGAAAAAGATCTCTCATCACTCATCTCATCTCTCCAAATTGTAAGTTATACCAAAGAAAATAAAGTATAAAGAATGTGCATCTTAACATATTTTGGAATATTTTTCAAAAATATTTCATGACGCGGGGGGAAAGAAACAGAAGGGAGGGAAGTAAACAGAAACGAAGAGCGTAACAATGCGTTGCTCTCATTCTTTGCTCTCATCGCGATGAGATCAAAGACTATAAATATATGAAGAGTGCAACATCGCCAGTGCCAATTGTCGATGGCAGTACGGCTACTGCCACTTATTGTACTCAGAGAACTTATTATACTCAGAGAACGTATTGTTCTCTTCTCTAATTTATTCTCATATGCGTGTATACGTGTGTGCTTGTACATTGCCAAATAAAATAATAAACAAACTGAAAGATGTCTTGTTTTCACAAAATGTATGTGCAAATAACATGTGGAAAAGAAATATTACCGTTTGTTTTATTGTAGGGTAAGAATATGTGTTTTATTGTTGTAGAAATGAAACTATATCGATTCGCACCGAAATAAAAATCCACATTTTGTGTTGACATTTGAAACTGAAAAATTGTTTTATAAAAGGTGTGAATTTAAAAATTGTAGTGCATGCTCAAACAAAACGTTTAATAAATATAATATATAATTAAAATCATAAATCATATTTTTAGAAGATACTGATAGGACTGGAAATATATCAGAAAGTACCCATACCCTGATATAGATGTCGCCATACGATAGATGATATACGATGAAAATAAAGAATATTTTAATGAAGGCACCGATTGTTTTACGTCCAACAATGTGTCAATTGAATTAACATCAAGTCGATATTTTGTTGGTTACATAACTCAACGAATATCTTGCGATAAATGTCGTGTGGATATAATCAAACCAGCGCAAATTTCATTCAAAAAATTATATAAAAGATTCCGACTTTGGAAGTTTGTGCGCTCCATCTGATTTATTTTTTGAAGTTTGCAAAATTCATATAAGTCTTCGAAAAAATTTTTTTTAGAAAATAAATCTATAAAAAACAAAAAAACATTTGTAGTTGGCCAAAAAATACAAAAAATGCACAAAAAATACAATTTATTCCTTGGTTTGATGAAAATAACGAATGTTATAAAGACAGAATGGAGATGCTTAATTTACTAATTGTTGTTTTACTACGGAAGCATTCCACATGGGAAACATACAAATTCAAATTATCCAGTATGGAAAAAGTTAAAATTTTGAACCATTAAAATGATAAATAAATTTAATAAATACTAAACAAAAAAAGCATTCGTTTTATTACAACTTCATTCTATACAAAAATAGACACATATGGTAAATATGTACATACATAATTGAATAGTCTAAAAAATAACATTATAATTCGGTGCGAATCGATATAATTTCATTTCTACAACAATAAAACACATATTCTTACCCTACAATAAAACAAACGGTAATATTTTTTCCACAGGCTATTTTCACATATATTTTGTGAAAACAAAAATTCTTTCAGTTTGTTTATTATTTTATTTGGCAATGTATGTATACACACACGTATACACGCATATGAGAATAAATTGCTTAGAGAAAAAAACAATACGTTCTCTAAGTATAATAAGTTCTCTGAGTACAATAAGTGTACTGAGTCTTTTTTGTTTTCTTTCTCTCAGTTAATATGAGAGTGAGAACGACAATTTAGCTTTCCCTGTTACCTACCCCCTCATCATAAAGAATAACAAAATTTTGTCAATTTTAAATACACTGTGTGCAACATCTTTACATACATATTTATAGTCTTTGGTCAAACAATAAAAACGATCATACATACATAATCGTACATACACATATACATACGTACGATGAGAGCAACACATTGTTACGCTCTTTGTTTGTGTTTATTTTTCTTCTGTCTTCCCTCCCTCATCAAGAAATGATTTTTAAAAGAGATTTTGGTGAGAGCGGGTCTTACTGGTACATCCCGCCATAAGAAATTTTACTTCTACATGATGCGCATTCTTTATATCCATATTCTTTGGTTATACATACTTAACAACCTTAAAAAGAAATAAATATTAATATTTCTTTCTCTTTTTCTCATTTCATTAACACTAATTATAATTACATTTGAGTAATTATAATAACAATTTTTCTTTAGAAGATAGGCCCAATTCTTTTTTAATCCCTACATTCCAATCTTCTAAAGAGAATTTGTTTTAAAAATAACACACGTTATTTCAAGAATTGAGAGACCTTTTGTATAATAATAATTTAGAAAAAAAAATTAACTGTATAATTAGGAGTTTTTGTTATTTTTTGCTTTTATATAAAAATGCAGTAAAAGCACATGTAAATTTTAGCTCACTTGATTAGGTTCATTCAAAATAAAATCAGTTTATCTTTGACAGTAGATGAAATTTCTATCTTATAGGTGGTTGTCAATATTTGCAATTTTAAAATATTAAAAAAAATTTAAATGGGACGCAAAAAGCAGTTAACTGAAGAAGAAAAAGGAAAAATTAAGGCATTTATTGAATGTGGCTTAAGTCACACGAATATTGCAAAAAAATTGGTCGAAGTCAAAATGTTGTGAGCAATTTTATAAGAAACCAGTTAGATTACGGAAAAAAACATGAAAGGACGTACGCATAGAGTCACAACAAAAGCGGACAGAAGAGCTATCATAAGAGCTGCCTCTAATTCCAGTAATTCCGCTGCAAAAATTAAGCAAAAAAACGGATGTTACAGCAAGTCTAGCTACTGTAAAACGTATTATACGTAGTGCCAAGCATTTGAAAAGATTAAAAATTAAAAAAAAGCCACCTCTAAATGCCACTCGTAAAGCAAAACGACTTCAGTTTGCCCGTGAACACATGTCTTATAACAAAGAATGGCAACGTATTGTTTTTTCGGATGAAAAGAAGTTCAATTTGGAAGGTCCAGATGGTTATAATTATTATTTCCATGATTTGCGGAAAGAAGAACGTTATCTGAGCCGTCTGCATAGCTGTGAGGGTAGTGTGATGGTGTGGGGGGCAATTTCATACTATGGGACATGTGCGCTTCAATTTCTTTCATCTAGAATGAACGCGAATAATTACAAATCCGTTCTTGAAAAGGCGTTTCCCCATTTTTCTACAGTCTTTGTACCCATTCCATGGACATTTCAACAAGATAATGCCCCAATCCACACTGCAAGAGTTGTAAAAGAATGGATTCGAAGCCAAAACGTCAATATATTGGAATGGCCACCATACTCTCCTGACCTGAATATTATAGAAAATGTTTGGGGATTGCTTTCTCACAAAGTGTATGAGTCGGGCAGACAATATGAAACTAAAGAAGCCTTAATTGAAGGAATAAAAAAATCATGGGCCGAAATTTCCTTACCATTACATAATAGAAAAACTTTATAACTCCCTCCCAAATCGTATTTTTGAAGTTATATCGAATAAAGAAGGATATACACATTATTAAATCTTTATTGAAACATTATAAAAAATCTTTAAAAATAAAAAAGTTGCATAAAAATTATTTGTTGTTGGAACAAAAGACGTTGAATCTATACAAATGAGCCAAAAAAGTAAGGTCCCAAAACATAGTATTTTGAAAAAAAAATCTAGTTATTTCTTATTGCTGCCATTTTTTCTGTTTTATTTATACAGCTATGGACAGAGAAATAGCGCACTAATCTTGAGCTTTATACAATGTATTATTTCTTGAAAAGTAGAAAACTTAAAACAAGAAATGCGATGCTCTTAGTTTGCTTTACTGCATTTCTCTTAATTTTTCATGGAATTGTACCGTTAAATAATGTACATGTTTGTTTTTGGTGTGTTTTGATAAAATAATTATTTTATTGCTTGGACAATGAAATAGCGCATTAACTTTCGATTGTTGGCAGAAGAAATTGTTTGGAATTCCGTTTCTTAGTTTTGGTCGAAAATTAATTAAAATATTAATTTTAATACAATTTTTTCATTTTGTAATTAAAAATGGGTAGAGGACCACACTGTTCACTTGAGAAAAAAAATATTATCTGGGATCTTTATCAGAGAGGTAAAAAACAAGTGGAAATAGCTGAAATTATTGGTTGTTCCAGAAAAATGATTTACAACGTAGTCAAATGCATTAGTGCTGATCATAGTTTGCTAAAAAGAAAGAAAGATCGAAAGAATCCCCCTCGAAAAACAACCTTGCATCAAGACAGAGCAATTGTTCGGAAGAGTAAGCTTGATCCTTTCAAGTCCTCAAGAACAATAATGGCCGAAATAAATGAGGATTTTGGCTTAAATGTGTCGGCTAGACTTGTGAGAAGGCGGCTGAATGAAAATAACTTGTTTGGACGTGTTAGTAGAAAAAAACCTCTTCTGTCAAAAAAGAATGTCAAGGCGCGATTATCTTTTGCAAATACTTACGGTAGCAAAGACATCAATTTTTGGAAAAGAATTTTATTTACGGACGAAACTAAAATTAATTTGATTGGTCCTGATGGGAAAACGTTCGTTCATCGTGAAAAGAACCAAGAATACAATCCTCGCTACACTTTAAAAACCGTAAAGCATGGTGGAGGAAATTTAAAGGTTTGGGGATCATTTTCGTGGCATGGCGTCGGAGCACTTGAAAGAATAAATGGCAATATGGATAAATTCGCCTATCTTAACATATTAAAAAACACAATGGAGCCATATTGCTTCGAAAATATGCCTCTGAATTGGATCTTTATGCACGACAATGACCCCAAACATACGGCAAAAGTAGTAAAAAATTGGCTTTCCGATGAAAAGATTCCAGTTCTGGATTGGCCTGCACAGAGTCCTGACCTTAACCCTATAGAAAATTTGTGGAACGACGTAAAGGTTAAGGTAGGACAACAGAAATGTAAAAATTCTGATGATCTTTGGAAAGCCATAAAAGAAGCATGGGACTCTATTCCTTTATATAAATGTCGAAAATTAATAGAAAGTTTACCCCTCAGATGCGAAGCTGTAAAAAGAAATAAAGACTACAGCACAAAGTACTAACACGGCAAGTACATTCGTAAAAATAAACCAAGTTTATAATTAATTTACTTCTTTTTTTTGCAGATCAAGAAAAATGCGCTATTTTGTTGTCCACTTAAAATATAGACAAAATCAAACTTTATAGATTTTATGTTGATTAAAATATCAGTTAGCATTGTTTTTAAGTTCTCCTTTTTACTAACAAGTTAAGTGAATTAATTTATGTAAAAATATTTAATGAATATATATATTTTTTTGAATTTGTTGAACCATTTCTCGAACGACTATGAAGTGCGCTATTTCTCTGTCCATAGCTGTATATGTATATTGCAATACTTTAAAATTTATAAATGCAACATCCCCAATTACTTTATTATTTTATTGGAAAAAATTAGTTTGAATGCGAAAAAAATTGTGAACCTATTCAAGTGAGCGGCAGTGTTTAACTTTTGGAATTGTTTCATTCAGGGAGAGTGTTGTGAAATGAACGAAAATATTAATAATTATTCCTCTGTTTTGCATCTCTGTACATACATATTTGAACTAACGACATTACATTGTACAACCTTTTGCTGTTTAATAAATAAATTTAAACCCAACAGTATCAAGGCCGTGACCGACTATCATATTGAGTCGTTCGACCTGTCAAAAATTACATGTCTATTCAAAAAGTATAATATCGAGTGCTAAAAAGTACTCAATGTGTAAAATTTCATACAATAATATTTTCTGTGCGATCAGAACTGTTTTATTTGGAACAGCTGTAGAAAAGAGTCGCTACTCATTTGTTTATCGTATTTTATTGTATTTATTTATCGTATAATAATATAATTTTGCTGAATTTTAAAACAAATAATTTTGTTCCAATTTTCTTAAAGTAGAACAGTAATCTATCAATTTTTTTTTTGACATAATCGCACAGCCTTGTAGTATAGTCAGTCACGGCCTTTAATGAACTGCAGAAATATTTTGCAAATTTCTTAAAGATTTTTAAATTTTCGACCGATTAGAACACATAAATGAGTTTTAGCAAAGAAAATAAAGTATAAAGAATGTGCATCTTAACATTTTTTGGAATATTTTTCAAAAATATTTCATGACGCGGGGGGAAAGAAACAGAAGGGAGGGAAGTAAACGGAAACGAAGAGCGTAACAATGCGTTGCTCTCATTCTTTGCTCTCATCGCGATGAGATCAAAGACTATAAATATATGAAGATGTTGCACTGCCAGTGCCAAATTTGCCGATGGCAGTACGGCTACTGCCACTTATTGTACTCAGAGAACTTATTATACTCAGATTATATTGTTCTCTTCTCTAATTTATTCTCATATGCGTGTATACGTGTGTGCATGTATGTATACATACATTGCCAAATAAAATAATAAACAAACTGAAAGATGTCTTGTTTTCACAAAATGTATGTGCAAATAGCCTGTGGAAAAGAAATATTACCGTTTGTTTTATTGTAGGGTAAGAATATGTGTTTTATTGTTGTAGACATGAAATTATATCGATTCGCACCGAAATAAAAAATCCACATCCGCACACACATCAAATTATGTAGCTTCAATTTTCTGCGGAGCAGGTAGCGAAAATCAAAACTATTTTGATATTCTTCAAACTTAGTCTGTACGTGTGAGGTCAGTTTTCTATAAGTTTGAGTACAGTTTTACCAATAAAATCACACAAATGGCAATTTGACCCAATCAGTTTGATCGTTAGTCTGTTTTCAGCTTTTAACAAAGAAGTGTGTCCTCGGATGTTCTAAACTTTTGTGAACGCAAATGAAATATGTGTGTATAAATTTATTGGCCAACTATTGAATAGCAACATCAATATATTTATTAAATACTAGGTGTACCCTGCGCGCGTTGCTACGCCTCCAACTAAAACAAATTTGAATCATTTTTATTAATTTTTCCATTTAAAAAAAAAAATTGACATAAACTTTAAAAATGCAGAGGTTTTCGATTATGAACATTTATTGAAGTGCTGTCGGAAATTGGTCATACCAACTTATAAGCCTTCGTCGGCTCATGCGCAACAACTTTGCTAAAGATCATAACATAATCAAATGCACAGTTTACGATTTAATTCATTTTTAGTAATTTTCAGTGGCTCCACCTGTCGAAAATTGGTCATACCAACTTAGAAACCTTCCCCGGCTCATGCGCAACAACTTTGCTAAAGATCATAACATAATCAAATGCACAGTTAACGATTTAATTCATTTTTAGTAATTTTCAGTGGCTCCACCTGTCAAAAATGGGTCATACCAACTTAGAAACCTTCGTCGACGCATGCGCAACAACTTTGCTAAAGATCATGAAATGATCAAATACACAGTTTACGATTTAATTCATTTTTATTAATTTTCAGTGGCGTCACCTGTCGGAAATTGGTCATACCAACCTAGAAACCTTCCCCGGCCCATGCGCAACAACTTTGCTAAAGATCATAACATGATCAAATGTATAGTTTACGATTCTATAAGATACATACAAACATACATTCATTTTTATATATATAGATAAGTATTTCTATAATATTTATATTTTCTGTAATAAATTTTTTTACAAAATATTTCACAATGGATGCGAATAAAAAAAACAAAAATTGTTTGCCATCAGGCATAAAATGTTGCGTAAAAACATGCCAAAAATCGAAACGACATTTTAAAGGTTTAAAAATGTTTAAATTTCCTTCTTCAGACATGATGCTAGGACAAATTTGGAGGGAGAAATGTCGAATTCCTGAGAAGGATTTCGATAAAAATCTTTACATATGCGGAAATCATTTTTCCAGTTCATACGTTGGGAGGAAAAACTTAAAGGCGGAAGCCATTCCAACTGAAAACATGGGTGAAAAAGACGAGGAATCGGAAGATTTTAGTTTAGAGTTCCGTTGCTCCCCAACAAATATAGAATGCAAAAATGTCGAAGCCCCCTTTTGCGCAAATTGCGAAAAACAAATGGAGCTAGTAAATCACTACAGGAAAAAATATTCCAATCTCCTAAAAAAATACAAAAAAAGGAGAGAAATTTTAAAATCAAAGAGACGCACTAAATCTGTAAGAAAGTTTAGTCGTAAAAATGAAGAAAAATCTCTTAGAAAATCGATAGATAATTTAAAAAATATTAGCGCAGAAAGCAAAACCTTTTGTAAGCTTCTGTTGACCTCTCGGCCAAAGGAATATACTGAAGAAGTTAAATATTTAGCCCAGAATATATTTTACAAGTCCCAATCCACAATCAATGTGAAAGATGTAGTGATGAATTAAGAAAGTTGGATGAAGTTCTAACTGCTCCAAGCGAGCTTTTTATATTCTTTAAAAATTATCAATCGCTAACAGATTTTGGAAATTTAGTTGCTCCATCAGATAAATTAATGGATGTAAGCAAAAAACATATTTTAATATTTCATGAAATCTTTAAAGCTGAGCCCCAAAAAATTGGTATAAAATCTTTTATTATTGAGTCATGTAAACGTTTGACCCCAGAGTGGTTTGCCGACGCTTGTTTTGAACACAAAATAAAAAAAAAACTACTCAAAAGAAATCACAAAAAAAGAATTGAAGCAATACATATAGTACCCACATACATGTTGTTTTGCTCTATTGAAAGCTGACAACAGAATAAGTGATTTCACAAAAAGAAATAAAAAAGTGGTCAAACAATAAAAACGATCATACATACATAATCGTACATACACATATACATACGTACGATGAGAGCAACACATTGTTACGCTCTTTGTTTGTGTCTATTTTTCTTCTGTCTTCCCTCCCTCATCGAGAAATGATTTTTAAAAGAGATTTTGTTGAGAGCGGGTCTTACTAGTACATCCCGCCATAAGAAATTTTACTTCTACATGATGCGCATTCTTTATATCCATATTCTTTGGTTTTAGTTAAAGTTTCCATTGTTTTGTCAAGTACTGTATGTACATTAAAAAAAAACAAAAATTGAGGGAGCGAATAAAACAAGTTCCCAAATTTGAGTTTCGCTGATACCAAAAATTTGAGTTTCGTTTTAAATTATTTTGGTTCTGTTTCGTCTTTACCTGTTCTTTTAAATTTTAATAAAAGAAATGGGACCAAATGCAGTATATTTACCTATTGGCTTCAAACAATTTTAGAAGACTTAAGGCATATCAGCTCCTAACGGAGATAAATATCAAAGACCAAACTTATACCTCTTGATTAGCACAATAATTTGTGCAAAGGTTGATTTTAAGAAATTGATGGTTTTGAAGATAGCTAAGAAATCCAAATCATTCGCATGCTACGAAAACAAAATTCGCTTACAAGGCTATCAGTCAAAAAAAAACCCAATATTTGATGAGCGTTGCGTTGTGGTGCACATTAGTCCACACTACCCGATGTTACTCTTATTCATTAAAATAAAACAAAAAAATAGTTGAGATAAATATGGAAAATTTTCATATCATACAGAAATATAATAATTTCGGCATTTTACACTTACACCTTTAAACAAAACGTTTTAATTTGACAAACTTAAAAGTTTTTTTTTATAAAAAAGGAGTTTGTAGACACAACAAGAACTGTTAAAGAATAATGATCCTTTTAAACTATACATGAATCTAAAGAGAACGACCAGCTTATAGAGACAAAGGGATAATAAGAAAACCGATTGTTATTCATCTAAAATTATGGTCGATTTCATATATTAATAACTGAACTGCGTATTATGCGCATAATATTCAAAATTGCAAACAATGATAGCGCTGCAGCTATCAACTGTTCAAAAATGCAATAATTAAAAAAATAAAATAATTATTTTTTACATACTTTCAGTTTATCCGTTCATAAATGAATCAATAAAAGAAGTATCAAAAAAAATATGCAGCGCAGTAATGCATTTACGAACACATCCTATATGTACTTACTGGTGGAACATAAAAATAAGAGTACTTGTAAGTATAGGCCGCCTAAAAAGTATTAAACTATTGATAGTATATTAAACCACAAAGAGTACGTATGATGCAGAAATTTGCCTTCAGTGAAAATAATCCCGTGTACCAAATTATTGAATTTTAATACGCTGTCCTACTAGTCTCATTGTACAAGAAAAAGATCCATTGACAGCATATTATTGATCATAAAAAGCTTACCATCTGTGTCAACTGCAACATTTAAATTAATGTTTTGGTTTGTTCCATAAATTGTAGAAAATTTAGCAATTTCGCGTAACAAGTTCACTATTCTTACAATATCATCCAAAAATTTCTTTTCGCATGGATGAAAAAAGGTACTTATAGCATCGGAAACCTGGAAACAACATACGCACATATGTACACAAAAATATTTGAAACATAATAGATAATTACTATCTTACTAAGAATTCGGCTATCGGTAGCTGTTTAGAGTGCAAATTAAGACAAGATAAAATAATGTCATGAATCATTATAGAAATTTAATTTTAAATTAAACAAATTCCAGTAACGAACGCGGCAACTTATGTTTCTATGAAAAAATCTTTGACAATAAATAATTTTTTTCATTAGTATAAGTGTTGTTAACATGAGAAGAAAATTTTCTAAAGTCGCGTTTTATATTAGTAAAATTTTTATTTTCCCAATTCGTATATGTGTATTTTTTTTTTTTTTTTAAGTCGTCGTAGTCTAGTAGGTAGTGTGTTGGCTTATTAGACGTGAAGGCAGGGTTCAAGCCCCAGGTCAGACATCTCCAAGAAAATGAAATATGAGTAAAATATTTCTTCGGCGACTTCCTCTCAGCAGATTTTTGGCAAAAACTCTGAGAGTAAATAAAATTGCCGCAAAAAGTTTCTCAAAACTCTGTCGTTCGGAGTCGACATTAAACTGTAGTTCTCGCCACTCATGCATGCAACTAGATCATAATCCTGACTAAAGCGCATTGAAGTTGACATCGCTCTTATCCAGGAACCCTGGATCCTTAGGGATAGGATTCTGGGTCTGAGCGATCCTGATTGTAGGCTACTTGTTCCTGGAACAAGTGAGAAGGTAAAGACCTGTATTTTAGCTAGAGGTGGTTTGGACTTGTTAATTACTCCTTCCTTTTGTACAGGTGACGTAACAACTGTGGCCTACAGAGATGACCGTGGGATCGATTTGATGCTGTCATCTGTGTACATGCCGTATGAGGCTGCATCCCCTCCTGGTGACTTAATTGAACTACTGGTGGAGCATACATACATACAACCCTTCAGTCAGGATTATTGACCTAGTTTCTCACACCACTTATGTTGTGCATGTCAATTTTATACATAAGTGGCGGGACTTACAGTTTAAAGTCGACTGGTGGAGCATGCGAAGAGGAAAAGAAGTCGCCTTGTCTTGGGTTGTGATGCCAATGCTCATCACACCCAATGGGGCAGTGCTGACATAAATACTAGGGGTGAGTCGATTTTGAATTTTACTATTCTTAATAGACTTAACATTTGTAACGTCGGTAACACGCCAACGTTTAGAAACTGTGTTAGGGAGGCGGTAATTGACATTACGCTCTCTAACAAGGATAGGTCTATGATTAGGGACTGGAGGGTTTCAGATGAGTGTTCCTTCTCTGATCACCAACTGATATCCTTCAGTACTAATCTATCTGGGGGCTTTAACAAGCCTTTTAGAAATCCAAGAAGAACCGACTGGATCAGATATGAGAGGGCTGTGGACGGTGAACTTAGAGCCCTTCGGGGACGCTCCACTCCTGGCATCAATGATCGAGTTGGATCTTTGACGGATATTTTGTTGTCTTGTTGTAGAGATGCTTGCCCTCTCACTTACCCCGGTAAGAGGAGCCAGCTGGCCTGGTGGAATGCGGAACTCCAGAGACTCCGCTGTTGTACTCTTTAATAAGGTAAGAGGTCGGGCAAGGATGTTGACTGCTCTGCATATAGATCCAGTTTTAATGATTATAAAGGGGCAATAAAGCGCTCAAAGAGAACCACCTGGATGAGTTTCTGCACGAGTGTCGAGGATGTTGCTGATGTGGCTCGTTTCCGTAGGATGCTGTCGAAGGACTCCAAAGTCCTAGGCTTCGTCCAAAAGAACGATGGCACGTGGACATCCTCGAGAAAAGAAACCTTAGAGGTTCTATTGAGCACTCATTTTCCCGATTGTGAGGATCCAGTAAGCTATCCGTTAGGTGTAGCTGATCCCTTCTGTGATGCTGGCATTATGCCCGTTTTGGAGGATATCATTACCAGGGATAAGGTCAAATGGGCTATAAGTAGTTTTGAGCCCTTTAAGTCGCCTGGTCCGGATGGTATCTTTCCGGCTCTGCTTCAGCATGCTGGTGATATATTACACGAATATCTGGTGGACGTGTAAAGGGACTGTCTCCGGTGGTGTGATATACCTGATGGTTGGAAAGATGTGCTCGTGGTGTTTATACCAAAAGCTGGTAAACCCAGTCACATCGGCCCTAAGGATTATAGACCGATATCACTCTCATCCTTTCTCTTGAAAGCTTTGGAGAGACTCATCGATCTATATTTGAGGTCAAACATGGACCGGTCTTTGTTGAGTAGGTCGCAACATGCTTACATTAAGTTGAGTCAGTTGAGAGCGCTCTTCATGATGTGACAGGTTTTGTTGAGGCGAATTTTGCTAGGGGTGAGTACACACTGTCGGCTTTCCTTGATATAGAGGGAGCCTTCAATAATGTTACCACTTCTTCTATTGAGAATTCACTAAGGGATATACATGCCCCAGATTTTCTGGAGCGGTTCATCACCCACATGTTGGGTAACAGACTAATCCGATCGAATCTGGGTGGATGTTCTTTTGTCAAGCGTGCGACCAGGGGTACACCACAGGGGGGTGTCCTATCCCCTTTATTGTGGCTCTTGGTTGCTAATGTTGGTCTGAGGCTCCTGGAAAGTAGGGGATTTAGGGTTGGTGGAAAATTTTTGCCGACGCTGGGGGAACTGATGGAGTCTGCTCTTGGAATTTTATCTTCTTGGGCAACGAACTGTGGTCTGGGTATAAATCCAAATAAGACGGACCTCGTTTTGTTCTCGCGTAGGTACAAAATTAAAACCTTCAGGTTGCCGAGATTAGCTGGTAGGGAGCTGCCGTTGTCTTCTGAGGTCAAGTACTTGGGTGTTGTTCTGGACAGCAAGCTGAACTGGAAACGAAACACCGAGGAAAGAATGAAGAAGGGACTGAATGCTTTCTACCAGTGTAGGAACTCCATAGGTAAGAACCGGGGTCTTCCGCCTAGGGCCATTCACTGGATATATCTGGTGATTGTTAGACCGGTTATTACTTATGGTTGTGTTGTCTGGTGGTGTGCCTTAGATAAGAGTTTTTAACGGAAAATATCGGACAAGGATCAGCGGATTGCCTCCTTGAGTATCACTGGAGTGAGGAAGAGTTGCCCTCAGGCTGCTCTTGATACTATGCTCTGTCTGACTCCGCTTGACTTATATGTCAAGCGGTGTGCAGCGCATAGTGCCATACGCCTGAGGGAATCGGGTTGCTGGAAACAGCGCTCGATAGGTCACTCCAGAGTTCTAATATCGTCTTTCCTGACGGAAGATATGGACTTTCGGAAAAAGCCACTGATTATATTGTGCCTGAGGCTATGTTCCTACCTGGTTTAAGGATACTTATACCGGATAGCGCAAAATGGAATGGTGGGGTACTCCAGGGGAAGAGTGGTATACCCATCTTCACGGATGGGTCTAAGTTAGGTGGATGTACAGGTGCTGGGGTTTTCTGTAGGGAACTCGGTCTTGAACTCCACTTCTGGTTGAATGATGACTGCAGCGTTTTTCAGGCGGAGATTTTCGCAATACTGAAAGCTATTGCCACGGCTGGTGGGTCACACACAGTCAGGCTGCCCTTAGAGCCATTGCGTCGGTCTGGTGCAAATCACGGCTCGTTCGCGAGTGCAAAGAGTCGTTGAGGACTTTTGGACCAGACCGTATCCGTCTATGCTGGGTTCCGGGTCATAGCGGAATACTGGGCAATTAGACGGCGGATGCCCTCGCTAGGTTAGGTTCGCTTTCAGGGGGCGATTTAATAGTTGGTCCTCTATGGCCTCATCAATGGATGGGTCAGGGAGGAAGAGCAGAGGCGTTGGGGGAACGGATCGGGTCGTTCTGTTTCTAGACGTCTATAACCTGCTGTGGACAGTAAGAGAACAGATTGGCTGCTGGGCTTGGTTAAGGCCAGCTTATGGTTGGTTGTTGGTTTTATCACGGGGCACTGCGAGATTAGGTCGCTGACGGGGATCTGGAACAGATCCCAGCCGGACTATTGCAGGGTATGTTGCGATGAGGAGGAGTTAGAGACTATTGAACACCTCCTCTGTAACTGCCCAGCCCTTGGTAGGTTGAGATTGGCAGGGCCTTCTTTGAGAGCTTGAATTCTGTATCGAGAGCCGACATCAAGGCTCTTCACAGCTTCATTAGCAGCTTGGGCTGGTTGAGAGGTGCTAGGGCTTCATAAGTGTAGTCGCGCTCTCCCCCTTTTTTTTGTGTCTGCTTCTTTCTGTGTGATTCCTCCGCTTCCCATTCCCCCCTTACCTACATGCCCTCCTTTCATCCTATTGCCTCTATTTCATTCCCTCTCTAAGGACGTTGTACAATGGGTCAATTTCGATCTTCGGGTACTATACTTGTCTTAACTGACAAGTACACGTCCTCTAACCTAACCTAACCTAAAGGGTTGAAATGAACAATTATGTGTGTAAAATTTTTATAATTTGAAGTTAATCGTATGTATATCAAGGTGGTATAATACGGCCCCTACACGTTGCTATTTGTTGCACGGCTTGATCAATCGAATGCTGGTTGGCCAATGGTTGGTCATCGGTTGAATGAAATTCAAAAAATTTTTCGGTTTACATGAAGAGAAATTGTGCGCCACTCTACATTTTCAAAAGAACTTTGAATTGATTTATATTGTCCTAGGGATGAAATCCATAGCTTTTAAGCGTAGTAGTGTGCAAAATTTACTTAGTAAATTTGGTGTAGAGGATTTAAAAAAAATTGTTTTCCTAACAGACAAGGCTAAATTGTTCAAGCCTTTTATTTTCCAATGTTTTGCACTCTGCGATGGAATGTAAAGAGGAGCTAACAGAAGTTATTACTACACGTTGGAATTCACATTATGTTTAAATCAATTTCAGACAACAGGATATAAATAAATAAAATTCTATCAGGCTACTCAGAAATGAACTGACTATCAAATTTAGACATTTTAATCCTGCAATGCTTGGTTAAGCTATGAGCCTGTTTTGACATCATTTTCAACAAGCTCCAAGGCTGTAGATAGTTTTCCTTCGATATGTTTTAATATTCCATCAATTAACCATATCAGAGAAATTTGTGAAGTTACAGAAAATGATGTCTAAACAATTTCAGCCTTGAAAACAAACATTTTAAAAAAGGTAGATAAGATCTGGGTTTCAGATTTGAATATATGGCTCAAACTGATTTTTTTGTATTTATTAGCTGTTTCTGAGCAAGGCAATGATTTGGATTAATAAAGAGAGTTCTGAATAAATGAAATTAAAAATTGTGAACAAAATATATCTCTTTTAATTCCTATATTACCAAGTACAACGCTGGATTCTCTATCCAACTTAACGCCTAATTAATTCCTTCGTCACCGAATTTATCCTCTACAAATTTACCGTCACCGAATTTACAAATATCCAATAGTAGTAGCTGAAATGAAAATCCTAAAAATTTGTCATATAATTCAAATACTTCATTCAATAAATAACTGCTATTTTTCCGCCAAATTTATTAAGACGCTCTATGATGTTTACATCGGAAAACATATTGATAGATGAATATTTTGATGTTATACAATTGTGGAAAGCCAACTCCGTAAAATATCCACGACAATAAAAACTAGCGTTGAGCATTCTATCAATTCCAGCCAGCAGTGCTGCATCAGAACGAGTCTTTTCTTTGGCTGATAATAATATTATTACTAAAAAGCGCAATAGATTAACCCCCAAAGTAGTTGACAATATAATAGTACTTAATTCTTTTTATAAGACTCCTCTCCTTTTCGTTATAATATTTCTTATACAGTATTTTGTTAAGTATACATTGTAAAATGTAAACAAAAAAAAATATATTTTATTTACATAGAAGTATGTAATAACTACCCTACAAGAAATAAATAACCGAAACCAAGGCGAATTCATAGAAGGTGGGATTAGTATTAGAATAAGTACAATAATACAAAAACAACAGGCATTTTTTTGTTGAGATGTGATCATCTTGTCAAAAACAGCTGACTAAAGAATGACGATGGGAAGAAAAATGTTAAAAAATTTTATAAAAATGACTAAATTAAATGACTTCCATAAATTACTTAATGCCATTTCAGTAAACGTATGCATCCCAACTTAATTCCAATTGAGCTGGGGATAAAAAATAAAACAACTCGAACAAATAATATGATATATCTACTGAACAAGAAGAAGAAGAAGAAAAAGAAGAAAAATATACAAACTTCTGACACAATAAGAAAAAACGAAATTGATTATCAAAACAAAATACACAAAAAACAAAACTTGTTTTCCACCATATTTACGGGGGCATCTTTAAATGTACAAGGAGGATTTATGTATTCCTTACAATTTACTGCGGTAGGTTTTTGATTTTTACAACATTTTGTCTTAAAATTTAAAGTTTTAAATTATTTTATTCTTTTATTTTATTAGCACCCAAAATTTGTTTTTGATATTTTTATACTTTGCATAAGTTTTGCTATTGGCCAATTGTTTATTTTCTATACCATTTCGGTATTTGTTGGAGTAGTGTTTACCATTATAATGACTTTACATCAAGTAAAGAGAATTTAAAAAAGACAAGCAAAAATTATCATTTATTTAAATAGTTGCAATTGTATTATTAATTTTTTTAAATTTCAGGCTGCTGCTATTCTACTTTCTTGTGTTATATATCATCACAGCATTCCAGCGGTGGGTATATTATTATTAGTATTATTATTATTAGTATTATTATTATTAGTATTATTATTATTACTAATTATAAATTATAAAATAAATTATTTTTTTTATAATAAAAATATATGAAAACAAAAAACATTTTTCTTTTATAAGGGGGTATATCAATTTATTCATAAAGTTTGACTAGTCAAATGACTAGTCAACAGTGACCTATTTTCCAACTTTGACTGGTATATGCATCAAGTTTGACTAGTCAACTAGTCATTTCTGACTTAAAAACAGCGAAAGAGTGAGCAGGTTAGATATATGTTTTACAGTCGAAAGAATTCATATGTTAGAAAGAGAAGCTTGTTTACGTCAAGTTTTTCACATTGCCCTTAATAACTTAATGGGAACTTGTGACTAGGCATGTTCTGGAAGGGTAACGAAGCAATAATAATTCAAATATCAAATAAGCAATACAAACCCTTATTTCTTTCACTCGATTCACATTATGGCTCAAAACCACGCACTTCTGAATATTCTTCCAAAATCTTCTAGCATTCATATTATGTTTCTTATGTCTCTTATTTATTACTTTTTTAGTCTTCGTAGTAAGGCAGCAAGCAGGGCAAACACACAACCTTCTGCTGAGTATTTTAGTGTTGATAAGCGAATCATACTTATCTTTTATCACTTGTATGTTGAATAAAGGAGCTTCGAAATCATTAACATCATGTTGTTAAGAAATCCTTACGTCACAGAGGGTGCTTTTAACTCATTAGTGCAATCAGCTACTGATTCGTACTACATGGACAAAAGCATCCCGTCTGACAAGGTGAGATAACCTGGGCGGAAACGTTCCGCATTGTATAAGGAGAGGAATTCATATTGCAGAGCTTGCACTGCCTTGTAGAGATTTGTGACGTGGATTCTCTCTCGGTTAAGGAGCAGAAGATGCTGGCTCGACACAGGGGCACTGTTTCGCGATTTGAAACCAAATACTCGGGTGGTGTCTCTTGCGTGCAAATAAGAGTATGGAGCCAATGGTTTCTACTTCTAAAGCTGCGAGCAAGGGTTTAGAAGGTTCAGCGCCCTTATTCCCAACTGAGGTAAAGAAGACTTCTCGAGTCTTCAAACCTCCAGTGAAGAGTAAAGGTGCTGGTGTTCCTTCTTCTATGGATAAAGGAAAGGGGTAGAAAAACCAGCCAGAAAGTTTTATAAACGAGGCTATGTCCTTGACGTCAATGGACGATAGCTCCGTCAAGCTAACAAGGGTTGGAGAGCCAAATAACCTATATCTGCATCTCTCAAGAGATGGGCATTGACATAGAAAGTGGATAACAGTCTCCTCTTCGTCAGCGGATCTACATTCACGGCAAAAATCGTTAAATGGGAGTCGCATTCTTTCTGCGTGTCTACCCATAACACAGTGACCTGTAAGCATGGCCACTGTGATCGAGATGATGTTACGACTAAGGCCAAGTAACTGGTTGGTGCGCCTTCTATCCACTGAGGGCCAAGTGAGCCTAGCGGTGGAGCAGGTCTCCTCATTGATCCAGGATAGAATTTCCGCCCCGGGAGAATTTCCGCGCAATGGCCAGTTTGAACGAGGTAAGTGGCATTCCCAAGTCGATCGAAGAAGATTCCGGAAGAAGTGCGCCAGCCCTGGCTAGCTCGTCCGCTCTGCAGTTTCCCGCAATGTCGCAGTGTCCGGGGATCCAGATAAGTGTTACACTGAATCGCCCAGAAAGAAAATTGAGGCTGCGGCGACATTCCTTGACGATTCTAGAATTATCCGAAACGTTCGATAGAGACTTTATCGAAGCCTGACTATCGGAGAAAATTGAGATGCAGCTGAAAGGAACTCTGTGTGCGAGGATCTACTGTGCGGCCCGGTAGATGGCCATTACTTCTGCCTGGAACACGCTGCAATAGTCCGGCAGCCGGAGTGAAATGTTCAAGTCCAATCTCCCAGAGTAGACTCCGCTGCCCACCCCGCAATCGAATTTGGAGCCGTCGGTGTATACATCCAGGAGTTCCGGGGAGACGGTCATATCATGGGTCCAATCGCTTCTGCTCGGGATCAGGAAGTTGAAACCCCTATCAAAACAGTATTCCACAGGGAGATAATCGATATCCGATGGGGCCACCGGGTCAATCTCCAAAATAGAGGAGTGACAAATTATAAGTTACTTGTTCCTTATACAAGTGATAAAGTAAGAACCTGTATTTTAGCTAGTAGTAAATTGAATTTGTTAATCACTTCTTCCTTTTGTACAGGTGACGTAACAACTGTTTCGAACAGAGATCATCTTGGGATAGAATTGGCTGTCATCTGTGCACATGCCGTATGAGGTTGCAACTCCTCCTGATGACTTAATTGCACTCCTAGTAGAACATGCAAAGAGGAAAAGATGTCAGCTTGTCTTGGGTTGTGATACCAATGGTCATCACACCCAATGGGGTAGTGCTGACACAAATATTAGGGGAAGTCGATTTTGAATATTATTATTCTTAATGGGTTTTATATATGCAACGTCGGTAATACGTTGACCTTTAAAAATCGTGTTAGGAATGCTGTAATTGACATTACGCTCTTTAACATGGACAGAACTATGATTAGGGACTGGAGGGTTTCATATGAGTGATCTTTCTCGGATCACCAACTGATAACCTTCAGTATTAATCTATCTAGTGGCTGTCACAAGCCTTTTAGGATCAATTTTGAGAAGGCTGTGGATGAGGAACTTAGGGCCCTTAGGGGTCATTCCACTCCTGGCGTCAATGATCGGATCTTTGACGGAGATTTTGTTGTATTGTTTGATTGAATACTCATTTTCCCAATTGTGTGGAGCCTAGATAGTTTTCTGTTGGGAGTAGCTGATCCTATCTGTAATGCTGCCATGACGCCTGGCTTGGAGGAAATCATTACCAGTGATAGAGCCAAATGGGCTATAAGTAGCTTTGAGCCTTTTAAGACGGCTTGTCCCGATGGTATCTTTACGGCTCTGCTTCAGTATGCTGGTGATGTAATATACGAATACCTGGTGAACGTATATAGAGATTGTCTCCGGTGCTTGTGGTATTTATACCGAAAGCTAGTAACCCTAGTCTCGTCTGCCCTAAGGATTATAGACCGATAACGCTCTCATCCTTTTCAATCTATATTTGAGATCAAATATAGACCGGTCTCTGTTGAGTACGTTGGAAGTAAGTCGGTTGAGAACGCTCTTCATGATGTGACAGGCTTTGTCGAGGCAAATTTTTTTAGGGGTAAGTACATTTTATCAGCCATATTAGAGGGCCTTTAACAATGTTCCCACTCCGTCAATTGGGGATTTACTTAGGGATATACGTGCCCCAGATTTTCGTGTGCGATTTTTCACACACATACTAGGTAATAGACTAATCAGATCAAATCTAGGGTACTCCACAGAAAGAGGTCCTTTCTCATAGCTCCTGGTGGGTAATGTTGGTTTAAGGCGTCTAGAAAGTCGGGGTTGGGGGAACTGATGGAGTGTGCGCTTGAAATTTTAACCTCTTGGGCTTCAAACTGTGGTCTGGGTATAAATCCCAATAAGACAGGCCTTGTTTTGTTTTCGCGTAAGTACAAAATTGAAACCTTCTGGTTACCGAGGTTAGGTGGGAGGGAGCTTCCGATGTCTTCTGAAGTCAAGTATCTCGGTATTGTTTTAGTCAGCAAGCTTAACTGGAAACGGATCACCGAGGAAAGAAAGAAAAAGTGTAGGAACTCCTTGGGTAAGAGCTGTGGTCTTCCAACTAGGGTTGTTCACTGGATATATCTGGCGATTGTTAGACCGATTAATACTTATGGTTGTGATGTTTGGGTGGAGTGTCTTGATAAAACTTTCCAACGGAATATCTTGGATGAGTTTCAGCGGACTTCCTCCTTGAGTATTACTGGAGTGAGGAAGTCGTCCTCAGACGGCTGCCCGACTCCGTTTGTTTTGTATGTCAAGCAGAGTACAGCGCGCAGTGCCATGTCTGTGGGAATCGGGCTGCTGGAAACAACGCTCAATAGCACACTCCGGAATTTTGAACATCGTCTTTCCTTGGGGGGGGGGGGCAACGCCTGGTTTGAGGCTACCCTCAAATGATCTTTTTAATCTTAAAAATTTTTAAATATATATTGCAATGATTCTAATGTGCATAAAGAAGTATAAAAGCGCTTTTAATTATTATTATTGGAACTAGAGGTATTGTATTGTATTGTGAAATTCAATAACAAAAATACTTAGAATAGAACAATATTCGATAGTGTCCTTATATCCATAAATATTGATTTAATCGGTTTAAAGCAAGAATGTAATATTCTATAACATTACAAGAATAAATATTTATAATAAAATAAAACTTAAGAAAATAACCAAATATAAATATAATTTGCATTACCTTAACAACACACATTACTGTTTTGAACAGTTGACTTCGTGCAAATGTTTGTTTTGCTTTGTGTTTTGTTTCGTTTTTACTTACATTCTTCGTTGACAGATATCACGTTTTTAACGTTTCTATAACTACACAAATGGTCTTACGGTAAAGTACGTTATGTTTTTACGACTTTTACGCTTGGCTATCCAGAGTTTTAAGCTTTATTTGAATAAAGAACACACAATTCATTCTGTTTTGTACTTTAGAAGAGTAAATTCTACAATTATCAGAATGGGATATTGTAAGTGTAACAACAATTAAAGAAAGGAAATTAAATAAGTTAAAATAATGTGATTTTTTTCTCTCTACTAAAATAAAAACTATTGTACAATGGGTCAATTTCGACCTCCGGGTACTGTACTTGTCTTAACTGACAAGTGCACGTCCTCTAGGTTAGGTTAGGTTAGAGGACGTGTACTTGTCCGTTAAGACAAGTACAATACCCGGAGGTCGAAATTGACCCATTGTACAACGTCCTTGGAGAGGGAAGGAAATAGAGGGAATAGGATGAAAGGAGGGCATAAGGGTAAGGGGATGATGGGAATCACACAGAAAGAAACAGACACAAACAAGGGTTGAGCGCGCGACTACACTTATGAAGCCCTAGCACCTCTCAACCAGCTCAAACTGCTAATGCATCTGTGGAGAGCCTTGATGTCGGCTCTCGACACAGAACTCAAGCTCTCAAAGAAGGCTCTGCCAAGGGTCCTCAACCTCAACCTACCAAGGGCTGGGCAGTTACAGAGGAGGTGTTCGATAGTCTCTAACTCCTCCTCATCGCATCATACCCTGCAATAGTCCGGCTGGGATCTGGAACAGATCCGACCTAATCTCGCAGTGCCCTGTGATAAAACCGACAACCAACCTTACGCTGGCCTTAACCAAGCCCAGCAGCCAATCTGTTCTCTTACTGTCCACAGCAGGCCATAGACGTCTAGAGACAGAACAACCTGATCCGTTCCTCCAACGCCTCTGCTCTTCCTCCCTGACCCATCCATCGATGAGGCCATAGAGGTGGCAGACTGGGGGTTCAGGACCAACTATTAAATCGCCCCCCGAAAGGGAACCTAACCTAGCGAGGGCATCCGCCGTCTCATTGCCCAGTATTCCGCTATGACCCGGAACCCAGCATAGACGGATACGGTCCGGTCCAAAAGACCTCAACGACTCTTTGCACTCGCGAACCAGTCGTGATTTGCACCAGACCGACGCAATGGCCTTAAGGGCAGCCTGACTGTCAACGAAGATCATGTAAGATTCCGAATCCGAAGATGGGCCACCAGCTATGGCCTCAATAGCCTTCAGTATTGCGAAAATCTCCGCCTGAAAAACGCTGCAGTCATCATTCAACCTGAAGTGGAGTTCAAGACCGAGTTCCCTACAGAAAACCCCAGCACCTGTACATCCACCTAACTTAGACCCATCTGTGAAAATGGGTATACCACTCTGCCCCCGGAGAATCCCACCATTCCATTGTGCCCTATCCGGTATAAGTGTCCTTAAACCAGGTAGGAATATAGCCTCGGGCACAATGTAATCAGTGGCTTTTTCCGAAAGTCCATACCTTCCGTCAGGAAAGACGATACTCAGAACTCTGGAGTGACCTATCGAGCGCTGCTTCCAGCAACCCGATTCCCTCAGGCGTATGGCACTACGCGCTGCACACCTCTTGACATATAAGTCAAGCGGAGTCAGACAGAGCATAGTATCAAGAGCAGCCTGAGGGCAACTCTTCCTCACTCCAGTGATACTCAAAGAGGCAATCCGCTGAACCTTATCCAAGATTTTCCGTTGAAAACTCTTGTCTAAGGCACACCACCAGACAACACAACCATAAGTAATAACCGGTCTAACAATCGCCAGATATATCCAGCGAATGGCCCTAGGCGGAAGACCCCAGTTCTTACCTATGGAGTTCCTACACTGGTAGAAAGCATTCAGTCCCTTCTTCATTCTTTCCTCGGTGTTTCGTTTCCAGTTCAGCTTACTGTCCAGGACAACACCCAAGTACTTGACCTCAGAAGACAACGGCAGCTCCCTACCAGCTAATCTTGGCAGCCTGAAGGTTTCAATTTTGTACCTACGCGAGAACAGAACGAGATCCGTCTTATTTGGATTTATCCCCAGGCCACAGTTCGTTGCCCAAGAGGATAAAATTCCAAGAGCAGACTCCATCAGTTCCCCCAGCGTCGGCAAAAATTTTCCACCCACAAGAATAGCCACATCGTCGGCATATGCCACAACCCTAAAGCCCCTACTTTCCAGGAGCCTCAGACCAACATTTGCGACCAAGAGCCACAATAGAGGGGATAGGACACCCCCCTGTGGTGTACCCCTGGTCGCACGCTTGACGATAGAACATCCACCCAGATTCGATCGGATTAGTCTGTTACCCAACATGTGGGCGATAAACCGCACCAGAAAATCTGGGGCATGTATATCCCTTAGTGAATTCTCAATAGAAGAAGTGGTAACATTATTGAAGGCCCCCTCTATATCAAGGAAAGCCGACAGTGTGTACTCACCCCTAGCCAAATTCGCCTCAACAAAACCTGTCACATCATGAAGAGCACTCTCAACTGACTTACCCTTAATGTAAGCATGTTGCGACCTACTCAACAAAGACCGGTCCATGTTTGACCTCAAATATAGATCGATAAGTCTCTCCAAAGCTTTCAAGAGAAAGGATGAGAGTGATATCGGTCTATAATCCTTAGGGCCGATGTGACTGGGTTTACCAGCTTTTGGTATAAAAACCACGAGCACATCTTTCCAACCATCAGGTATATCACACCACCGGAGACAGTCCCTATACACGTCCACCAGATATTCGTGTAATAATATATCACCAGCATGCTGAAGCAAAGCCGGAAAGATACCATCCGGACCAGGCGATTTAAACGGCTCAAAGCTATTAATAGCCCATTTGACCTTATCCCTGGTAATGATATCCTCCAAAACGCCAACATCACAGAAGGGATCAGCTACACCCAATGGATAGCTTACTGGATCCTCACAATCGGGAAAATGAGTGCTCAACAGAACCTCTAGGGTTTCTTTTCTCGAGGATGTCCACGTGCCATCGTTCTTTTGGACGAAGCCTAGGACTTTGGAGTCCTTCGACAGCGTCCTACGGAAACGAGCCACATCAGCAACATCCTCGATACTCGTGCAGAAACTCATCCAGGTGATTCTCTTTGAGCGCTTTATTGCCCCTTTGTAATCATTAAAACTGGATCTATAAGCAGACCAGTCAACATCCTTGCCCGACCTCTTAGCCTTATTAAAGAGTCTCCTAGTACAACAGCGGAGTCTCTGGAGTTCCGCATTCCACCAGGCAGGCTGGCTCCTCTTACCCGGGTAAGTGAGAGGACAAGCAGCTCTATAACAAGACAACAAAATATCCGTCAAAGATCCAACTCGATCATTGATGCCAGGAGTGGAGCGTCCCCGAAGGGCTCTAAGTTCCCCCTCCACAGCACTCTCATATCTGATCCAGTCGGTTCTTCTTGGATTTCTAAAAGGCTTGTTAAGGCCCCCAGATAGATTTATACTGAAGGATATCAGTTGGTGATCAGAGAAGAAACACTCCTCTGAAACCCTCCAGTCTCTAATCATAGACCTTTCCATGTTAGAGAGCGTAATGCCAATTACCGCCTCCCTAACACGGTTTCTAAACGTTGGCGTAGTACCGACGTTACAAATGTTGAGCCTATTAAGAATAATAAAATTCAAAATCGACTCACCCCTAGTATTTATGTCAGCACTGCCCCATTGAGTGTGATGAGCATTGGCATCACAACCCAAGACAAGACGACATCTTTTCCTCTTAGCATGCTCCACCAGTAGTTCAATTAAGTCACCCGGAGGGGATGCAGCCTCATACGGCATGTACACAGATGACAGCATCAAATCGGTACCACGGTCATCTCTGTAGGCCACAGTTGTTACGTCACCTGTACAAAAGGAAGGAGTGATTAACAAGTCCAAACCACTTCTAGCTAAGATACAGGTCCTTACCTTCTCACTTGTTCCAGGAACAAGTAACTTATAATCAGGATCGCTCAGACCCAGAATCTTATCCCTAAGGATCCAGGGTTCCTGGATAAGAGCGATGTCAACTTCAAGGCGGCGCAGGGTGGTTAGCAGGTAGTGTGAGGCGGCTTCGCAGTGATGCAGATTAATCTGCACCACTTTTAGCCTCCTCTGGGTTACCTGACACCGCTTATGTCCGGATGCCGGAATTTTAGGCGTGCCAACCCACATAACACTACACCACCCCTTGCCCTTAGCCACTGAAGAGAATCCTGACCAATAGCGATCCTAAGATCGCATCCTTTCTTACCGTTACCAGTCAGGGAGTTGACAACTACCCACGAGCTGGTGTTCAATCCGTCATTCTGCTTTCCAATAAGTTTGGGTACGTTATTCATCTGCCTAAAAGTAGGCGGGACCCATACCGTCGCTATTGGACGTAGAGGGAGGTCGGATTGAGGGACCACCTCCAAGCGAGCACCGAGCCAGAATTCACCAAGGCGCTTCACTGATTCCACAAGAAACTTTACAGTTCCCTCGTTTTCACAGTTCACTACCTTGATGCCCTTGGACCAACCGATGGAAGATATGCGAGCATTACTGCCATCACAACTCTTTTCCATCATAAATTCAATGAGCCTTTCTTCAACTAGATTCCACCTTTCAGGAGAGATTTTTCCATCTAAATCCGACCTGTCGATGAATGCTAGCTGAAGGGAAGGATTAGTTCCGAGGCTACCTTGTTTCTTAGGACGCTTGGAGCCGGGGGAAGGCTCATCGTCGGATCTAATTCTCTTCATGCGATTTCCCTTGCGAGAATTCTGCAAAGAAGACATATCCACCGAAGTATGCCCCCCCACCTCCTTCGCCTTCAACCTTACATCCTTCTTCTGTGATAAAGGATTAGCGGTAGTTTCTACCTCCTTTCCTTCATCCATTGTGGAAGGAACACCATCATCCTTTCTCTTCACCGAAGGTTTGAAAACCTGGGTGGTTTTCTTTGCTCCAGTTGGGAGTAAGGGTGTAGAACCTTCATGCCCCTTGCTTGCGACTTGAGAGGTAGAAGCAATTTGCTCCACGTTCCCATCGGCACTCAAGGGACCATCCTTCTTACCAGAGTCAGCGCCTCGTGAGAGGCCACTGCCCGGGTATTTGGACTCATACCGCGAAACAGTGCCTCTGTGTTGAGCCAGCATCTTCTGCTCCTTAACAGAGAGGGAGTCCACATCACAGCTTGCAAATCTCTTCAAGACCGTGCAAGCCCTGCGGTATGACTTCCTCTCATTATACATAGCGGAACGTTTCCGCCCAGCTTTTCCCCCCTTGTCAGACGAGGTACTTTTTCCCATGCAGTCCGAATCTATAGATGATTGTACTAGTGGGTCCGAAGCATCCTGTCTGACAAGTGGGTTCCTTAAAGGGAAAGTCCCCACCTCATTGCTCCCAGTGGCAATTTGGATAGGAGTTAAGGGGAGTCTTTCGATGATCGTATTGTCACCGTCTTCATCTGATAGTGGGGAGACAGGGTCTGACTCCACGCACATATCTTCCGTCGAAGTGAGGTTTGCCAAAGCAGTCGTCTCACTAAAGATCTCCTCTACAGTCATAATCCTCATACCAGCCGGGGCGAAATTTCTGACGATTTCGTTGTTGTTGTCAACGATACTCGCCTGGATTTGCGCAATGAGCTGGGTCACGTCTAGTCCAAAGTCAAAAATACCAAAAATACCAAAATTGTAATAATTATCGTCCATATATATGTAGGTCCCACGAGTGAGGGGGAAAGGAGGTCGATCATGCCATAGCCCCCGTTAGCATGACAAGGACTTGATAGAAACCTAATACTCACTGAGGCGCCCAGGTATCAGTGAGGCCCAAAATAAATTAATCAAAAGTTATTCAATTTTTGAAAGAAGAAGTACAAGAAATGATTTTTTTTTTATTTTTTGGAAGAGAAAGTGTGTAGTGTCATCTAAATATGTACGAAACTAATTACAATAAGTACACGGCTTAACAGCTGCCCATTTGGTTGTAACAGACGGAAAGTAGACTGAACATCCGTCGAAAGTTCAAGAACAAAAACTTCCTACAAAGTTTTTTGGCCGACCGGTTGGGTGTTCCCGAAGACGAACTCATAGATTACACTATCGACGGAATCTTGGATGGCAATTTAAAAATGCATGCGAACGTTGGGTGCTTTCAAGATAAGTTGCAGCTTTTAGTGGCATTCCCAAAAATCCAGTGAAAGGACAACTGCAACTGTGTCCGGCACTACACAAATGAGAGTCTAAAGCCTAGAAGAGAGGATGCGTGCTATGGTTGCGGCATCTCAGAAATTTGATGAAAGAAGTAAAATTGAATTACCTTCGTTCATTATCTTCATTAAATGATAATGAATTGAAAATTATTGGTAAACTTTTATTTCACGTTTGTCTCGATGGATAGTGTATTCAAACTGAAATATTGAGGGAGGGATTTTTTGAGTGAGGCGGGAATGTGGAAAGTGGGAATGTTAGTGCAGTTATTTTACAGAGAGCGGAAAGTTTGAAAAACCGATTATGTCTATTGAGTGTGAGGATACTTGCACTATGGATCTGAGAATAGGTTAATCAGGATGTTTGAAGAACTCTGAAGAGATTATTTTTGTATACTTATCTGAGGTCGAAGCGGCCACTTGAGCCTGAGGCAAGATGTGAGATCAAACTGAACTCGGAGGAGGCAAGGGCATTCAGTTGCTGATCTAGAAGCTTATCGTGTGACGAAAGGGAGAAACTGCAGGTTATCTTTGGCGACTGCTTGAGCGAGGGTTATATAAGACCAAGTGAGTCCGAGTATGCGTCTCCTATAGTACTAGTTATGAAGAAGACAGGCGAACTACGTTTGTGTGTGGACTTTAGAACTTGGAATAAAATGACACTGAGTAGTAACTGTCCTTTACCTCTCATTGACAAACTTTCAAGATAGTTACCGACTATAATTCGTTGATAATGACAGAATGATACGAAACTGAGGATAGCAAGGTAGAACCTGGAGTTCAAATATTATGATTACGTATATGAACATAGGCCAGGGAAGCGGATGCAGCACGTGGACGCGTTGAGTCGAAGTTTACAGATGATGGTGATTAAAAGCAGTAGCTTTGAGGAGAACCTAGTCATTTACCAAAACAGGGATCCGAGGTTAATGGAGCTGAAGTACATAATTAAAATGAAACAGAGTAAAATATTCGAAATGAGGAATAGTGTTCTCTATAGGCAGACGAGTACTGTTTTGCGTACCCGAAGCGATGGAAAGCCACGTGTTTTACAAGTACTTCGACAAAATGGGTCATGTTGGAGTCAATAAAATAGCGGAGCTCATATCGGGGAGTTACTGGTTCCGCAGATACCTAGGTCCGCCTCAGAGTATGTACATAATTGTTTGAAGTGCATTGTCTACTCCGACAAGCCAGGGAAGTAAGAAGGCTTTTTGAATTACATCCCCAAGTTTATCACTACAGATGATGTCGAGCTTATCGAACACTATGAGCCAGTCGATAATGGGATAAATTTGAAATATTGGTTGTTATAGATGCTTTTATCAAGTTCCTGAAACTATACGCTACACAGACTACGAAAACTAGAGAGGCTGTTGGACATCTGAGAGATTGGCTGTCTTCATAAACGCAGATTGCAATGCAACACTGCAAAGAAATTCATTTACAAGGCAAAGCAATGTTTTATTGTAACACTGCTTTGTCAAATAATGAGATGACATTTTAATACATTTATGAACGCGAAAACTTTTGATCTTTGTATGACTTGAAATTTTTGTATAATTTAATTTTTTAAAATGAATATTCAGAAAAAATGCGTTTTTTTAAAACCGCTTTCGATTTGGCTGATAATAAAAATTCAATCAGCAATTTGATCAAAAATATTTTAAACAAAAGAAAGCGTCGTCGTAAAGCATTATTAACTAGCCAAGATTCAAAGAGAAAAATTCCTAAAACTTTAAATTTTTGTAAAATTATTGCAGCATGCAGGACAATGTGTTTTATTCTCATTTTCGAATGAAGAAAAGTACATTTCAGGTATTTATTACCAAATGGAATAATTTGATAAAACTAATATTTTAAAATTTTAAGAAGTTGTAGGTATATTGGAATAACGCTACAAAAAGCATTACAAATAACAATTTGGAAACTGAGCAATAATTGTTCTTTCATTTGTACTTAAAAAAAATTTAATTACCACAAATTTGCCATTTCTACCACAAAATTTTTGCCGCCAATAAATGTAAATGTATACAAAGAATCACAAATAAAAACCATGCACGAAATTAACAAATAATGCGCACTGAATAGAATTGTCATGCAATAATGAACATGAGGCATTGCCAAAACAAATTTTACTGCTTTTATGAACACCATGCATTGTAAAGTTACATTGCAAACTTCGTTTATAAAGTCAGCCATTATTTTACAGCTTCCAGAGAGAGTTCCGGGATTTTCTTAGGAAACCTGGCTTTCGACATGTAAATTTGGTAACGGTATCGCCTCAGGCCAACGGACAGATAGAAAGGGTAAATAGGAGTTTGGGTCCAACGATGGCGTAGTTGGTTCAGCGTGAAGAGGGTATCTACTGAGACATGGGCTGATTTCATAAACGCAGTTTGCAATGTAACCTTACAATGCATGGTGTTCATAAAAGCAGTAAAATTTGTTTTGGCAAGGCCTCATGTTCATTATTGCATAGCAATGCTTTTCAGTGGGCATTATTTGTCAATTTGGTGCATGGTTTTTATTTGTGATTCTTTGTAAATATTTACATTTATCGGCGGCAAAAATTTTATGGTAGAAATGCTTCTCATAGAAGTGCGTTTGAGGCACGAGCCAGACTTCATAGCGAAAAAAAGAACAGAAACTCAATTTGGAAACAAATAATCCGGGATATTAAGGAAATTAATAGCACTTTTCCATTTACCAAAGATGAAACAACAAGATGTTTTGTAAATATAATGGGAACATACAAAATAATACCATTTGGTAATTCAAATCAAATTATACCATTTGGTAATAAATCCCTGCAATGTATCGGGTCCACCATCTAACGTTTTTTTTTAACTAGTGCTTATTTCGTGAATGGTAACACTTAGCTCATGTCTGATTTGACAGATAACACTATGCGACAAAATAAAAAAAATTAAATACACCCGGTTAATCTCATAGTGTAGGTTGTGAGTTTTGTTGAGTAGATCTCAAAAATATTTTTTTTTATATTTCTCGAACCCTCCAAACTTTTTTTATTTGATAAAAACTGTTTTTTTAGACTTTAGCATAAACTTCTGGATTACTAAAACATTTCTTACCCGATTTTCAAAATTTAAATCTTGTTGGAAAGGGGAGAGATGGACCTTTAAAGCGCTATACATATTGTTACGAAAATGGAAATGGTGTTGTTAAAATAATAAGCAAAAGCTCCAAAAACAACACAATGGAGTTGATCACGCATAAAAACAAAAGCTCCAAAAACAAAACAATGCAGTTGTTCACGTGATCAACGAATGAGTAAGCATATAGCAACAAAAACAACAGTGCTTGTTTACAAGTTCGATGAATAAACAAATATAGCAACAACGACCGCGTATAAAAGAAATATAGCAGAAAGACAAACAAACAAAACAACAACAACTCTGCCTGGACGAAAGTAAATAAGATGCACTAACAACAAAAATGGAAATAAATTGTTTACATTTTTGGATTGTTCCCGAAGGTCGTCATCATCCTTCAAGAGCATTCATCACACTGTTGATCGAGTGATATAAAAGGCAAGATAAAGCGAGCAACTATGATTCAGTTAGAATTCAGTCAGCCGTGTATGAAGACACGTTATTCTCGGAGTTCGAGTGAAGTTAGTCGTGTGACGACGTCGCGTTGAATTGAGTGAGAATTCAACCAGTGGTGTGCGAAGTGACGAGATCGAGTTATAATCCAGTCAGACTTGTGTGCAGACAAGTTGCGTGAAGAAAACAGTTGTTAGTGTGGTGCTTACAAAAAAGGTTGTGAGCAAAGAAGAATAACTAACAAGTGTTGTTGTTGCTTATAAAAAAGGTTATAAGCTGAGAAATATCGCGAACAAGCACATATTGTGGAAATTATCATTGTATGCGTAGAATAAGTTCGAACAGTGGCACGAAGGTTGTGCAGAAAATAAAGAATTGACTTAAAATTAAACACAGATTTATTTTTATTTTATTTGCAATCTACGAGCTCATATTTTTAACGTTTTTAAAAGGTAAAAACGTAACAATTGGTGTCAGAAGTGGGATTGCAAAAATTTAAAAATAAAAATAAATCAAGATGAAGCTCTCAGAACTAAGAGTGGAAAGGCTCAAACAAGAATTGGCTAAATTAGCGCTACCAACAGCGGGCACGAAGAATGAACTCCAAAGGCGGTTAAGGGAAGAGCTGCAGCATCAGGGCATTGATGTAGACACTTACGACTTCGAAGGCGAAGAGGAACGTGAGTTACAGGCTCCTACAACCCCAAGTGGTCTTGACATGAATTCGTTGCTAGCAGCTATACGGGAAGAAAATCAAAAACTTCTGGATGAGTGGCGAAAGGATAGTGAAAAAAGAATGCAAGTAATGCAGGAAGAGAACAAAAAGCTATTTGAAAAACAATTTGCTGATTTTCAAGAAACCTCTAGAGCCGAAAACCAGAAAGCGCAAGAAGCTTCCATAGCAGAAAGTCAAAAACTTCTGGCGGAGTCTCGGAAAGCAAATGAGCAAATCCAACAAAAGCTATTTGCAAAACTTGAAAAGAAACTAGAAGCGAACACGGAGAAGCTAGATGAAATAATTGAGTCATTCGGCGGAAGAGATACAAGTGTCGCTGAAGAGGTGTCAAGTTTAGAAGAGGCCGTTGACACGGAAGTAAGTAACTTGGAAAAGCCCGTGGTAGGCAAACTCGTCATGATGGAGGAGAAGAGCCAGCGACTGGAAGGAGTACAAGCCGAAGCATCAGTAGCTGACAGAAATGGATGGGGCGATGAAGAGAAGGCCTTGGAACCTAACTTGGTGTTAAAAGGTGCCGCCGCTGAGGCTCTAGAAAACATGCCAGCCAGCTGCAGAAACGACAAAAGTGATTTAATGGTAGCGTTACAGCGTGAATTTGGTGACGAGCACGAAAGAGAAGTTTACTCTATGGAGTTGGGGTACCGTGCGCAAAAGGGTGGTGAGTCACTGCAAGCCCTTGTAGTGAAGGACGACAAATTAGTGCAGCCCACATACCAGGGAGGAAACCGTCTACTGGTAGACAATAGTAAGACCGTGGCGTGTGTAAATGGTATACGCGCCGATGATGTCGGATTGGCGGTGTGGACTGCACGAGAGACAGTCCTCGAAGAGACAGTGACCTTCGTACAAGCCCAGGAGGCCCCTCGCACGATTTCTACATCAGAACTAAACAAAGTGCGAGGAATAGAAGTCGCAGAGGGAAAAGGACGCCTTTTGGATGAACTTAAAAAGTTGTTAAGGCAAGTTGTGGCAGAAGCCGGACGAAAGGTCAAGCTGAGGCGTCTCAACTGTGAAAAGAGCGGACACGTCCCGAAGAAACTGGAACGCGCCACGAGGAAGGTCAAGATCCGACTCACCATCAAATGGGCGGGATACCAGCCATCATCATCATCAGAGGGGCGAGTGCTGGTTTCCTAGAAGCAAGATCCCCAGTAAAGCGAAGTCGAGGTCAGCTGCACAATATAAGTCGGACACACTTTTGGAGCGGATAACAACAGCAGGTCCTTTGTATTGCCAGAAACCGAGATGTTCTCGTCGAGACGGATTACTTCAGCTAATGGCCGGAAGTGTATGCCATACCCAATCAAGAGGCGAACACAGTAGAAAAGGGTTTTTGTGAGCCACCGGGAATGCTGCTACTAGGTGCCAATAGAGCTACACTCCGAGGCAGAAGTTCGAGCCAGCCGTTTCCGAGGGAATGCGTGAGGTGTATGGAACGGTAGAACAACTTGGTCGAAGCCTGGAGGAATACTCGAGAAAAGTAGTAGGCGAGCAACAAAGAGATTGGGATGAACACATTCCGAGGTTTCTACTGGCGTATCCATCTGCGATGCATGATTCCACAGCTAGACCAACCGCCAAGGTTATTTACGGGAGAGGAGATAATGAGCCTATTCGGGACGAACAGGCTTAAGTGGGCGGCAGTGTTACGAAAATGGAAATGGTGTTGTTAAAATAATAAGCAAAAGCTCCAAAAACAACACAATGGAGTTGATCACGCATAAAAACAAAAGCTCCAAAAACAAAACAATGCAGTTGTTCACGTGATCAACGAATGAGTAAGCATATAGCAACAAAAACAACAGTGCTTGTTTACAAGTTCGATGAATAAACAAATATAGCAACAACGACCGCGTATAAAAGAAATATAGCAGAAAGACAAACAAACAAAACAACAACAACTCTGCCTGGACGAAAGTAAATAAGATGCACTAACAACAAAAATGGAAATAAATTGTTTACATTTTTGGATTGTTCCCGAAGGTCGTCATCATCCTTCAAGGGCATTCATCACACTGTTGATCGAGTGATATAAAAGGCAAGATAAAGCGAGCAACTATGATTCAGTTAGAATTCAGTCAGCCGTGTATGAAGACACGTTATTCTCGGAGTTCGAGTGAAGTTAGTCGTGTGACGACGTCGCGTTGAATTGAGTGAGAATTCAACCAGTGGTGTGCGAAGTGACGAGATCGAGTTATAATCCAGTCAGACTTGTGTGCAGACAAGTTGCGTGAAGAAAACAGTTGTTAGTGTGGTGCTTACAAAAAAGGTTGTGAGCAAAGAAGAATAACTAACAAGTGTTGTTGTTGCTTATAAAAAAGGTTATAAGCAGAGAAATATCGCGAACAAGCACATATTGTGGAAATTATCATTGTATGCGTAGAATAAGTTCGAACAGTGGCACGAAGGTTGTGCAGAAAATAAAGAATTGACTTAAAATTAAACACAGATTTATTTTTATTTTATTTGCAATCTACGAGCTCATATTTTTAACGTTTTTAAAAGGTAAAAACGTAACAATATATTTATTATTTGGCTTAATATGCTATGAGTTTCGATGAGGTAAACTTGGAAAATGCGAATTTTTTCATATTTTTTCAAGCTTGTGCGTTCATAGTAGCAAACTTTATTTAAAAAATATGAAATAAGTGATGACATTATGAAAGTGCATTATCTTGTGAAGAGATTGCCATTTCGTTTGATCAAATCAGACAAAAATTACCGTAGTTATTATATAAAAAGTATAAAAGTCGTGTAATATTTTTTATATATGTCATCTCATCAAATGAACTTTTAGTTCAAAAATTTTCAGAATTTTTGATGGATCTTGATTGTTTATTACAAAGTGTGTCAATTTCACGTTTGAGCGACTACCGGAAGTTGGCTAATATTTGTATTTTTTGCAAATATTATTAAAATAGGTATTTTTGAGTTCTACTCAACTAACTGAATAACGTGGACTATGTAGTTACTCGGGTGTATTTTCACTGTCGCACCGTGTAATTAGTTTTATCATTCCGCTGAACGAATATGGTTGTGTATACGCTTGAACAAAGCTGGGAAATATTGCGACATTACTTTGAAAATGATGATAATGTTGCAGAATGTGTGCGAAAATTGCGTACGGATTTTCGAAGAAGAGAAGCACTGTCAGCTCCGTATGTTCGTTATCTTGTGAAAAAAGTGAAAGAAACTGGCATCCTCATCGATAAACCAAAGCGTGAAAAGCCAAAAACAAAACGACAAGCCAGAGACAATTGACCCCTTAAAGGACAATATTCGTGAAGCCATTGGTGAAATACAGCTGCACACAATAGATAATGTGCTTAAAAATTGGACCGATCGTGTAGGCTACTGCATGGCCAGCCGAGGCAGCCATTTGAATGAAATTATTTTCCATTATTAACCGGAAGGATTGTACTCTCAAATAAAAAAAGAAATTTGAGAAAATATTCCTTTTTTTTTTTTAAAGCATTTTCAAAAAAAAAAGTTATTTGGCGGACCGTTTACTTTTCTTCATTCGAAAATGAGAATAAAACACGACACATCCTGCATGCTTGCGATAATTTTATAAAGCTTTAAACTTTTAGGCATTTTCCTGTTTGAATCTTGGCTAGTTAATAATGCTATACGATGACGCTTTCTTTTTTTTAATATTTTTGATCAAAGTGCTGCTTGAATTTCTATTATCAGGCAAATCGAAAGCGATTTTCAAAAGAAGACCGAATTTTTTCTGAATATTCATTCTAAAAAATGAAATTATACAAAAATTTTAAGTCATACAAGGACCAAAATTTTTCGCGTTCATACATGTATTAAAATGTCATCTCATTATTTGACAAAGCAGTGTTGCAATAAAACATTGCTTTGCCTTGTAAATGAATTTCTTTGCAGTGTTGCATTGCAAACTGCGTTTATGAAGTCAGCCATGGTTTTAGATAAGATAAAAATGTGTGTTGAATAACACTGTCCATCGACAGTGTTATTGACAATTTGGGTCTTAGGCAGGAGCCCTCAAGGAGGCAGAAGGCTGTGCAGGGATATGATAAACAATATTTCGATTCAAATACCCAAAATTTGAGGGAACGTGTAGAATGGCGAAGGTTCTGTGGGACGATAGATATTTATTAGAGGACGTCGAGGGTTTTCAAAAATCACGGAATCCTTATAAAGGTGTGTGGGCCATCGGTAACATTCGTCCATGGTTTACATGACGAAGTCACGTTAACTCGGCACGAGAGCAGATTATCTCGTTTGTCAGGATAGCCGTGTATATTACATATATTCAGATATATTCGTGTAGTTTACATATGGCAGGAGTCCCTTTAACGTGCATGATCTTGACTGCACGCACATATATTTATAAGTATTAGTTTAAGCATATGTGCCACCCTGTGGAAAATGAAACCCTGCAGACATCAGGTTGAGTACCAAATACCGAGTACTGCAGATAATCGTTATACGAAAGAACAACCACACCCACGGACATAAGGAAATTTAACTTCCTTTGTCTCTTCCTTTTCGACAGCCATCCAGTAAGCATCATCATCGCCTCTACATTTTTTAATCCGCAAAAATATTTGCCATCATAAACCTCTTTTATATTTTTTTGTATTAAAATAAAAAGTTAAATAAGGTGCTTAAATGTAAAATAAATTTTTTGTGTTTTGTGAATTGGTGAATTGGGTAAACATTAAAATAAAATTAAGTCCAAATTGGTGACCCCGACGTGATCGTACAACGGAGTACTGTTGGAATTCTGGACTGATCTTGGGTGTGGCAGTACTTGGCGTAGTTCAACCGCCATTTGGTTTTCGGAGAAACGTGATAATATTAAATTTCGATATCATTTGCAATGGCAGAAGAAAATGTCACATCTCACCTTACCGTCAACGACAGCGGCCTTTCTAACGAAACCCCCGGCCATTCTACTGATGATACGAATACAGCGCAAGGCAATATATCCGTAGTTTATTCAGGATTGCCAGTTCCGCCCATGTCTACTGCCAATATTGACGCATGGTTCATATCAATGGACTTCTGGTTCACGGCATCGGGGAAAATTGCGGACAAACAAAAGACTGCGACTGTTTTGGCAGCTCTCGACCCGAATGTAATAACTCAGCTGGCCGATGTTATCGCTTCTATGCCGCCCGGCAACAGGTACGACTATATTAAAGAAAAGATAATAAATCACTTTGCGGATAGTGAACAGCGCCGTTTAAACCGCCTGTTGTCTGAGCTTCCCCTTGACGATAAAAGGCCGTCAGAGCTATTTTTCGAGATGAAGCGTGTGGCTGGCACAACTTTGGGCGAGGCGGCTCTTGAGGGGCTCTGGACGAAGCGATTACCGGAATTTGCGCTGCCTGTCGTAGCAGCTTCCACGTGTACACCAGCGGAATTTACCAAAATTGCAGACGCAATTGTCGACGCGATGGCATCAAACCAAATAGAAAGCGTTCAATCTAGACAATCGAAAGAAATAAGCGAACTGCACACAGCCGTAGTCGAGCTTGGCAAAAAATTTGAACGTCTTTCAACTCGTTCCAATTCACGCTCACATAAAACCGTACCACGACGCAGCCAGTCAAGAAACCGAACAACTTATAACCAAAACACCTCTAACAACACGTTGAGCCCCGAGTGCTGGTACCATAACAAACATGGACTGAAAGCTAGGAAGTGCCGCAGTCCTTGTAGTCATAAGCAGCGCAAAGTTAACGCCTTGTCTACTGGCAAACCAACTCCTGAACAACACTCTAACTGACTACCTGGGCAGGTGGCGGTTTCCGGCAGATTCACCACCACCAGTTGTCAATTATTTCGCCTACGGGTTTTGACAAAATGTCAGAACAATATTTTTTAGTAGACAGTGGTGCCAACGTTTCCGTCCTGCCACTAACCTCAAAATCTTTCGTCCTACGGCCATGGTTCTATACGATGCGAACGGCTCTCCGATCAAAGTAATCGGTGAGAAACGTCTTAAAATCGATCTTGGCTTACGTCGTGATTTTTTCTGGTCGTTTGTGGTTGCCGACGTAACCTCACCGATTATTGGATGTGATTTTATTAAATATTACGATTTACTTATAGATTTGAAACGCAATAGACTCATAGACAATACTACTGGCGTTGTCTCACAGCTTACATCTCCAATATTTTGGGAAACACTTGCCATTAAGACGTTTAACGCCGCTGATCCGTTCGCCGACATTCTGAAAGAGTTCTACGATATAACACGACTTTCACCATACGGCTCTACTACAAGATCCTCGATTACCCACAAAATTGACACGACAGGAGAAATTAGTAGCTGCTAAAAAGGAATTCGAATTTCTGATGAAAGCTGGTATTTGCCGGCTGTCTAATAGTAACTGGTCCAGTCCGTTGCACTTAGTCAGGAAAAGTGACGGAACTTGGAGACCATGCGGAGACTACCGTGCACTTAATGCAAGGACATTGCCGGATCGCTACCCATTGCCATACTTAACGGATTTCACACGAATCTCAGAAGTAAGAAAATTTTCTCTAAAATCGACCTACAGAAAGCCTTCCATCAAGTTCCAATCCATCCCGATGATATCGCAAAGACCGCCATTAGCACACCTTTCGGTTTATATGAATTTAAATTCATGACGTTTGGGCTTTGTAACGCAGCCCAAACCTTTCAACGGCTAATAAATGAAGTACTCCGTGGTTTAGATTTTGTTTTTCCGTATATAGATGACATTTGTGTAGCAGCTGTTACCATCGAACAACACCGACGCGACCTTGCAGAGGTCTTTCGCCGCCTTCTTGAAAACCATCTTGTCGTCAACTTAAGCAAATGTGAATTTGGAAAAAGCGAAATCAAGTTTCTTGGTCACCTCGTTAGCGCTAATGGCATTCGTCCTTTGCCAGAGAAAGTGACGGCAATACGCGAGTTTCCTAAACCAAAGGTGTCTCAGGAACTTAAGAGGTTCATAGCGATGGTTAACTTCTACAGGAAATTTTTGCCAAATGCGATATCATATCAAATGAAGCTACAACAACTTATTAGGGAAAAAAAAGAACGATCGTACGCCTTTGAAGTGGGATTTGGACACGGAAGCTGCTTTCCGAAAATGTAAGGATGAGCTGGCTAAGGCCACGCTTTTATCACATCCGGCCGCTGATGTCGAGCTGGCAATCTACGTAGATGCCATAGACGTTGCCGTAGGAGCGGCCCTACACCAGAAACTCGATGGTTGTCTTCAGCCTTTGGCCTTTTACTCGAAGAAATTAACAAACACGCGACGCAAATACTCTACGTACGACATAGAGCTTACGGCAATGTACCAAGCTATTTGTCACTTTCGGTATATGATAGTGGGACGACGATGTTACCTGGTTACCGACCACCGAACGCTGATATTCACTTTTCAACAAAAGCTCGAGAAAGCTTCACCACGCAGAATTCGGCAGCTTGATTTCATCGGCCAATTCACAACGGATATCCGTTATACTCCTGGCATAACAAACGTTACAGCCGACGCACTTTCTCTAGTGGACTCCATTGGCCAGAAGCTTGAATACACCCGAATTGCAGCGGCGCAACAAAATGACGAGGATCTTTGGCAGATGCTTGAAAACCCAGGTACTGAGAATAATTCTTTACATTTAAAACCTTTTCCAATCCCAGGTTGTGACGTTAGGCTTATGTGTGACACCACAACATCATATATTCGACCTTTCATTCTGAAGGAGTTTCGTCAACAAGTTTTAGCAACAGTGCATGGGTTGTCACATCCAGGCGTTCGAGCCACCACCAAATTGGCAACTACCAGATTTTGTTGGCCTGGTATTCGGAAGGATTGCGCACTCTTCGTTCGTAACTGCCTGCAATGTCAACGCTCAAAAGTGCAACGGCATACTCCGTCAACCCCGGCTAAATTCGAGCTGACTAGACAACGCATCGCTCGTATCAACATTGATATCGTTGGACTGTTTCCATTATGTGAAGGTCAGCGGTATTGTTTAACGATTGTCGATCGTTTTACACGATGGCCCGAAGCAATTCCTATGTCCGATATGAGCGCAGAGTCCGTCGTAAAGGCTTTGCTGTCCCAGTGGATTGCTAGATTTGGCGGTCCAATGCGAATAACATCAGACAGCGGTCGTCAATTTGAGTCATCGATTTTCGCCGAATTAGTAAAGACAATCGGTGCAACACATCTTCGCACTACACCATACCACCCACAAGCGAATGGAATGAATGAGAGATTGCAAAGGACCTTCAAAGCGGCGATACTTTGTCATAATGCTGCCAGATGAATATTTCATTTACCTATGATTTTACTAGGTCTATGGGTCACTTTTAAAACTGACATAAACGCTTCGCCGGCAGAATTAGTTTACGGCTCAACGCTCACAATTCCAGGCGAATTCCTACAACCGGCAAAGATCACGGGATCCGACAGCGACTTTATTGACGAATTTAAGCGAACTATGCAAAGGCTTAGACCGACTGATTCCGCCCATCACTCGACTCCACCAACGTTCATTTCGAAAAATCTTTGGTCCTCATCTCACGTTTTTGTTCGAAACGACGCTGTCCGACCGTCACTTACTCATCCATACGATGGTCCTTACTTAGTTATAAAACGTATTGAAAAGTACTTTCAGATTTCCATACGAGGTCGTCATAGCAACATAAGTAGACTTAAACCTGCTTTTGTGGCGAGTACTGAATCAGAGGACATTACATCTACTCAGCAACTCATACCTGAAATTCCAGCCAGTCAGAAACAATTACCAGAAATCCCAGCTAACCAGCAATCATCACCTGACATTCCTGCTAACCAGCAATCATCACCTGACATTCCTGCCAACCGGCAATCATCACTTAACATTCCTGCTAACCAGCAATCATCACCTGACATTCCTGCAAACCAGCAACAGTCACCAGTGGTCAGCTTTTCACCTCAAGTCAACCAACCTAAGACTACCTCCAGTGGTAGGCGTATTCAGACACCGTTAAGATTTAGGTGAGTCTGCTCCAGCAGGGGGGAATAATGTGGCACCCTGTGGAAAATGAAACCCTGCAGACATCAAGTTTAGTACCAAATACCGAGTACTGCAGATAATCGTTATACGAAAGAACAACCTCACCCACGGACATAAGGAAATTTAACTTCCTTTGTTTCTTCTTTTTCGACAGCCATCCAGTAAGCATCGTTATCGCCTCTACATTTTTTAATCCGCAAAAATATTTGCCATCATAAACCTCTTTTATATTTTTTTGTATTAAAATAAAAAGTTAAATAAGGTGCTTAAATTTAAAATAAATTTTTTGTGTTTTGTGAATTGGTGAATTGGGTAAGCATTAAAATAAATTAAAGTCCAAACATATTTATCTTTATCCTCTACAGCTATTGTCCCTTAGTTTTAATTTTACACTTATGTATTTATACGTAATGTTAAGTAACTATTGCATCACCTTTTTTACGTAACATAATCTAAGCTAGCATATAAGCAATCTTCTCATTCTATATTAGTGTAAATCTGCTCTTTTTGTATACGTCTGTTATCTTTTATATAAAGCAAAAGTCAATAGAATTTGAGTTATCAAATATTAACAGGAAGTGTTCGGAAAATTGTAATACGCTCACTGAACGTACTTATTATAACAATTTGCGTATTTATTGCCCAATAATTAATTGAAACTTTATATGAAATATTGAGCTCAATAATGGCATTTATTGCGATTTACGCAATAAAAGTGCATGTCTGAACACAGTATTAGGCTAAGCGTTGTTTGAATAAATAATAAAGAACGTCTACGCCAAGAACACATCCAAGTTAAAACGCTCCACACATTGTGTGACATACCATTTATCCAACATGCTGACACAGCGATCATTGAACTTTAATTTGGATATGCTGACGCTGTACGCAGACTTGTTGTCTGCGTACATACAACAAACTTGCATTATTAGCAATTCTTATTATTGATTAAGTTATACTAATTAATTTGCTTAGTAAGAATAATTTAAGTATAAATAGTTTGTCATCAATGAATTGTATTTTTTCTACTTTGGAACACAGGAATAAAAGGTGACGAAACTAATAACAATTATTTTATTTTAACAGATAAGGGCCAAGGGTTGGCCCCAACTTTAATTTTTTAGAGTTCCCTACGGGGAACACGTTAATTTGAATTAAATTAAACTTAATTTCCAGGTTACTTAAAATTTTAGACTATACGAACTCTCAAATAGTGTTCATGGTCACTAGCACTAGCAAAGCTACAGACAGGGACATTCAAATTAATCCATGTAATTGACATACAAGGATATCAGGAACTTATAGACAGACTTCAGGAAACTCTAAATAAAGACGAAGGACCATCCTATTTCCTCCACCCATTACTGAACCATGAACTAATGGAATTACAAGCTTGTCTAGACCGACTGAAACCAAAGACCAAACGATCCCTAAATTTCCAGGGATCTCTATGGAAATGGATATCAGGTAACCCAGACCATGACGATTTTCAAATTTTGACAAAGAAAACGAACAACTAAAATATAAATTAGACATTATAAAGGAAGAAATACTAAACATACAACATGACATTCATTGGGCGAAAGTAGGAGTAGTCACCTCTTTTGTACTTACGTCTAACGAAATAGTGTAGTGGAAAATATAAAAAAATTACAGCACCAAATCTCTAAAGACTGCGTATTTAACTTGACAAATATTCTTCTAAAAATGGAGATAATTTCTCATTGTTCTTAGTGAATCTCATTGAATATTAGTGAATCCTACTGTAATATTTTTTGGGTGTACAATTGAAACCTGAAAAAAAGCGACATGAAGCTTCTTCTTTAGAAGATGACAAGCAACTGAATGCAATTTTACGCTTTTTTTAACGAACATTGTTGATGCTCGTGTCCGAAAATGTTCTTCCCTTGAGGGCCATTGGAGCCGACGTCTGCACATAAAGCCGAAAGTCCATACCATCCGTTTCATGCGATTCTTTCATTCTATGCGGTTTTTATTGCAAGTTACACACAATACGTTTTATGCGACTGGTTTTTTGTTTTGATCAGCTGTTGTGGTAAAATAATTTGCAAAACAAAAACAGTTTTGGGAAAATTTAAAAATCAAATTGTTATTTTAAAAGAATTTATGGCATTAGTTACATGTTTATGAATTTACATATCTGATATTTTGTGCTGCTAAGGCCTACTAAAATACTCAAAAGAGCACAAGACAAATGTTTTCAATTAATTTCTCCCCCATTGCTCTTGTTTACAAATTAATAAATTCAAAAGAGATGAATTTGTGATCAGCTGTTGTGGTAAACAACAAACAAGCAAACAAGAACACTTTTGGGAAAAATATAAAATCAAATTGTGATTGAAGAGAATTTATGGCATTAATTACAAATTTATGAGTTTACATATGTGATATTTTGGCCTACGAAAATCCTCAAAAGAACACAAGACGAGTGTTTTCAGTTAATTTATCCTCCATTTTCTTGTTTACAAATTAATAAATTCAAAAGAGATGACACTCAGTACATAAAAACAATCGATAACTAGTATACATATTTTGTTCATGAAAGAAATGTGTTAAAAAATGTATTTTAATGTATTTTCCTCTTAAATTAGTAGTAAACTTTATTATGAAATATGCTAATATTTTTATAATGCAAAAAGAGAAATGAGAAAATAGTAATGCACTATTCAAATATATTTATCGAAACCATTCACAATAGAATATGATTTGTTATACCTAAATTTAAAAAACTGCTGACTTTTTCCAGCAGTGCATGAGAAACAGCTGACTTTTTTCGCCACCGCATGACACGCATAGAAAAGTAGAAAGTAAAGCCTCAGTTACTCTACCGTAACGGAATGTAACCGCAACAGTAAGAAACGTCTACTGAACGTAAAAATGTAAGAGCAATTATAGAGAACGTAAAAACGTGCCATATGTTTTTAGGTAAACAAAACAATAAAAGAAATAAACAAAATTGCAAAAACTAAAAGATAAAAATTCAGATATGGATATAGAAGACATGTTTTTGGGTTTGAGTTTTTATTTTATTATTTTTATTATTGTTTTTTCAACAAAATTAATATTAATTTCAGACTTGAAAAACTTCGCTTTCACTCTTTTTATCACAATGTAACCTTTTTATCACTTTTAATATGGCGCCTTTTGTTTTTCTTTAATTCAGCTGTTATGTTATCCCTACAGCGGTTTTAGATTCATTTCAACGATTTTATATTTATTTAAAGCTACTTATTAAAAGTCTTATGTACTGTTTCTGTAAGCCAACAATTTCACTTTCACTCAAACAAAAACACTCAATTTAAATTGTGTTTGTTTGTTGAGGAAACAAAAAATTGAGTACTTTTGATTGTATTATCCATATAAATAGACAAGAAAGTGAAATCCTTTATCATACAGAAACGGGTCAGGTATTTCGGAAACCAAATTTGCACGAATGTAAAAACGTTTTTATCTTTTCTATTAAAAGTAAAATGCAAACTGAAATGCTTGTCGAACGCTTTAATTAGTTAAAAATCGATAACTATATTTTTCTAATTAAAAATAAACATAAACACTACATACGTATTGTAATAGTAAAATTGTGTTTATTTTTATTTTAAATTATAAAAATTAATAATGAAATAAATTATTATTTGGGTTTTTAGAATATGTGGAGTTTTATTTAAAGAGAATTCCAAATAATGTTAATATTCAGTTTTGGTGGTTTTTAATATTGACATGTTGTTAACACTGCTAAACAGATGTCACGTAAAAATGTAAGAAAATTCAATTTTTTACAGATTCTTACGTTCCGTTCCGGTTACGTTACATTTCTATAACCATTCGTATTGCTTTATACATAACGAAAACGATCAGCTGTATCTTACTGTTGCGATTACGTTGCTAACACTGCTAAACAGATGTCACGTAAAAATGTAAAATTCTATTTTTTACAGATTCTTACGTTCCGGTTACGTTACATTACATTTCTATAACCATTCGTATTGCTTTATACATAACAAAAACGATCAGCTGTTTCTTACTGTTGCGGTTACGTTCCGTTACGGATGCATAACTGGGGCTTTAAGCAAAAAATACGGAGCAGAAAGCAGAGCAAACACAACCTTCTAGTGAGTATTTTAGTGTTCGTATGCGAATCATACTTATTTGGTGATTTATGTATATGTTGAGTTATGGACTGTCGAGATCAACAACATTATACGTGTAGTTAAGTATGAATGTAATGAGTACTTCAAACTTCCAATATGAGTAGAGATTCCATGATATTAAAATAAGTATGAATGCGTATAAGTATCGGAAATTATAAGTATGATTCGATTCTACTCATTTTTTTGAATACTCATTGCAGATCTCTGATACATACCTTTAAATCTTGTAGATCATATTTGTATCTTTGACTGTACATCGAAATCTCTAGATCTGACTGCAGAATCAAATATACTATTAGATCATTCTTAGACTCCTACTTATTTTGCTCGTATATTTATTATTATTATTATAATTATTATTATTATTTCTTTATTAGTATCAAAAAAAAAAATACTTTATAAATTTACATAATGTATTTACATTCTCATATATTATGCAATTTAAATAACGATCCCTATATTACATTGTTCTTAACAAGTATTACAACATTTTTCCTAAATCCGCTATTGTTGTGTTCATTTTTCACATAATCAGGTAGTTGGTTATATAATTGCAATCCCTTATAGAAAAGCGAACGCTGCATCGCCACCGTTTCTGCCCGTTCAATACGAAAATCGTTATTATTTCTCAAATGGTATGGTTGCATTTCTCCGACGTAGGCTATTTGATCTTTTATATATTGTGGTACATTTCCATTTTTTATTTTTTTAATAAAGTTTAGGGTATTTAGTTTTAGACGCTGTTTAACATTAAGCCATTTTAGTGATTCAAGCATATATTCTATTGACGTGTATCTATTGCATCTTAGTATGACACGCATTGCCTTATTTTGAAGCCTCTGCAGTCTTTCAATTTGTTGATTTGTGCAACATGAGTACATAATTGTCGACCCAAACTCAAAATGAGGCTTAATCATCGTGTTGTAAATATTTATTGCTGTCAGCGCAGTTGTATTTTTTCTTAATCTCTTAAAAAAACCAATTTTTTTCCCCAATTTTTTACATATGTAATCGATGTGACTCTTTAAGTTTAGGTTGTTGTCTATAATAAATCCCAGATATTTAATCTGATTAACTTTTTCGATTTCTTCTTCATTAATTTCAAAAATTATATTGCTGTTAGTTTTTATTTCCATAATTTTAGTTTTACTTTCATTTAATTTTAGTTTATTAATTTTCAGCCATGTATTCACATTATCAATATCTGTCTTAAGTCTATCATAACATTGCTCTACCGTATCAGCTTCTATGTATATAAGTGCATCATCCGCATATAATATTATCTCACAATCGTTTAATACGTTTGGCATATCGTTGATATATATAATAAAAAGTAGAGCTCCTAAGATTGAACCTTGAGGCACGCCATATTCATTATTTGCTGTTGGCGATATAACATTGTTTACCTTTGTAACTTGTCTTCTATTTGTCAGATATGACTCAAACCACTTTAATTCAGTCCCCTGAATGCCGTAATTATAAAGTTTCTGTAGCAGTATACCTCTGTCAACCGTTTCAAACGCCCTTTTAAAATCCAAGAAGATTGCTATTACTTTCCTATTTTTTTCGATTTTTTTCCATCTGTTGATAATATAATTGACAGCTGTCTCACATGAAAATGTCTTTCTAAATCCAGATTGGTATTTATGCAGTAAGGCGTTTGATTCCATGTACTTTTCTAATTGGCTTTTTATTACTTTCTCAATTATTCTCTCGCATGTTTTCAGTGTATTTACTGGACGAAATTCTTCACATAGTTTTGTCTTTGCGATCTTTTGAATTGGAGTTATCATTGACTCTTTCCAATTGTCTGGAAAGCTTCCCGTTGTTAATGATTTATTTACTATGTCCAACAATGTTCTTCCTATCACGTTCCAGCCATTAAGTATAATCTTACTCGATATTCTATTGAAGTCTGGCTTGTTGTTCAAATCCTTACATACTATCCTTAATTCATCTATTGTTATTTCACGAAACTTAAATCTAGAGCTTATCACAGGTATGTAGTTGAAATATTGCACATTTGGTATCGTGTCTCTTATGGCTCTAATACTTTCAATAAAAAATTTATTAAATTTATCCGCTATTTGTAAATTTTCCTTACATTCTAGTTGGTTAAATATCACAGATTTGATTGCAGTTCGGTCTCTTTTCAGTATTAGATTCTTTATCTCTCTCCACATCTCCTTTTGATCTTTTGCTCTATTAATTCTGTTATTTATAAACTTTTTTTTCTCATGTTCAATTCGAACTTTATAATAATTCCTAATGGTCCTGTATCTTGTCCACGCAACGTAGCTATTTTCCAAGATTGCTGTTTGATACATATTAATCTTTTTTCTTTTTATTCTTCTCAATTCATTATTAAACCATCTATTACAATTGGTGTCCAATATATATTTCTTAAAAGTCATGCTTCTGACTGCACTTTCCAAAAAATTATCGAAAAATATAACATTGTTATTCAGGTCATTATTTCTGTCAATCGCTGTTATTCCATATATTCTCCTATTGAAATGAGTTTTATTGTATTTAAATAATTCAATTTCCTTTGTTTCTCTACTAGCCTTTATGGTCGTGCCATTGCTTCTGATTATTATCTGGATTGCTTCATGATCTGATATTTTATTCGTGTTATTGATTCCGGCTGTAATATTTTCATTATTAGTAATTATGTAATCAATTATTGTCCTTGAATTTATTGTTATCCTGGTGAATTCTGTCATTATTTGCTCAAGTCCATAATCATTTATAACACATTGTATCTTATCCTTATAAAAACCATTTCTTCCCCAGTCTATATTAATGTCACCTGCTATAACTATATCACAGTTTCTTTCAGTTATCTCTTCTAGAATTTCCTCAAATTTTACGATAAATTCAGATTCTGCACTGCTTGGCGATCTGTATATTGCCGCTACAGCAAATCCATAATTTTTGTATCTTGCTTCGTAGGCGCTTATCCAAATTTTTGATTCAATAATTTTCTCTGATATTTTTTTAACCTCCCACCTTTTTTCAAAATATACTATCACTCCTCCAGTTCTTTTTGAGTTTGATAACGTTGCGTAATGATTATAATTTTCAAGCATTATTTCTCGTTCTTCAATTTCACACGTTAAATGGGTTTCCGCAAGAATAATAAATTCAGGTTTTTCATCCACCGCTATTGTCTCTAATTGATCAAAATTGTTAATTAGTCCCTGTATGTTCGTGTATATTCCATATATTTGCTCTAGTTGTTATGCCACTAGACCTGCACTTCTCTTTTTGGCATTCAATTTGTTCATATAGACTGGACATTCTTTACTTAAAGTCGCATGGTTTTCATCCAATTCCAAGTTCAATCTTTTATTCATATGGATACAATTTATACATTTGTTTATGATATCCTTATTGCACTTATCCGATCTGTGTTCACCGTGACATTTATAGCATATATCTTTATTTCTACATTCTGCCGATTTGTGATTATATCCTCTGCATTTAAAACACTGTATAATATCAGTGCCGTCGAATATTCTGCATTTTTCCCATCCAATATTAACTTTTTCTTCATTCATTATTTTGGTATATGATTCATTATCTATTTTCAATATTGCATTATAAAATACATGACCGTTTCTTTTATATTCATAAGTTTTTACTACACTTAGCACACTATTTTTCAAAATTTCATTTTGCTTTCTTAGTTTCTCAATAATTTCTTCTTCCGAAAACTTAAATGACATGCCAATGACTTTTATTTTCAATTCTGGTTGATTCAGTGCCTTAATTTCATATTTTTCATTCATTTCATTTTGTACCGCTTGTCTAATTTTTTCTCGTTCTTCACTGCTCTCACTTTGTATAACCACAGCTCCATTTTTTCTTTTTTCAACATCAATAATTTTAAACTTGGTTGGATCTACTTTTTTATTAAGATCTTCTTTAGTTTTATCAATACCTTGTTTTTGTTTAGGTTTGATTATTAGCGGGTTTTGTTTCGTTTTATCTGGCATCCCAGTTTTACTTTTCAATGTATCTGCATATGTTATTTGTTTATGTACATTAGATGTTTTGACATTCGCTTCTGTAATTGTTTTTTTTATTTCATTGCACATCACTTTGTTTTTCTCCTCTATTATGTTACATATTTCTTTATTTTTGTTTTCGTGATCGTTTATTGCACCATAAAGTTTTTTTATTTCTTTTACGTTTGTTTCGCATGATTTTTGTGCTTCATCTATCTTTTTCAGTCTCTCCTCATATCTCTTTTCTATTGCTTGCAGTAGTTGTTTAATTTCGTTTTCATTATGTTTGTATACTCCAAACTGGCATTTCATTAATATTACAAAGCTATTGTTTACAAGTGTTTTCTTTAGTGCAAGTATACTACTTTTTATATATTTTGACACATAAAATAATAACTCCGTTGTGAATTGGCCCAATATTTTACAATAAAATCTGAAATAATTCACAGCACAAATATCAGCTTCAAATCTGTTTCTTGTACGCGAGTGTTTGTCTCAATTATTGTTGAATTTCACAAGTCCAAAATCAGCTTCCTGCTCCTCAGATTACCCTTTGCAAATGATTTTCTATATAAAGTTTAACTTTATTCACCACAGTGCTCATTTTATTTTTTTTTATCTCTATACAAAAGTTGAAAATAGCTCGAACCTGAAGGGATGTTGGCACTAAAAAGCATCCATTCAAAAAATTGGTTCAACAAGTGGCAGTTGAATTTTATGTTATAATACAGAGTATAACAATTTTCTTAAAAAATGCAATCAAATTCAAATATATAAACTTTGGATGGCGCATATTACTTTTAATTTTTTTAAAACGTTCATTCTCATCGAGCTTAATGTAGATACATATAATGTTGCTTCAACAAATTAATTTTTAATCTTAATTTTAAATTCTTTGGAATAGTTTTCCAGCTAATTTATCATCACTTCCATAGGATATCATAAAGTTAATAATATAGGAATGGAACCACTCCAAGCTATAAAAAATTACTTAATAAAATACTTCGCTTTTAAGACCGATAATCTTTTAAATTACAATACCTTTCTTGGAAAAATTTGTAAATTTATTTGAACGTATTGGGAGCGGCTTTCATTTAAACCAAATGCGGCAAAATTACCTCTCGTATAACATTTTTGTTCGTATGCCACGTTAAGTGATGAACATTGGGCCGGACTACAATATGTAATTTTCCGTGGTTGGCCAAGGTTTTTAAACCTATAGCATCAGATGTGAATATTTCCCTTTTGTTGAGTGGAATTACATCATACGATTCGTTGTAAAAGCCAAAGTGACTAAATAAATATAATTACGCTGTATAAATTGATAATTCTTTAAACAGTTCTTTACCTAGATTCCCATGGTGTTATAACTCCATCATTTGGTCCGCCTATGAGTACCATTTTATCTAATCTTTTTAAGGAATCCCTAAAAGTTGTGGAATTGGATGACTTAATTTCATTATTCACATACGGCAAAAAAACGCTAAATTTTAAATATAGATCCCTTTTAGTGGGATCATTCCAGTAGTTTCCAACGGATGTATGTTGACCAACTTTTGAATAAAACAACTCAAACGCCGTTTTTGCTGCTAAATCAGGAAAAATCAGATGCAGAAAGCTGGCTGAAATTGAAAAGTACTTTTACTTTATTTACTTTACATATTTAAATAATTTTCTTTAACTTCCATATTGTCCAGCCTGAGGAGATGATAGCGAAATAAAAACTTTGACGTTATGTCTGGGCATTGACTGAATTGTTGCCCTAGCTATAAGACCTCCTTGAGAATACCCTAAAATGAAACAGTATTATTTTTTATTATTTTATACAATAGTACTTATCCACCCAAAACTATTATTCCTTCAGGATGCAATCTTCCTATTGCATCTAAATAGATCCGAAATTGCAATACTTGCTTCCAAACACTTTCGAGGCTATACCAGTTGCTGAACAGATCACAGTTGTAGACTTTTGTTCCTGGATGTTCCGCCTCGATAAATTGTTGAAGGGATGTCATAGACTCTGATCCCGAAAGAATTCCATGAAAAATTACCACAGGTTTGTAAGCCGCTATAACGGATATTAGTGATAACAACAAACTACATTTAACCATATGTTTAAACTGGTCCATCAAAATAAAACTAAATTATCGTAAGTCAATACGATTTTAGCGTTGTCACTGCCTTTTAATGTTTTGTTTCTTAATTACCATGGTGCCAATTTGGGCAGATATTATCAAGAAAACATATTAAGTTAAAATCGCAGATTTGAAAAAGCGATTTTTGACTTCAAAAACGATAATAACATGCTCATACGGCTACATGTTTTCAAAAATGATTGTTAATTCTTAATATTCTTTTGGTTTGGCAATAAAATATTTTTAATTCCCACATATTTTCTATAAATACACATTTGTTTTTATTTGTGGCAGAAAGTATGCATTTCAATAGAAATTAGTTTTGTTTCACTAGTTAAGCTAGGTACTCCGTTCAAAATTTCGTGCGAAAAGCTGTCAAACTACATATAAAATATTTCGTATGAAATATTTACGAAATAATTTCACAAAAGCAGTACTCTGTTCTTATTGTGAAAAACGCTGTGAAATTTATCTGGCAACTTTGTTTCCAACTTACGAAATAATATAGGCTGTACTTCTTTCGCACGAAATAAATACAAACAGCTGATCACATTTTATTTGTTTTTCTTAACCCTCTCATGCCCGATGTTGCGTATATGCAACATTGTGTTTATGAGCGTCTAACTTCCGCAATTTTAAATATTTTTTTTGATTCTTTCGCAAAAATATAGCCTCATGTGTTGTTTAAGCTTACAGCTAATTGGTTGGTAGTTAATTGTGCAGGTGTTCAGTTAGTAGCTATTCTCCCGAGAGCAAAGTTGACAAATTCATTTTGTAAAAAAACCTTGTTTTAAAAAGTGTTAAAAAAACATTAATATAATTAAGTCATCCTAAAACCAAGTTCAGAACTAACTAATGAAAGGTAGGTGAGTAACTTAAAAAAAAATACGGCATGAAAATATTATTTAGTTTGTCTGTAATAATTTTTTGAATGTAATGTTGTGTATATGCAACATTGGTCTATTATGGCAAGTTTCGAAAAATAAAAACTTATTTTTATTTTGTATTTTGTACATTCTAAGATGCGCCCAAAAGGTCTGACTCAGTCTGAAATTGAAAAATTTGCCAAATTTGATTGGGATAGTTCGGCTGACGAGGAAAATGAATAAGAAAAAGATAAGAGTGTACAACTAGTTTCAAACTATGCAGGTAAGAACCCTATGAGTGAATGCAAGAGATGGTGCCGCAAAGACAAGAAGTTTGTAACTATACCTCGTCCATGTACAGTAGAATGCTACAACAAGCACATGGGAGGAGTTGATCTTGCGGACATGGTGCTTGAATTGTACAAGTCAAACTATAGTTGTCGCAAAAAAGAGAGGTCGTCCATCATCACTCCTTTTAACAATTTGACAATGAATTCAGGAACTTCATCACGTTCTCCATCGACCCCATCATCACCAGCTCCTTCTACGGGTTCTGAATCAATCCCCTATAAAAGAGCATATGTTGCACAGTCTGCAAAATCTCTACGATTTGATGGTTATAATCATTGGCCGGAATGGGGAACAAGGGGCAGATGTAGGCTATGGGTTTCCGAGCTGTAAATGCAGAAGATGCAATGTGCACTTGTGCTCCAATCCTCAAAAATATTGTTTTGTATCCTTGCATACATAAATTGAAATAAACGATATTTGAAAAAAAAATTAACTTGTATTGAAATTTATAACACTATTGCCCAATGTTGCATATACGCAACATCCTGTAGCTCGTAAACCAGGACACCTAGGACATTGAAATTTTTGTCAGTTGATATTGAGGTCAACTCTATCCATGGCACATTCAACCAGGTAGTGTTATTAGCCCAGCTGACGGCTTTTTTGAGCGACCGGATATGTCAAATGTTTTGTATACGTACAGTGAGCAAAAAAAAATTGTACACTTACTATCTGGAATACATTTTTGAACAAAGAATTACTATAAAATGAAATTTATTGTCCTTAAGATTAAATAAAAGCTTAAAAATTACATTTTGATTATAAACATTTCTCTATTGGTTAAGTATAAAGAAAATAACCATCGAAACTATGAAATTCAACATTTTGAGGTACAGAAAGTTGTGATTCTTTGACTACGGCGACCGGATTCTCTAGAAAGTCATCCTGAACAGTTTTTTATAATAAATGTACACATTTTTTTTGCTCACTGTATATACATTCTTTTGTTTATTTATTTTTTTATTTCCTTTTATATTTGTATTCTACACAATTTATAATTTATTCAAATATTCTTGATGTTCTGGCACAACTTCTATTGTAGAATCCGCTCTTATGCTTCTCAGTATTCCTTTGAAGCATAACGACCTCAGTGGTAGTGCAAATCAGCCCGTATTTAAAAAAAATTGTTTTTTTACAATTTGTTTTTTAAAATTTTTTTTTATAAACAAAAAGAAACAAAATAGAAATACTGACACAAAATAACAACTTTATGTCATTATATGAATTCGACTTTGTCATTTCTAGCTTACGGCGAATTTCATTTGACATAACCGGTCGCACAAAAACAACAGAAAATACATGTTGTTTTTGTTAAAAGACACTGCGAATTGAGTTGTTGTACAATTGCTATTACCTGGTTGAATGTGCCATGACTCTATCTTATATGTCTACTCAAAAAAATTTTAGCCAAGCGCATTTTAATTCGGGCATGAGAGGGTTAAATCTTAATTTTTTTTCTCTATAGAGAATGAATGGTTAGTTCTTTTTATTATTAATAAAACATAAAAATTATTATATAAATTATATAACACACTATTCTACAACATAGGCTATGAAACATTCACATTAACCGTCAATACAAAAAATGGGACTTTGACATTATCTATTCACAACGACACATTTAAGATAAATGTAATAAGAATTCCTCCAAGAAGCGAAATAATTGTTCCTTTACAAATAGATATTGAGGAAGATGGTGTAATATGTAACCGTGAAATTGGAAAAGGTTGAATTTTTTCAATTTCCATAATTCCTAAAGATGGATACAAACACATAAAGTTATTAAAGGCCGTGTCAGATAAAACTTTGTTGCTTTGCGTGACGTTTATAACTTTGACAGAAAAGCGTAAAGCAAAAGGTGTATGCCACAACAAAAACTTTGACAACACTCGCGTTGTTTGTTTATCTTTTAAAAGTGGTTGGCGCTTAAGTTTTGCTTTTAATATTTTGTGTTTAAATAAGGACTAAAAATGGATTTGGAGGATTTATTGGACATACTTATAATTGTACTGCTAAAAAAAAACTAAAAAACATAAAATTTAAGGACAAATATTAAAAAAATAAAATTTGCGCGCAAATTTGCCAAAAATATTTACAGAATAATCAACAGCTGATTGTCAAAGCGCGCAAAAAGATGAGAGATGCCCAACTTTTCGCTTTGCGTTGCGTTAAAAGCTGTTTATGTGACAAGTGCCATATAAACATGTACATTTATCTTAAATGTCAAAGCGAATTTGTAACGCAACGCGAAGCAAAAGTTCTATGTGACACGGCCTTTACTGACAAAACCATAAAATTAGAAAATTTAAAAGTAGAAACTATCCCTTTAAGAAATATAAAAATTTCAAAACAAGTCATGACAAAACAGATGCGAAATATTTAAGAAAGTATTAAATGAATGCAATGTAGAGAGAAATGACGAGAAACCGAAGAATAAATTGTTAGGGATATTAAAAAAATACCAACATATATTTCATTTAGAAAGTGAGAACCTGACAACCAATAATTTTTACAATCAAACTACTCAATTAAATGACAAAAATCCAGTTTATATAAAGAACTATCGATTACCACAACGCCTACAGAGGAAATAAATAAGCAAGTAAAAATGATTTCCTTAGTCTTATTTTTATTTCATAAGCGTATTTTTCTATATCATAACTTATACTGTTATTTTGTATCTTGTCTGTTGGTAATGCTGCCAATTTACCATAAATCAACTCATAAGGTGAATAGTTAGTGTCAATGTGTGGTGTTGTGTTGTATGCAAATGTATAGTATGGTATCCATTTGTCCCATTCATAATCATCAACAAAATTTAGTAAATATTCATTTAGTACACGATGATTACGTTCTATAGAACATATCGATTGGTGGTGATATGGCGCTGAAAACTTTTGGCCTATGTTAAGTAGATTGCAAACTTCTTTTAATAATTCGTTATTAACCCATTCGTTCCCACTGTACTCGCTTGAGTACACCGACTTTATAGCGCTATATACAGAAAGTTACTGACTTTCTTAAAAAAATTGTTTTTCATAACATTTGTTTATCCTTAATGTTTTTTAAGGAAATTGTTAAAAATTAAATAACTTATAATTTTAATTAACCGGACACTATGAAAAACGATAAGACCAAATTTGTCGAATTGAGAAGGACCGTGATCGTTGGTTTGTAATATTCAACTAACTTTATTTCTTTTTAATATTCTCTTACTTCTAACATTTATAGACTGGATTTATACAGTTAAGGATATTCAGCAACTCCGTTGGCTGTTTAACCTTGTATCCTATGTGATCATTGAACTTAACATTAACTTATTATTAGGGTGGTTCATTATTATGTCGAAAATTCATTATTATTTTATCAAATAAAAATTCATGGTTAATTTCAAAAATTCATAAATTCATCATTAATTATAATATAAAAGATAAGGTTGAAATGTTGAAATGACCCAACATTCCGGCCCCATTGAAGGACTGGAAGTCTTCAATTGAATGGAAGTGGAGCTAGCTTATGAATTGGGCGCTTATAGACGCCGTTGCGCGTTGCGACCTCCGCCACTCTGACCTTGCCGTCTTCTCCTTCTACGACTTTGACGACTCTCCCGGTCATCCAATACTGTGGCGGGCAATTGTCCTCGTGGACTATTACGACCTGACCCAGCTTCAGGTTGGGCGTTTCGTTGGTCCACTTGGCCTTGCCTTGCAGACCCAGGACGTAGTCTCGTGACCAAGCCTGCCAGAACATCTGCTTGAGACCACAGAGCAGTCGCCAACGCTTCCATAACCTGGGTTCGTTGATTCTCCCTTCGCCTACGGATTCTAGCGGCAGCGAACGCAGACCCTCTCCTATTAGTAGATGAGCTGGAGTTAGCGCTTCTCCGTCGTTGGGGTCTGGAGACAGCGGTGCGATGGGCCGACTGTTGAGCACCGCCTCTGTTTCTGCGAGCATTGTCTCCATTTCTTCCTGCGTCAGTGATGCGTTGCCCACGGCGCGCAGAAACAGGAACTTCGCCTGCTTGACGGCTGCTTCCCACAGCCCTCCGAAGTGCGGCGCCCGAGGTGGTATGAAGGTGAACTTCACCCCGGACGACGCTGCGTAAGATTCGAGGGTGGGCCGACTCCTGTCGAATGCCTGCTGCAGCTGTTTGATGACGTTGCTGGCTCCTACGAAGTTGGTTGCATTGTCGCATAGCACCTCCTTGGGAAGACCTCTCCTGGCAGCAAACCTTTTAAAAGATAGAAGGAACGAATCAGTAGATAAATCTGATACTAACTCCAAATGCACTGCCTTAGAAGTGAAACACACGAAGACCGCAATATACATTTTCAATGGTGGTCTACCACGAATTCTCAAAGAGACGTTAACGGGACCACAAAAGTCTACGCCGACGATAAGAAATGGTCGTGTAGCTCTCACTCTATTAGTGGGCAAGTTTCCCATTATTTGGGACATAAGTCTTGGTTTGTAGCGGAAACAATGTACACACTTGCGAACAATCCTACTGCACTCTTCCTTGGCGTTAATTAGCCAGATTCTCTCCCTAGCGAGCGCAATGAGTGCTTTTGTGCCAGCATGGCAATTCTCGAAATGAAGATATCGCAAATAAAGTGTGACAAAGTCATTTTGCTTCGGTAATAAAAGTGGGAATTTTGCATCATATGGCAAGTCTGCATTAAGCAATCTCCCACCTACCCTTAATAGTGAAAATGTTCTCCCTTCCTCAGTGAATGTATGAATGAAAGGTGTAAGTCTTTGCATATTTGACGGTAAGATCAGAGATTTCTGTAATTTAGAAATCTCCTCAGAAAAATTAGTTTTCTGGATAACCTCTATGAGGCGATAGAATGACCATTTCATTTCCGTTGCAGTAGGTATGATACTTTGATTTGACTTTCGTTTCTTCAGATTATCAATGAATCTGAGTACAAAACATGTTACTCGCAGTAACTTCTTATACGAGGAGTACTTTGAAATCATATCCAGTAGACAGTTAGATGTCCCCTCTACTGCAAAGAATACATTCACCTTTCTCGTTTCCAATAATTTCTGGTTCTCTGTTAATTCAAAATGTTCATTAACAGGCCACTCTGACCTGTCGTTTAGTAGAAACGACGGTCCTTCAAACCAAATTGAATTCTTCAATTCCTTCACATCGGATCCTCTTGACACAATGTCAGCTGGATTCTGTTTAGTAGGCACGTGGCGCCACGAAACTTGGTCCGACCACTCCTGAATCTCAGCGACTCTATTCGACACAAAAGTCATCAAAGAGGATGGATGCGTTTTTATCCAATGCAGTACTATTTCGGAGTCTGTCCAGAAATAAACGTCATCTATTTCGAAATTCATCATACGCTTAAGTCTGTTCCATAACTTAGCTAGCAGGTGCGCGGCACATAGCTCAAGTCTAGGAAGTGATTTAGACTTGAGGGGAGCAACTTTGGACTTAGCCGTAAGGAGTCTCGAGACAATTGTGTTTGTCTCGGAGCTTCGAATGTATATGCAACACCCATATGCTCGAATTGAAGCGTCAGAAAATCCATGAATCTGAATTCTCGATGTTGATGTGGTATGAACGAATCTTGGGATACTAATTGAATCAACTTCCATTAAATTAGCTTTGAAGTTTTCCCATGAAGTATTCAACCTCAAGGGAATTGATTCATCCCAATCAAGCTTTTGAATCCAAAGCTCTTGCAATAGGATCTTCGATTTTGTAACGAGTGGGCATAATAGTCCGAGAGGATCGAATAATCGAGAAGACACCGATAATATGTTTCTCTTTGTAGCTTTTAAGTCCTGAAACTTATCCTCCAAATGAAATTTAAATAAATCATTCTTCGGAACCCAATGTATGCCCAATGCCTTCGCAGAGTCTGAATCGCTATGTATTAGTTTCTCCTTTTGTAGAGAACTCAGAAATTCAGGATGGTTTGAAAACCACTTAGTGAGATTGAAACCTGCTGAAGTCAAGATTTCAGTCACCTGATTTCGAATTAGAATTAATTCATCATAGCTCTCAGCTCCGGTAAGTAAGTCATCTACGTAGAAATCACTGCGAATAACTTTCGAACCAATAGGCAAAGTCTCTTTGTATATGTCGCTTAAGTGAATCAGACATCTAATGGCTAAAAATGGTGCTGAAGCTGTACCATAAGTGACAGTGTTTAACCGAAAAAGCCTCAACTCATCAGATGGATTCTCTCGCCAAAGGACCAATTGAAAATTTCTATCCTTGTTACCTATCATGACCTGACGATACATTTTTTCAATGTCTGCAGTGATTACATACTTGTGGAATCGAAAACGGATTAATGTAGAGTATAATTCTTCTTGAACCGTAGGACCGACCATCAACAGTTCATTAAGTGAAACATGCGAAGAAGTTCTACATGAAGCGTCAAATACTACCCTAAGTTTGGTAGTTGTACTCTGAGGGCGCAAAACGCATTGATGTGGAATGAAGTAGTGGGGATTATCAGGGAATTTGTCCAAAAGAGACATGTGACCCAAGTTGAAGTACTCCTTCATGAAATCATGATACATCTGCCGCATAGTATCATCTTTGGAAAGTCTTCGCTCCAAAGATAGAAATCGTCGCCTGGCAGTCTCAAACGAAGATCCTAATAATTTAGGATCAGACTTGAAAGGTAAAGAAACCTCAAACCGTCCCGACGCAAGACGTCTTACTGAAGTCTTGAATTCGTTCTCACATTTTCTATGCTCCTCAGAATAAATTTGAGTTGATTCGGTTGGAAGTTCTTCTAACTCCCAAAATTTCCGGACGATGGAATCAACATTACTCTCGTCTTCGATTAACGTATTTATATGAAATACCTTTGAATTGAAAGAGTCCTTTGACTGACTGTATCTTCCAGTAACAATCCAACCAAGAGAAGTCTTTTGAAGGACTGGAAGACTCGGGCCCAATTTGATTTGGCCAACACACATCAAGTCGAAGAAAGGACCTGCGCCAATTAATAAATCAATTTTTTGTGGCTTGTAAAAGCAAGGGTCAGCTAATTCCACATTTGACGGAATATTCAAAATAGCCATGTTAACCCTACGATCAGGTTGTAGATTTGTAATTGATTTTAATACCCAAAACTTTGAAGTAAATTGGGTAGAGTTGACACTCGAAGTAACCGTTAGATTGACGCGAGATTTGGACAATGAATTTGTTTCACCAATGCCATTCAAATTCAATCTGCCTCCTTCCTTTCTCAAGCGTAGCAGTTGAGCTAGTTCCTCGGTTATCAAATTAGGTTGAGAACCGGAATCTAAAAGAGCTCTGGCTGGTATCAGTTGGCCAGAACTACTTCTTACTCTTACCACAGCCGTTGCTAGAATTATGCGTTCATCTGACGCCGAATAGTTCACAGAAGCGTGAGAAGTGGAAGGCTGGTTAGAGTAGTTTATCGATGCGTTGTTGGAACTTGTATTATATCGGTGAAGTAATGAATTATGGGAACCATTACATATCCGACACTTATTAGATGGACACCTTGCAACTGTGTGTCCCTTTTTCAAGCAGTTGATACATGCTGGCACGGATTTTATGAAATCGAATCGTTTATTTATAGGCTCAGCAGTAAAAGAAGGGCAATTGCTAATCATGTGTTGCGTTGATTTGCAAAATAGGCATTTGTCAACAGATTGTTTCAATTTTGTGCAATTTAGTGATGTTTTATTTGGTCTAAAATTAAAACGCTCATTTGTAGGTTTGTTGACCCTCGTCCTTGAACTCGAAGACTCGTCAGCAGAAATGTGTTGGTAACGTCTATTCAAGGCGGCTTCACAATCTGACCACAATGGGAGCTTCTCGAAATCAAGCTGTTCTTCCCATTTTGATTTGGTGATTGGATCAACTTTCGACATCACTAAATGTATTAAAATGGCATTTGTTATCTTCTTGTCATCACCAATCGATAGTAAAGAATCGTATATGGCAGAGACAGTATCAATCATGCTTCGCAAAGCAATAGCCGACGGCTTGGTAATTTCGGGCAAATCAAAAAGTTTTGCGATATTGTCGAAAAATATCAAGCATTTATTATCGTATACTTTCTTTAAGCTTGCTATTGCCTTGGGGTAATTCTCTTCGGAGATCTGAAAGGCCTTTACGGTACCCAAGGCCGATTCGGACAAGCATGAGATCAAATGGTTGAATTTCTCAATATCCGTTAAAGTCGGATCATTGTGAACCAAGTTCTCAAATAAGCTCATGAAATTTTTATATTCAGCATATTTTCCACTGAATTTAGGGAGCTTCATATTTGGAAGTCTTGAATGGTGAGCTTGTACGCTGAATGAAGTTTCAGGTACATTCGATTGCCGATTCTTGGCCAACAGACTCATAAATAAACTTTTCGTGGTCACACAAAGATCTTCAAGCGCGGCTCTATCGTCATTATCGGGATCCAAATTATCCACTTCTGACTGGAGCTTCATTGCTTGGTCAATATATGATTTTAAGATATCCAATCGACATTCAAGTTCCATTGGATTAAAAGAAATAGTCTTATTCACAATGGATTGTCGAATTCTATCGATATTAGTTATGACCTTCGCTTTTTTAGCGAGTAATTTCTCCAAGTTTTTCACTCGGGAAGGAGAATCTTGGCGTTTAGAGCCTCTAGTAGTCATTGTGACTTCGATTATTTAAAAATTTCCCAAACAAAATTTAAAATTTACCAAAGTAAATTATTGGTCGAAGTATATTTGAATTTAATCGTGTTCACTTGTTCGGAAAAAGATCCTTTCGATATTTTCCGGACACTTACAAAAATCAAAATTTCCGCTTTCGATGTAACCACTCCAATTGAGTCAAGAATATCTTACTTGATCTCAGAAAATAACAATCACTGCGTACACTGCCTTCAGTAAATGAATCGCACAATTTACCGAGTAAAATTGCTTTATGATTGATTTATTATAGTTAAACAACAATTAAAAGTCAGCGAGAGCCCACTGTATTATCAAATTATAATAATCGAGAATAATTCGAATTCCGAAACTAGTGTGAACACTCGACAAAAAATTTATTTTTAATTGTTGTATGAAATTCACTTTTCGTGGCTAGTGTGAACGGCCACACTGTGAGCAGCTGTAATATACAAATTATACACAAGTGGTATGCGAACGCGTGGAATGGAACACCGATCGAAACAAATATACGAAAAAGAAATCAAAAAAGAAAACAAACAAACAACACAATTGGTATGCTGAATGTTTCTCACTAATAAAGAGAACGAGTTGTTCGTGTAAATGCTTAGTACTTAAAAAATTTTGATAAATTATTTCAAATTCGTGTTAATTAATAAGTGATTTAAAATATATACAAATATATAAAAATTTTACTTGATAATTTGTTTCAATTAATTTCACTTAATAACACTAATCTCGCGATGTGTTTCACTAATAAGGGTGGTTCTATTTTATAAAGAAAACGTTCATGCACAAAGGAATACGTTTTTACTTTGCAATAAAATGTAATAATAAAGATATCAATATTTTATAAGTGTTTTATAAATATTTAATAAATATCTCTAAATAATTGGTTTCACAAACTATTAAGTGTATATAATAATTCTTGTGTCCAACTTCAAGAGCGCGAGAATTTTTGAATATTTCACAAAAATCTCTTAATTTTGATTAATTTACAAAATTAAGGCAATGACACAAGAATTACATACACTTTTACCTCTTGCTCAGATTCGGAGCTACTTCCCAAGTTGTCTTCTTTACGGCAAAGGATACAGCGGCAACGGGGCATTTGGATAATGTTGGGGAAAGTCCTGTTGTATTTGATGGGCGATGGATGAGGTCTTGAGTGTTCTTGTGATGTAAAGATGTAGTGTGATGTAGTTTGTTTTGTTGAAATGCTTGTGTAGTGTGTTGAAATGTGTTGATATGCGTTGGTATTTATGCTACACTGTTTTTGGTATCACTTCACAATTTTTTTATTAATTTTTTTTGTAAATTTTTTATTAATTTTTTTTTTTTGTAAATTTTTTTTTTTTTTATTTTTATTTTTGTAATTGAATAAAAAAATTTATTTAAAACAGATTTCACCTATTCTTTTTTTGTTAGTATTTCTTTATTTGACCTTTTCTTCACACCACTGCACTTTTATCTGTATTTGTATTTTATATATTTTAGAATTTCTGACTATTAATTTTTTTATGTACTTATTGTTGTTACTACTTTTCTGATTTATTTAGTTCACCACACTAATTTTCTCTTTAATTTTAATTGTTTTATATTTTATTGAATATGTAGTATGTATATGTTGTTTTTTTTTTTTTAAGATTTTCTTTAACGAAATGGTATTTGAAGTAACTTATCAAATAACCCTTTTTTTTTCAACAAAATGGTATTTAAAATAATTTATCAAATACCCACGAATTTCACTTTAAACAATTTATAAAGTTAATACGCGATTTTGGTCTTTTCTTTTGTTTAATTAGATCAATAAATTTAAAATGTCCCTGCTCGGGCGCCAAAATGTTTATCCTTAATGTTTTTTAAGGAAATTGTTAAAAATTAAATAACTTATAATTTTAATTAACCGGACACTATGAAAAACGATAAGACCAAATTTGTCGAATTGAGAAGGACCGTGATCGTTGGTTTGTAATATTCAACTAACTTTATTTCTTTTTAATATTCTCTTACTTCTAACATTTATAGACTGGATTTATACAGTTAAGGATATTCAGCAACTCCGTTGGCTGTTTAACCTTGTATCCTATGTGATCATTGAACTTAACATTAACTTATTATTAACTTATTATTAGGGTGGTTCATTATTATGTCGAAAATTCATTATTATTTTATCAAATAAAAATTCATGGTTAATTTCAAAAATTCATAAATTCATCATTAATTATAATATAAAAGATAAGGTTGAAATGTTGAAATGACCCAACAACATTAATAGAGAATGTAAAGAATTAATAAATAGTAAAAGAAAGTAAAAAAAATATAACGGTAAGTTATCAGTCTCTTTTATCTGTAAGTGTTTTTATATTTTGTAATTTTTTGCACTTCTCATCACATGTTGACGTATGTATATCTTTTGTATTTTAAACTAAATGCAGTCGAATTTAAGTGAAAAGTAAAGTAAACAGATTAATTAACTATAATTTAATAAAAAAATTATTTAAAAAATTTAGAAAAGTGTTGTTTGGTAAGCATAAATATTGGTGTATTCGCTTGGGTACAGCCCCAAAAACATATTTTCCATATTTTTTATTTTATTTTAAGGTAGATCCTAATAAAATATATATTAACACAATAAAGCTTTTTTTTGGTTTCAAAGATGGTTGGGATCTAATGGGTTAAATTCAGTACCAATATCAGATTTTAAAGTCTTGAAACATCCATACTTTAAAATAAACTGTTCAACTAATGTTTTCGCTATACTTCTAGCATGTTTTGTTTCAATTGGGTGTGCTATCACATATTTTGTTAATTCACACTGCATAGTCAATATGTATCTATAGCAGGGATGCCCAAAGCTAAAACTGTAGTAGTATTGGTGAGCGAGAGAGAACTGCACTGAAAGAAAAGTTGTGTAAACTGAAATAAAATGTACGGAAAAAGTTTCAAGGGAAAACATTGTTCCAAAAACTTTGTTATTCTTGTCTACGCATCTTATACAAGTAACGAGTTGACAAAGATCGTTAATATCTGTACTTTCATCAAAACAAACAGAAAAAAGTACAGTTTTTTAATTTTTCTACAATGGCGGCTTCTAAAGATGCCCCCAATTGATCAGTGCGTCGAATAACACTACTGCGTGACAATGGAAGATTTCCGATAAGCTTAAAATTAAGTTTTTGAAAACATTTATTTAAATTTTTTTTAATGAACTCCCCATCAGAAAATGGTCTACCATGCCTAACAATATCCAAGTTTATTAAGCTTGATAACTCCATTTTTAACATTTTATTTTCTGAGGTTTTTTCATTGTTTTCTTCTTCAAGTAACCACTCTTTCAATTTTTCCAAATAAATTTTTTTATTTTTACAAAATAAATCTTTTTTTCCCCATCATTAATATCATCCATATCACTATGATAAGAACAATAGTGCCTTTTAAAAGCATATTCTCTACATTCCTTCAATATTTTATAACATAAAATGCATTGAGCATCACCAAACGCATTTTTTATCTTAAAATATGTTTCGTAAGTCATAGTAAATTTTTTTCAGTGCTTTAAGCAAAAAATATTACAAAAAAATCGTACACCCGCTACGCATGTGCATTCGTCGCTATCTGAGTGACGACTAACCAAAGAGAATAATGGTGAAGGGCCAATGTAAGCGGCATGCGGTCGCGCGCGGCAATCAGCTGTTCGGATTGCCGCTTAAACTTTTTTTGATAGGCAAATAGACGCGGCAAATAAACATTTTTGTTGTGACAATTTTAAATAAAAATGTATTTGAAGTTTTCTAAACTAAAAAATTTAAATGGATTTTGAAATAGAGGAGTATATATTTTTATTTAATTGGATTTTTCAACTGTATATGCTTATACGAAAAAGAGAAACGAAGAGAAGAGTTTGGTCTCGTGAGCTATATCTTCAAAGGGATTTATCCGGGTTCTTTGCAGTTTCTTTCGACCACTTAAAAAACGAGGACACGGAACAGTTTAAAATTGCGACTAGGATGTCACCTGAAGTTTTTGACGCATTATTATGTATGCTGCGAGAAAAATTACAGAAACATTCCATTAGGACCCCAATTAGTCCAGAGATTAGACTCTTTCTAACACTTATGTGAGATAAAAGAATTTGTAGTTTCTGTTTTAAACAATATTATTTTCTTTTAGCTATTTATCACAAGGAGTAAGCAGACAGTACCTTTCGATGACATTTAAACTTTCTCTTCGATCTTTCGCTCGTATTATTTTGGAAACATGTGAGCTCATATGGACTGAGCTTAGTGAAATATATCTGTCTACACCAAACAAACATGAGTGGGAGAAAATTGCTGATGATTTTGAAGCAATTTGGGATCTTCCAAATTGTGTTGGAGCGATAGACGGAAAGCATATTTCCATTACTTGTCCACCACACTCCGGATCGAACTTTTATAATTACAAAAGTACGTCATACATTTATTTATATGTGTAAGTATGTGTGTGCTACTTCCTTAATTACAGGTTTTTATAGTATTATATTACTTGCCACTTGTGATGCGAACTATACATTTACTGCCGTTGATATTGGGGCCTATGGAAGCCAAAGTGATGGTGGAGTTCTATCATTTTCAGAGATTGGCAAACGACTAATAAGAGGATCTCTCGATATACCACCACCGTGTCAGCTACCAAAAAGTAATACAATGTTTAACTTTTACTTTGTCGGAGATGCTGCTTTTCCATTAGGACAAAACCTAATGCGACCTTACCCAGGAGTACTTTTAGATGAGAGACGCGAAAACTTCAACAAGCGACTGTCAAGAGCTCGTAGAGTAATTGAAAATTCTTTTGGAATTTTAACTGCGAGATGGCGAATTTTGAGAGGAACAATGAATATGACCCCTGAATCTGCAGAAAAAATAGTAAAAGCAACAGTTGTACTTCACAACTACATCAAAATGCATGATGGATCATATTGTCCTGCTGAATACGTGGATCGTGAAGTTAACAATGTTTTAATAAAAGGGCTTTGGAGAAAAGAGACCTCTTTACTGCAGAATATCAGGCGTTTAGCTTCTAATAACAGCCCACGATCAGCTTTTGCATTAAGAGATACATTAAAAGACTATTTATGGGAAAATAAAATATAATCCTGAATCGCACATTCAATTTATTTATATTATAGTTAACAAATTGGCTTAGGACAATGCAAGGTCGTCAACACTTTCATTGTTTGCCACTCTTGTAGCATATTTAAAAACGTAGTTAAGTATATTTAACTTTATTTGATCAAGGTGTTGCTCAGGAATAACTTGGAACTTCTGTTCTAACATTTTAAAAAAAGGTGCGGAACTATTTACTTCCGATTGTCGACTTTCAGTAAACTTTGTAAATTGAGTAACCAGTTCACACATTTTTTTTTGCCAGTGGGTCATCACGTTCTCCAACACTCTTTCTTTTTTTGCTTGTGGACGGTGTACTTGATAAATCTTCTTCTGGTTCAAAATAAATTAATGCATCCACTGATTGAGAACTTTCCTCCAATGGAGAGAACGAAGATGACTCTTCCGTAGGTGAGCAATCCACTGCAGCAACACTTGATGCTGTGCTATAATTATTATGTTCAAACAAATGAATTTATATATGTAGAATGTAATGTTACAAAAATGTTCTTACCGTCTTGGTTGAATATGATCACTTAGAAATTCTGATTGGCTAAAGAAACTCCAAGAGGACTCTGGTACACAGCCCTCGCTACCTGATAAAAGCTTCTTTTGATGCAGCTTTACGTACCGGTCTCTTATATTTTTCCATCTAGACTGGCAAAGGCTTTCTAAAAATGTGAACAATATGGTACACAAAAACATAAATTTCCATAAATAAATCAACTCACCATTTATATTCATTGCTGCACCTATTTCAGCCCAAGCCTTTGCTCTTTTAAATTTATTTCGGTATCCAAGTGAACCCTTTTCGTACAAATTTTTATATTTTTTTACTTCAAAAATTAATTTTTCATCATCTATTTTTTCCATGTTTTTATTTTGTATTTTTTTTTAAACAAACTTTTGACAAATAGACGCGGTAAACGAAAAAAGTAGAATAAATTTAACTAAGCCGCATGGCCGCTTTTAAAAGCATTGCCAAATCTAAAAAAACCCAATGTTGTAAAATTTTTATATGAGAACTTTTATAAACAAACTAATATTTAATGCTTTGGTAATATCGTAGTCGCTCGCGACCGCATGCCGCTTACATTGGCCCTTCACTATAAGAATATGTGTGTTTTTAGCTTGCGCAAAAGCACTATGAAATGGGCATCTATGATCTATAGCCGTTAGAAATTCTTAAAGGACCCACGGTATCTATTTCAATTGTTTCAAAGCTAGTGTTAGGAATTGTGTTATTACCATTTCTACTTTAATATGTTTAGTTTGTTTATTCTTTAGGCATTTATCACATTTATTAATGTAATCTCTAACCATCTTCCTCATATTTTTCCATACATAACGTTGTTTTAACCTTAGAACTGTTTTTCTTATACCGAAATGACCTGATATTGGTGAATTGTGGAATTCTTCTACCATCATTTTTTTGTAATTTTTTATTTGTAATGTGTTGCAAAGGTTTATATAATAATATATTCAATTCTAAATTTCTATATTTATTCGATCTTAATAATCTCTGGTATACCCCATTATAAATTTTACTCAAATATTCCCTCGATAAGAGCTCAAAAATACTATCTTCCCATGATAAAGCGAGATTGTTTATATTCTACTTGTGCATATAAATTATTAATTTCTCTAGTGACAAAACGTATTTTGCTAGATCATCATCAACATTTATTACAAAGCTATTATTCTTATTCTGTATGGTACCATTCTTAGGTCCGTCTTTTGTATTTGTACCGGTTTTATTAATATTAAATTTTAATTCATGAACATTCTTTATATCTCGTAACGATGTACATTCCCACATATTATTTTTATGTTGGCCTTGGGATATGTCATCCTCACTATCCATCTCCATATTTTCAGTATTTTCCTTTGCTTTCATTCCACGTGTTGTTACTAAAATTCTCGATGGTTTGCTAATGTCTTCATCCACAGGTATCATATTCTTCAACATTTCAGAGTTTAATTTTATTCTTGACAAAGCGTCTGCGTTAGTATTTGTCTTTCCTTTCTTATAAACAACTAGCAGATTGTACCCGGCGTTGCGCGGGTTATGTAGTTTGGATTAGTTTAAAAAATTATTATTGGGTCATTTTTGCATTAAAAATAACAATAAATAAAAAACCGGTTTATATGTTTCGAAACCGCTTTTGAAACCGGTTTCTTAAAAAATGCAATTTTTCAAATTATTCGGAAACCGGTTTAACAAACAACCCAGTTTTTTGAATACTCTAAGTCCTAAACATAAATGCACTCAATTTGCCCGTTTTTGGCCCCTTTCCCCCTTTTTGGACTCCTTTAAAGGTAAAAAATTACCTTTAAAACAGATAAAATACAGCATTTATGTATAAAAGAACTAAGTTTTGCCCATTTTTTCTCCCTTTATCCCATTTTTTCTCCCCTTTGGATCAAAATTTTGAAAAGATTTATAGCCTATAACCTGCACCGGCAAAAGCTCGATCTATATCCCAAATTTCAAGAAAATCGGTCCAGGCATTCAGGCGTGATTGGCTAACAAACAAACCAACAAACAAACAGACTTACAGAAAGATTTATAATATATATTAGGATTTCAAAATCATAATCTGACAGATCTATTCGTATGCGAGTCAACTTAGATGATGGATTTTTGTGAGAAAAAAGTGAAATGAGTGGTCTGTGATCCGTCACCACAATAAATTTTCTACCAAATAAATACGATCTAAAGAATTGTATGCCTAATGTCTTAGTTTAATAATTATTACATTTTTTATTTTGATTACATACCAATACTTTTTATAAGTTTATTAAATTTATTATATTTAAAACATACAATAATATACACATACATATGGGGTTACCCATATCTATATACATATAAAAATGAATGTGTGTTTGTTTGTATGTTTGAACTTTATAGACGACTAAACGGCTAAACTGATTTTCTTGAAATTTTCACTGTATCTTCCTGTATGTCTGGAAGGAGTTATAGGCTACTTTTTATGTTGAAATTTCAAATGTGCGAGGTGCCACGCCCACATATACTACATTACCTACTATTGTAAGCTAATAACAAAATGGGTATATTGGAAAAACTATAACAGCAAGATTTTTACAAGTAACAAATTTTGTACAAGTAACCACAGTTTCAATATAAATATTTTGGACAAAAATCAGCGAACTAGCTATAGTGGGTGTGGCACCTCCCATATAAAGTAAATACGAAAATCTGTATATCTGAAAAACTGTAACAGCTAGAGTCCCCAATTTTTGTACAAGTAACTTTAGTTTAAATATAAATATTTTGGACAAAAATAGGCCATCTAGAAAGAGTGGGCGTGACTCCTCCCATATAAAGTAAATTATAAAATCTGCTTATCTAGAACACCAGAACAGTTAAACTACTCAAATTTTGGACGAATATCTTTAGGTTCAATATGACTTTTTTTTAGACAAAAATGGACGACCTACCATTAGGGGGCATGGCACCTTCCATATAAAGGAAATACTAAAATCTGCATAACTGGAAAACTTTAACTGTTGGAGTCCCCAAATTTTTTACAAGTAACTTTTGTTTAAATATAAATATTTTGGACAAAAATAGGGAGTTCAGAAAAGCGGGCGTGGCACCTCCCATATGAAGTAAGTACTAAAATCTGCATATCTAGAACACCAGAACAGTTAGACTGCTCAAATTTTGTACGAATATCTAAAGGTTCAATATCAATATTTTTGTTAAAAATGGGTGATCAAGCATTAGGGGCGTGGCAAACTCCATATGACCTAATTATTAAAATCTGTATATTTAGAAAACTATAACAGCTAGAGTCCCCAATTTTGTATTCCAGCTATAGTAAGGTGGTGCCTCTCACGTGAATTAGTTACAAAAATTTGTATGTTCTTATTAATTAATAAGTTCTTATTAATTATAAGAAATATTATTAATTAATAAGTATCTGATAATAAGAATTTTTATGATTACTAAGAATTTTTCTAATATTATTAATTAATAAGAACATACAAATTTTTGTGGAAATTATTTTTTTTTTTATTATTATTATTATTTCTTTATTAGTATTAAAAAATACTTTTTTAAAAAGCAATTGTACTACATTTAATTTTTAATATTACATATTTTCACTAATTTTATTTACAAAAACAATATTTTTCTTATATATCATAAAATTACGTATTATCATATGTTATGCTTACAAAAAAAAGCAATATGTTTCTTAAATATATAAAAATTACGTTCCATTTTCACATTATTTGGAAGGGAGTTGTATAGTTGAAAACCCTTATAAAATAGTGACCGCTGCATTGCTGATGATGATACCCTTTCTATTCTAAAATGTTCCGCATTTCTAAGGTGGTATGGTTGAGATTCCCTCACGTACGATACTTGCTCTGTTAGGTATTCTGGTGCTTCACCGTTTTTAATTCTGTGGATGAAATTTAGAGTGTTCAATTTAAGCCGCTGTTCTACATTTAACCATTTAAGAGATTCAAGCATGAAGTGGATCGACGTATATCTGTTGACTTTAAGTATGATTCTCATTGCCCTGTTTTGTAATTTTTGTAATCTTTCGATTTGATGAGCTGTGCAACATGTTAATAATATTGTCGAACCGTATTCGAAATGAGGCTTTATTATTGTATTATATATATTAACCGCCGTTAACATTGAGACTTTGTTTCTTATTCTTCTAAAAAAAATAATCTTTTTTCCGATCTTCTTACAAATGTAGTCAATGTGATTTTTAAATTTTAAGTTTTTATCAATAATAAAGCCTAAATATTTTATTTCGTTCACTTTTTCTATTATTTGATTATTTATTTTAAAAGTTATATTGCTGTCAAAATTTACCTCCATTAGTTTTGTTTTACTTTCATTTAATTTAAGTTTATTCATTTTTAGCCATATATTAACATTATTCATATCCTCGATGAGATTATCATAACATATTTGTTCAGATTCTCCTTCCGTAAAAATAAGCGTATCGTCAGCATATAAAACTATTTCACTCTTGTTCAATATGTTTGGCATATCATTTATATATAGGACAAATAGTAGTGCTCCCAATATCGATCCTTGTGGCACACCGTATTCGTTGTTAAGTATGTGTGATCTAGTGTCATTTACTTTCGTTATTTGCTTCCTGTTTGTTAAATATGATTCAAACCATTTTAATTCTATGTCTTCGATACCATATGCTCGTAATTTTCGCAGAAGTATTTTTCTATCGATGGTTTCAAACGCTCTTTTAAAATCCAGGAAAATACCCAATATTTTATTATTCCTGTCTGTTTTTTTCCATCTGTTAATTAAATAATTTGTTGCTGTTTCACACGAGAATTTTTTTCTGAAACCGGACTGATATTTCGATAATATTTTCTTAGATTCTAAGTACTGCTCCAACTGTTCCTTAACCACTTTTTCTATAATCTTTTCACACGTTTTAAGAGAATTTATTGGCCGATATTCATCACATCTTTTTGTTTTTGCAACCTTCTCAATTGGTGTTACAATCGCTGTTTTCCAATTTTCTGGAAACACTCCTGTTTGTAGTGATTTGTTCACTATCCTCAGCAATATTCTGCCGACGATATGCCAACTATTTATGATCATGTCACTTGATACTTTATTATAGTCCGATTTCTTCTTTAGGCTTTTACAGATTGTTTTCAATTCTTCCAATGTTATTTCTCGAAATTTGAATTTGGAATTTATCACAGTTATCCTATTGACATATTGCACATTATTTATCTCATCTCTTATCGTCTTAATACTATTTATAAAATATTTATTAAAATTATCTGCTATATCACAATTGTCCTTACATTCTACATGGTCAAATATCACAGTTTCTATTGCACTCCGATTTCTTCAAAAAATAAGATTCTTTATCTCTTTCCACATTTCCCTTTGGTCAGTAGTATTATTAATTTTGTTATTAATATAATTGTTTTTTGCGTTTTCAATTTTAACTTTATATAAATTTCTCATCGCTTTATATATAGCCCACGCTTCACTAGAGTTTACTATTTTTGCTATATTGTATTTATCAATTTTTTCTCTTTTTAAACGTGTTAGTTCCTCATTAAACCAATTTATATTACAATTCTCCTTAATTTTACGCTTTATCGTCATATTTTTCACTGCATTTTCCAGATAACCATCAAACACAATCACGATGTCATTTAAATCTATATTCATATCCATTCCTTGGATGCTCCATATTTCTCTAATATATTGCTGTTTATTATATTTAAAAATATCGATTTCTTTAAAACCAATGCTGTTGGTGTTGTGTCTCATATTATCAACTATTATGTCTATTGCTTCATGATCCGAAATTTTATTTGAACTATTGGTCTTTGCCGATATATTGTTGTTATTTGTTATAACAAAGTCAATCAATGTTTTCGAACTCTGTGTAATTCGTGTAAACTCGCCTATTACTTGTTTAAGACCATTATCATCGAGCAAACATTGCATTTTATTCTTATAAAAACCGTCCTTATACCAATCTATATTAAAATCACCAGCTATTATTATATCGCAATTTAATTCACTCATTTCTTCTAATACTTCTTCTAATACTCCCAAAAATTCCGATTCAGCACTGCTAGGTGATCTATATACAGAAGTAATTGCAATTGTGTAGTTATTATGTTTCGCCATATAAGCAGCTATCCATATTTTTGAGTCAATTATTTTTTCAAAGATTTTTTTCACATTCCAGCTCTTTTTGAAATATGTTATTACTCCACCTGTTCTTGTCGAATTTGATAACGTTACAAATTGGTTGTAACCAATGAGCTGCGTTTCTTCCTCATTAATTTCTTTGGTTAAATGGGTTTCAGACAGTATTATAAATTCAGGCTTTTTTAATTCCGCCAAAATTTCTAATTGGTTATAGTTATTTAATATTCCTTGTATATTTGTGTATATGCCTTGTATTTTCCGTGATTGTTATGCCATTAAACCACTTCTCCTCTTTTTTGCATTCAATTTATTTTGATATACAGGACAGTCTTTACTCTTGGTCGAGTGATTCTCGTCCAAACCTAGATTCAACCTGTTATTTACTCTCACACGGTTAATACATTTATTTATTGTATCTTGATTACATTCTTTCGATTTATGACTTCCATGACATTTAATGCAGACCTCTTCATTCTTACAATCCGATGATTTATGGTTATATCCTTTACATTTAAAACACTGTATAACGTGAGTACCGTCGAAAACTCTGCATTTCTCCCAGCCAATATTAACTTTTTGTGCCATCATTACTTTCATATATGAATCGTTATCTAGTTTGAGTATAGCGTTGCATATTGTATCACCATTTCTTTTATAATCAAATAACTTTATTACTTCCATTTGGCTATCATTAAGAAAATCGTTTTGCCTTCTCAATTTTTCGATAATTTCAGTTTCTGTTAATTTGAACGATATACCAGTTATTTTAATTTTCATACCAGCTTGATTCGGAACTTTAATTTCGTAGTCTTCACCCATTTTCTTTTGCATTGTTTCTTTTATTTTTTCTCTTTCTTCGTTACTTTCGCTCTGTATAACTACAGAGCCATTTTTTCGTTGTTCTATATTAACGATTTTAAAATTCATGGGATCAACTTTTTTATTTAAATCCTCCTTAGTTTTTACAACATCTTGTTTTCCCTTTGGTTTAATAATAAGCGGGTTTTGTTTATTTTTGTCTGGCATCACTATATTACTTTTTAATGCATCTGCAAATGATAGCTTACTTGTTTTGACACTTGTTTCTTCAATTGTTTTTTTTATTTCATTACACATTATTTTGTTTTTCTCTTCAATTATATTACACATCTCTTTACTTTTATTTTGATTTTCGTTTATCACTCCATACAGTTTACATATTTCCTTTACATTTACATCGCATTGCCTTTGAGCTTCATATAATTTTCTCAATCTCTCCTCATACCTTTTTTCTATAGCTTCAAGTAGCTCTTTAATTTCGTTTTCATTTTGTTTTAATGATTCTTTGAATTCGCCTTTATATTCAGCCAGGTGTTGTTTGTTTTTTTTTACATTTTCTTGAATATCTCCGATCACCATATCCACATTATGAATATATTGTACACAGTCATCACACATAAAACGGATGAAGCCACCAGCCTCCAATATTCCACGAGAATATTGATCGATTCCCGAGCATTTTTTTGCACACTTTTTTTTACATATTCCTTCACACATTAAGCCAGATTCGCCGCGTATTGCCGTTTTACAATGATGGCATTCCGACATTTTTATAGTTTAATTTTTTATTTTGTTTTTCCAATCAATAAATATCTTTTTGACTGTACTTCACCATCCGAATATGAAAAAATACTTTGTTTATGGTTCTAATATAGTCCTGTCTATTTAAATAACCACTAAATATTTTATTTTCATAAATTTTGCGGAGCCTCTTGTAATTAGACTTTTCCCGACAACTTTCCAGTAATAATTTATATATATAATTGTTACGGAGCGCCCTAATAAGTTCCACATGAACAGCTGATTTATTATTGTGAATTATTGTTTTGTGTTTTTATTTGACGTTTGTTTGTAAACCGCCTTTTTGCACTCTCTTTTGAATTCTTATTTATTTGCAACTTGTAAATTATATGTAAGTTAAATTTATATTTAATCGAAGCCCGTCTATTGTTGAAGAAGGAGGTGCAAAACTGCGGTGAGTATAAAATTAAATGCATTGTAATTATTCTAATATTTTAAATTTACATAGAAATAAACGAGCCAAGCCTACATAGAGATATTGTTTAAAGCAAACCTCCTGTCTTCACGATATTTTTAGTTACAGCCGTAACAATAATTATTATATCTTGAAATATGCAATAGTAAGGTATATGACCCTTAAAAGGTTGAGTTTGAATTTTTCAACTCATATACGTAGTAAGTACTAAAATGCATACTATTTAAATATTTATCTTGAAAAACATTTACATATGTAATAGTTATGTTATTGTTTACTTCTAAAAATGGGTAACCAATAAAAATATTATTTATTTGTCGCATATCGTGAAAAATACATTAGATAAATTTTATAATCAGCATTTTATTGGGCAATGCAGTAATACTTTTTTTTTTTGTTTATTTATTTATTTGCTTACAAGAACTTTAAGAATGTTATTCTTTTATAGCTCAGTAGGATATACACAAATTACATTGGTCATTAGTATTCCCTGAATTATGGTGTAATTTTTTATAAAGTATATAACTAATACACTAATACTAACACATTAATACTAATACCTAAAAAGGCAATAATTATATTTCACACAAAATTTCTAAAATAAAATTTAAAAAAAAATAAAAGTAATATCGTTAGTCTCATTCGCAAATGTGTTAAGTCCCTTTTTTCAAATTTTACAGGAGACACAAAAAACATTGTAGCTTTTTCAGTTTTTAAAATTTCTAAACTGTTTAAACGCAATTATTTTTACAAAATAATAATAATATTAATATTAATAACTAATAATGTTAATTATTATTATTAATTAATTAATAATATTTATATTAATATTTGTGGGGAACTGCCAGTAACTCCAATGTAGAAATTCTTCAACGGTATCAAAATAAGACATTGAGGCTAATTGTTAATGCTCCTAAATTTATTTCAAATAAAACTATTCATAATGACTTACACATGCCAACAATTAAAGACGAAATAAAGAAATATAGCGAAAACTATCTTAACAGATTAAGCAACCACTGCAACCCACTAGCGATATCTCTACTAGACGAAACTGAAGAAGTGAGAAGACTTAAACGTTATCATATACTTGATTTACCATTTCGATAATTGTTATTGTGTTTGTAAATATGTACATATATACATTTAATTATATGTAAGATAGCTTTAAAAAATAATTACAATACTATAAAAATTTATTGTTAAAATGATGTTGTTCTCAATGGAGTGCAACATTTACTTGTACTTTACTGTATCAAATTTGCTTATTATCCCCAATGGGATAGATTGTAAATAAAGAATATGAAAAAAAAAATATATTAATATTTTTCGTAGTTTTGTGGACTTAGCGTTTTTGCAAACCACAAAATTACAACAACTTTAAACTATATAATGACATGTTTTTTTTGTTGTAAAATATGTATTATGTATAATGTTACCGTTTTGCATTAAAATCTCAATTATGGAAAAAAGTGGACTTAGCGTCTTTGCGAATTATACTAACGATATGTATGAAAGGTTTTTTTTTTTTTTTTTTTTTTTTTTTTTAATATTTGAGGACATATAGTCAAAAAGTGACTTCTTAAAACTGCTCTTTCTCGAAATGTTTTAATAGTCATTGGTAAGGAGTTCCACAAATTAATTGCGTTGACGAAAAACAATCTGCTAGTATTGATGTAAGTGTATCTAGGTATAATTAGAGTTGTATATCTAGTGGATATACCAAATACAAGCTTCTCAAAGAGATAGGGTGGTTTCTTACGGTAAAGAAGATTATGTAAGAATATAATATTTCGCATCTGAAGGTAGTCGATTAAGTCACAGCTCAAGATCATTTTCCTCGATACACTGCTAAACCTAGTTAAACCATACACATACCGCGTAGCATTATTAAAAGATACTTGCAAGTTATGTAGTGAGAGAGAGTCCAATTTACTGTAAACCTGTGCAAAATAATTAATCAGTGGAAGTATTAATTGAATTATAAGTTTCCTCTTAACTTCAACTGGTGTGAAGTTAGACGACATTCGTAAATTACGAAGCAAGAGGTATACGTTACGCACAACATGATTAATATGGTCAGTGCATGACAAGGTGGAATTGATCCAAAATCCTAAGTATTTAATCTTACTAACGTACACAAGAGATGTGTTCCTCAAGTAAATGGTCGGAAAATAACTCAAATCATATTCCCATCTACTGATTGGTAAAATGTAAGATTTTCCAGGATTGAGCATAAGGTTATTATCCTCAGCCCATTTTAAAATAGACCTCAAGTCATAATTAAGTTTGTAACTTGTATCCTCTATCAGACCAATACGGTTTGAGATGTACAGCTGAATATCGTCTGCATATGCATGTACCTTAGTATACCTGCTTACTGAAAATAAATCATTGAAGAACATACTAAATAGCAGGGGGCCTAACACGGACCCCTGTGGAACACCAGATGTTATACGCCTCAGCCCCGACTGCCAATTTCCAATAATTACCCTTTGGGCTCGCCCATACAAGTAGTTTTCCGTAAGAGATAAAGCGGTATTTGTAAATCCAAAATAGTGCTCCAGTTTTCGACATAAGATTAAATGATCAACCCTGTCAAAGGCATTTGAAAACTCCAGTAGACACATAAGAGAGAGGTTTCCTTTGTCATATTCGGGCCTCATGTCATCAATTACTTTCAAGACCGCAGTAGTACAACTATGAGCAATGCGAAAACCTGATTGGAATGGGGACAGGAGATTATTGTTATTCAGATATGACGTAATCTGTTCAGCAATTAGGGACTCAAATATTTTCGAAAAAACTGGTAAAATACTTATTGGCCTATAATCGCCCGCACTCACTGCATTGGAAATCTTTACTATCGGTATAATTCTTCCAATTTTCCAGGCTGTAGGAAACTGGGTGGTTGTAATTCAATGATTAAAGACATGAGTCAGCGCTCCCAAAATAAATGACAACATAAGTTTAACAAATTTAATGGCTACACCATCTGCACCGATGGCATTGGATCGAATATTCAAGATATGCCTGGTTACATCAGCCTCTGACACTGTAGAAAATGAGAAGTTAGTATTGCAGGAGAGTTAATTTTGTAGATTAGGACTGGTATGATTATTTGTCACGCCATTAATACAAAAAAAGTCATTAAGCTCATCTGGGTCTATTTTGCACCCAGAAGAACTACGGGAGTGTATACCTAACGACTTCACATTCCTCCACAATTCGCCAGCAGGGAGATTTAAATAAAGTTTCCGGGAGAAATATGATTTTTTAGCTTGTCTGACAATGAGATTGGAGCGGTTTCTAGCTCTATTGTAAGCAGCTCTGTTTATCAACGTGGGTCTCCTTTTTCAAACGTTGTAAGCTAAATTGCGAGCACGAATAGCATTTTTTACAGCAGCTGTATACCACGGACAAGAGCGATTATTTACAGCAAAACTACGTTCAGGTATATGACGATCATAAGCGCCCTGCAATGTTGCAAGAAGTACGTTCAACTTATATCCATCTGACGCATAATACCAACATTCATTCCAGCCCAGAGCAGAAACGTCAGCAAAGAGGGACGAAAAATCAATCGCGTTATAATCCCTATAAGTTATAATCCGAAGATTATCATCTCTAGTCAGGTTAATATTTAATGTACAAAATAATAGATCATGGTCAGAAACGAAAGAAATTTGATCACACAAAAGTAATAAGCTTGGATGAGATAGCAGGAATAAATCGAGTAAACTTGGCCTTGAATTGGACAAAAAACGTGTGGGAATTTCATCATTTACCGTAGTCATACCCACAGAACATATCATATCAAGGAAATGTTTTTGAATCGCTGGATAGTACCTTACTGTCCATTGCTTTCATAAACATTTAAAGCGCATATTAATCTTGAGTATTGTCATTCAGTAAATTCGATCAAATACATCTGCAAATATGTTACTAAAGGGTCTGATATGGCTGTATTTTCATTACAAAATCCAAATGATGAAATTACGCTGTATCAAATGGCCAGGTACATTAGTAGCAATGAAGCAGTATGCCGAATTTTGGGATTTCCCATTCATGAGCGCCATCCAACTGTTGTTCTTTTATCAGTGCATCTGGAAAATGGACTACGGGTTTACTTTACAGAAGGAAATGCCCGAGAGAGAGCAGCAGCACCACCGGCTACAACATTAACATCATTTTTTAATCTTTGTAGAAATGATGTTTGCTAAAACTTTGTTATATTCAGAAATTCCAACGTATTATACGTGGAATGCATCAACAAAGAAATTCAAATGTCGAAAGCAAGGGAAACCTATTGATGGTTGGCCAAATTTATATTCAACAAATGCATCCATCCTCAAAATGCTGAATGTTTTTATTTGAGAATGCTTCTAATTAATGTTCGAGGGCCATCATCTCTTGAGACATTACGTACTGTTGATGGCGTAGAATGTGCAACATATCGAGAGGCCCGTCAGAAACTACAATTATTGGAGAACGATTGTCATTGGGAAATAACGCTTGAAGATGCAGCAGTAATCAGCCATCCATGGAAGATAAGGCCATTATTTGCGATAATATTGGTACCGTGCTCACCATCTAATCCAAAAGATCTTTGGAATAAATTTAAAACATATATGGCTGAGGACATATTACACCGGGAAAGAGTTACCACCAACAATGCAACGCTTGAACTAAGTGAAAGTATGTATAATGAGGCATTAATTCTACTTGAAGACAAATGCTTGGCGATAAGGAATGTGACACTCATTGAAGTAGGAATGATTGCTCCTATTCGGTCAGGAACTGATGCACACGATCAAGATCTACGACGAGAGATGGAATATAATCATGAAAATTTGGAAATTTTACTGGAGGAAAATTTACCAAATTTACAACAAGAGCAGAGAATGGTATACAACAGTATACTAGCAGCAATAACAAACAAACATGGAGGTCTGTATTTCATTGACGCACCTGGAGGAACCGGAAAAACGTTTTTAATTTCATTGATATTGGCAATAGTTCGATCGCAAAAAAATATTGCATTAGCTATTGCGTCATTCGGCATTGCTGCCACACTCTTAGGCCGAGGCCACGCAATGAGCGGTAGAGCGGCGAGTTTGAGCGGCAAGTGGCTTATTACTGAGCGTCATTTCTGAGCGGTTAGTTGTTAAAATGCCATTGTCAAGAGAGGTTTGTTTAATGTTTTTACTCGAAAATCGTATTTATATTTAAAAGAATTTAATGCGTTTAAGAAAAAAAAGAAGATTTGGTATTCATCCTATAAATCAAGCAAGGCTACATTACGGCGAATTTAAGCATTTATAAACAAATCTACGCAAATTTCCAGACAGATTTTGGAAATACTGCCGTATGTCTGTGAAATCCTTTGATTTGCTGTTGCAAAAAGTTAAGACGAGATTGACAAAACAAAGAAAAGTAATTTCTGCAGAGCAAAGGCTTGTTTTAACTTTGAGGTAAGTTTATTTTTTATTTATTTGCTTTGGATTGTGTGCATGTATGATTTGCAGGTTTTTAGCTACAGGACATTCCTTTCGAGATTTAGCGTTTGCTTTTCGAATGGGTAGAAGTGTACCGTCAGCAATATAATTTCAGAGACATGCATTATCATATGGGAAGAACTTGTTCAGGAATACATGCCTATACCAACAGAAGAGCACTTAAAAAAAGTGATAAGCGAATATTACAGGCGTTGGAGGTTTCCCAACTGTTTTGGTAGCATTGATGGAAAACACTGTCAAATTAAATGTCCACCGAATTCTGGGTCGCATTTTTTTAATTATTTGCACTATTTTTCTATTGTACTGCAAGGTGTAGCTGACGCTGACAAAAATTTATTACAATCGAAGTGGGAGGAAGAGGAAAGCAAAGTGATGGCGGTACTTTTGCTGGATCTACATTATTCAAATTGCTTGAAGCACGACCAATGCCTGGGTCAAATATTGTTGTGCCGAATTTTTTGATTGGTGATGAAGCGTACCCACTCAAAACGTATTTGTTAAGACCATACCCTCGTAGAGATTTGAATCCGCAAACCGAATTTTTTAATGAGCGTCTTTCAACGGCAAGAAAATGCATTGAATGTGCATTTGGAATTTTAACCTCAAAATGGCGTTTTCTACAAAAAAAATATTGAAACAAAACCAAAAACTGCAATTAATTTAATAAAATGTGCATGCATATTGCACAATTTTGTACGAGAATGTGATGGGGACGGTGATCTTGATTATATACAAGTAACTGCAACAGTAAACAATGACTCAACAGAAATAAATACGCATGAACAATCCCATTACAATAGAAGCAGCAACAGAGCGTTGAATATCAGAAATGAATTAACACAGTATTTTTGGGATTTTAGGCACTAAATAAAATGTATTACATAAATATATACATAAATTAAATAAAATCTTTCCAGGTAAATTTATTGTTTATTTATTTTCTTTGGATTTCAATTTTTGTAGTATTAAATTTTGGATTTCTCCTCGAATTTCTAATTTTTCGAGATTATCAAATTGTTCCAAAAAGGGTAATAAACTTTTAAAAAACTGCAGGTCGGCATTGTCTTCTCTTTTCTCCACCTCCTTTTTAAGTATTTCCATCCTTTCCTTTTCCAATTTAAGAAATTCTGCATCAACATTCATTGGTGCACTCTTCTTTTTTTTTTCTTAATGGGACTGGAGTGAAACAATCAGTACATGTATTGCTAGTGCTGTGCATATTATTATTAACCAATGTTAGTTCTTCAGTACTGCTGCTGATAGGGGTATTGTTTAGCAATATAATATCGTCCTCACTCAGAAGGTCCTCAATAATAGCATTTATTTCAGTGCCTGCAGTATCTGGCTCCTTCAAATTTCCTACGGTGGGATCTGCAGCAACAGTCTCTTTGATGAAAGTCATCATATCAAAATATTGCCATCATTGGTGCACTCTTCTTTTTTTTCTTAATGGGACTGAAGTGAAACAATCAGTACATGTATTGCTAGTGCTGTGCATATTATTATTAACCAATGTTAGTTCTTCAGTACTGCTGCTGATAGGCGTATTGTTTAGCAATATAATATCGTCCTCACTCAGAAGATCCTCAATAATAGCATTTATTTCAGTGCCTGCAGTATCTGGCTCCTTCAAATTTCCTACGGTGGGATCTGCAGCAACAGTCTCTTTGATGAAAGTCATCATATCAAAATATTGCCATCTTATTTTGTTTGTATGAGCTCTGGAGCCAGATGTTACTGGTGGATTTTTTTGCAAAGTTTTTCGGAATGTGTCTTTTAAATTTTTCCACTTTGCTTTCGCTGTCTCTCCTACAAACAAAAATAACATAATTATAATAAATATACATGTATTATTAGAACTTCACTCCATAATTTATCGGTTATATTTTTATTTTTAAAATTTGGTAATCTATCTTGCCATAATAGCGGTCGGCTTTGTACAGATGAAATTATAAGCTCCACATTCACTTTTTCCATGTTTATACTTCTCCGCTCAGAAATCAACTAAAAATTAGAACAATTTCTATTCCTGAGCGGCGCCGCTTAGCCGCTCATTGCGTGGCCACTTCAGTAGTATTCCATGTTTTAATTTTTTGCCGCTCACCGCTCAGCCGCTTTGCCGCTCATTGCGTGGCCTCGGCCTTAGATGGTGGTAGAACAGCGCATTCTGCACTAAAATTACCGTTGAAGCCTCAATTTTCCGAAGATTACACGTTTAACATAAAGAAATATTCTTCTATGGGCAAAGTATTGTAACAATGTGAATCATAGTCTGGAATGAATGCACCATGGCGCATAAGAAATCTTTGGAAGCCCTTGATCGCACGTTACGTGATTTAAGAAGCAATAATAACATATTTGGAGGTGCATTAGTTTTATTAGCTGGCGATTTTCGTCAAACACTTCCTGTTATACCGGGATCAACGCTAGCTGATGAGCTAAATGCACATCTAAAATCATCATACCTTTGGCGACATGTTCACACTCTAAAATTAACTACTAATATGCGTGTTTGTTGTGATGACCAATTAAAACACAGATTCTTTTATTGTATTAACGTGGATATTTTAATTCAATCAGAGTACAAAAGGAAGTAAAAATTACAAGTATAAAAATAATTAGTAGTAGCAAAAAAGAGTTGTACAAAAAGTGCATTACAAGAGTATGTAAAGGTGATGCCAGATTTTCACACTCCAACACCTCCACTAAAAACTGGCTAAACCTTTGGAAAGGCCCAGCATTCTAGCGCATTTCAGATGTTTCTCTTTGGTTACTGGTTTAGTCAGGAAATCAGCAGCCATTTCTTCAGACCTTTTATAATCCAATATTAGTTGCCCGCCAATAACTTTTTCCCGAAGAAAATGATGACGAACATCAATGTGTTTAGACCGCCCATGGAAAGCATCATTTTTGGCCAAACTCAAAGCACTTTTGTTGTCGCAGAAGAGAGTTATGTTGTTTTGTGTATCATTCCACAAATCACTGTGCAGTTGACGTAACCATTCTGCCTCTTGGACGGCTGCGGACATAGCCAAATACTCGGCTTCGGTGGTTGAGAGTGCCACAGTTGGTTGCCGTTTACTACACCAACTTATTGCACCTTTTTGTAAAAAAACATAGCCTGTGCAAGACCGTCTATCTGTTGCATCACTTGCGTAGTCAGCATCACAAAATCCAAAGATTTCAAAATCCATCGAATTAGAATATTTAATTCCCAAATTAAGTGTGCCTTTGAGATAACGAAAGACTCGTTTTACAGCCATCCAATGTGTGTTGTCGAAATTGTTATTGAATTTGCTGAGGTAATTAACGGCATAAGCTATATCAGGTCGGGTACCCTGTACCAAAAATAGTAAACTGCCAATTGCCTCTTGGTATGGTATATTCTCAAACCTCTTGGGATCTATTGTACTTGAAGGATTTGTTAACTTTGTGTTGACATCAAAAGGTGTTGATATAGGATTGCAATCAAACATGTTGAATTTTCTCAGAATTTCCGCAGTATAGGAAGATTGGTCAATAAATATTTCTCCCTTCCGTCTATTTCTTGAAATACGAATGCCAACACAGCTCCTGGCCTCCCCCAAATCCTTCATTAGAAATCGTTTTTTAAGTTCATTTTTCACTTTAGTTTTCAATTCATCGTCATTAGAGAAAATTAACAGATCATCCACGTACACTGCGATGAAAAATATTTGGGTATGTGTTATATAGAAGTAAATGCATGGGTCAAGCTTCGAACTTTGTAAATTCATTTCCTTTAAAACCCGGTCTAGTTTTCTGTTCCATTCACGACTCGCTTGCTTTAATCCGTAGATCGCTTTATTTAGTTTGCAGACTTTACCCATTGTGTTGATTTCAACTCCTTCTGGGGGTTCCATGAAAATTTCTTCTGACAAATCACCTTGCAAAAAAGCGGTTACAGCGTCCATTTGTTCGATGTCCTGATTAAAATGGGCAGCAACAGACAACAAATATCTTATTGAGGTGTAACGAACAACCGGAGAGTAGGTTTCTTGGTAATCAATACCTGGTTTCTGAGAACAACCTTTTATGACCAGTCGCGCTTTGTGTCTTACCGCTTCTCCATTTTCGTTGCGCTTGATTTTGAACACCCATTTGCTTTTTAAAGGCTTAACTCCAATGGGCAAATCTACTAGAGTCCACGTATGATTATCTGTTAACGATTTCAGTTCACTATGCATGGCGTCTCTCCATTGAATTGCATCACTTCGACTTAGGGCGTCCTGTACAGTTATGGGATCATCACTTACATTTGTCTGCACAGTATAAGTATGAAATTCGTCCATATTGATTGGTTTACGGACTCGTTTGGAACGACGAACTTCAATATTTTCTGGGGGTCGTGAATCATTTTCTTCAAGGGTGTCATCGGGTACATAATCAGGAGATGTATCATCATCTGGGTGACCATCAGAAAAATCATTATCGTCGGCATCAAAGTAATCATCATCATTAGTAACGTCGTTAAAACTAGCCTCCACTAAATCGAAAGTTAATAATTGCTCGTTACTTTGATTTTTGGGTTTGTGGAGAAAATCATTTTCAAAGAAAGATACATCACGGCTTTTAACAACTCGCCAACCATTAGGATCCAATAGCCGATAACCCTTTGTATCTTCACAATAGCCAACAAACATTAACTCTTGCGACTTAGAGTCCCACTTCTTGCGTTTCTCATCAGGTATATGGACAAAAGCACGACAACCAAATACACGTAGGTGACTTAAATCGGGTTTCACACCCGACCAAACTGCTTCAGGGATGTTTTTATTTATAGCAGAACAAACGGACCTATTGATGACATATGCGGCATTAGTAACGGCTTCAGCCCAAAATTTCTTTTGCAAGCCAGCATTCATTAACATGCATCGAGCACGCTCTACTATAGTGCGATTCATTCGCTCGGCAACACCGTTCTGTTGCGGGCTGTACGGCACAGTCGTTTGATGTTGAATTCCATTTGCCGTAAGTATTCGTGTGAGCCTTTTGTTACAATACTCAGTGCCGTTGTCTGTACGCAGGCATTTTATTTTCCGACCAGTTTCATTCTCCACTCTGGCCTTAAATTGTTCGAAAAATGCCGATACGTCCGATTTGTTCTGTAAAATATAAATAAAAACTTTACGCGAAAAATCATCAACAAAAGAAAGAAAATACTTAGCTCCTCCTATTGAAGTTTCTTCCATAGGGCCGCAAATATCCGAATGAATGAGTTGTAGCAAATCCTGAGATCGAGTTTCTGAAGCACGATATGGTTTTTTCGCCATTTTGCCTTTTAGACATGTTATGCAATTATTGACATGTTTTTGTTGATACTGCATTCCATTTACTAAATCTCTTGTTCTTGCCAAATCGGTGTAGTTGAGATGTCCCATACGTGCATGCCACAACTGAATGTCATCCTGCGTTACCATCATACACATTTCCTTTACGCTGTTTAATCTAAACATGTTTTCTTGTAGATATGCTGTTGCTACAATTAGCCCATCTTCTATAATTGTGCATTTTTCGCCAACAAATTTGACAGTCAAACCTCTTTTCATCATTTGACTCACTGACAAAAGATTTACTGTCAAGTCTGGAATGTATAATACATCATGGATTGTGATGTTCACCTTATCACCATTGTTATCAACAATAACCATTGAAATATTGCCAACTCCTTCAACTTTGAGCTTCTGTTTATTTGCTACAAAAATTTCCTTCACCTGTGATTCACTTATGTTGTTAAACCAATCTTTACGCATTGACATGTGCAAACTGGCACCTGAGTCAACAAACCAATCTGTTCTATTAATAGAACCTGCAGCAAACACTGTACAGAAACCAACTTCTCTGTTTTGACCTTTTTTTTTGACATTCACGGTGCAGACAGCTGCTTTGTGTCCATATTGATTGCAGTTAAAACAACGAACGCCTTTTTAATCCCAAACTTCTTTTTAGCCTTAGAAAACAAAGCTCCGCTTGTTGTCGATTTCCTTACATCTTGTAACAATTTGGTTTTAATTGAATCACATGTTATTTTTACACCAGAACTTTCAATACCCATGATCATGGGGGCATATTCCTCAGGAAGACCTGCCAACAGCAGCGTTCCAATCCATTCATCGCTGACCGGCATGTCTATCTCCTTTAACTTGTGAGCCGTTGATACAATACTACTTACATAATCTTCTATGTTATCGGAAGTAGAAAAACTCGTTGTTATCAACTGGCGCAACAACCCAACTCTCCTTGTGAGCCCCGAGTCCTGAAAAGCTGCTTTTAGTTTATTCCAAACCTCCTGAGAAGTATTTGCGTCTTCTATATGAACATAATTTATTTTGTCAATGAGCAAAATAATCTTCGTCTTGGCTTTGGTGTCGAGCTTCACGTCAATTCCTGTCGCTGGATATATTCCTTCCACTGTATCCCACAAATCTTCATGCTGTAATAAACTCTTAACAGCAAACGACCATGTGGAATAATTTTCGCGACCAATTAACTTCTCGATATTAAAATTAGCTAATGACATTTCGTTTAAACCGTGTCTGGGCCCATAACCTGTTGTGATGACCAATTAAAACACAGATTCTTTTATTGTATTAACGTGGATATTTTAATTCAATCAGAGTACAAAAGGAAGTAAAAATTACAAGTATAAAAATAATTAGTAGTAGCAAAAAAGAGTTGTACAAAAAGTGCATTACAAGAGTATGTAAAGGTGATGCCAGATTTTCACACTCCAACAGTGTTCAGTTGCAACGTGATGCTTCAGCTTCAACTTTTTCTAAACAATTGCCTGATTTAGGTAATGGAAGAATTCCAATGGATTCTATAACAAAGTATGTATATAAAATTTCCATCAGAGTTTTGCAGAATGACACAATCCAAAGAAGAATTAATAAATTGTGTATTTTCCAATATCGTGCAAAATTTTAAAAATATGCACTGGTTATGTTAACGTGTGTTACTGGCATCCAAAAGTATTCACGTTATTTCCATCAACAGGAATATTCTCAACAAGATCGATGTTAATCTAAGAACTTATAAATCGATCGGCACAGTTTCAAATATTGAGGATGGCGTCAATTACCCAGTCGAATTTTTAAATTCGTTAGGTTTACCAGGCTTTTCACCACATGACTTACAGTTAAAAAACGGTGCTCCCATTATTTTACTTAGAAATATTGATCCTCCACGATTTTGTAATGGCACTCGACTAACAGTAAAAAAAATGATGAACAATCTTATCGAGGCGACCATTATAACTGGAAAGTTTAAGGGAACTGATGTATTGCTGCCACGTATTCCTATGATCACATCGGAGATGCCATTCAATTTCAAGCGCCTGCAATTTCCTATTCGCCTTGTATTTGCAATGACGACTAATAAAGCTCAAGGTCAGTCCTTGCAAGTTTGTGGACTTAATCTAGAAAATCCATGTTTCTCACATGGACAGCTTTATGTCGCATGTTCGCGAGTAGGAAAATCCGCAGATTTATATGTATAAGCACCAGAGGGAAAACAAAAAATATTGTGTATCCCAAGGCATTAGAATAAGAATTATTTATTTAAGAAAAAAAAAAAAATATATATTAAATTTTAGCAAGTAAGAAATAAATAGCTCATTAATGTATTATTTTAGAATTTAAATGAAATATATTGTCATCAAATGAATTTAGAATAAACCTTTAAGAAAAATTGCATAATTTAATTACTAAATAAATAAATTTTTTAATTATTATGTATTTAATTTCGATGGGGGTAGCGAAGCACACCGGGTATTAACTAGTATTTTCATAAAATTAAATACTTAAACCGCTACTTACATTATAAATTATTTTTTTTTGTTTGTTTATATACTTTCTACTGTTAAAACGAAATTTTAAAAACAATTTACTCTTATTGTCTTCATCTTTTCTAATTAAAATTATCGTTTTACATTAATAACACTATGCGACAAAATAAAAAAAATTAAATACACCCGGCTAATGACATAGTGTAGGTAGTGAGTTTTGTTGAGTAGATCTTTTAAAGAAATCGGGTCAGGAATGTTTGAGTAATCCAGAAATTTGTGCGTAAAGTAAAAAAAAACAGTTTTTGTCAAATAAAACAAGTTTGGGGGTTCGAGAAATATAAAAAAGGTATTTTTGAGTTCTACTCAACTAACTGAACAACGTGGACTATGTACATAGTGACTCGGGTGTATTTTTACTGTCGCACCGTGTAATTATAACTAAAATTAAAATTAGTTAAAATTTTTTAGATGTGATGTTGGTCGAAAATCCTCACCAACCTCTTGATATGATTGGTGCTGATGGTTATTGATTAAAATCGATTCATTTGCTGTAACTAGATAGTCACCTGGCGGTGTATAATAGGGTCTATCTAGAGGATAATAGCCGCTACGTGGTGGCCTATTACTGCTAGGTTCATATTTGGGGCGTGGTATACGTAATTGTTTAATTTCCGTTAAATATGATTCCATTTTGTCTAGTAAAGTTAACTTTTTAATATTTATTAACTTTACTTTTATTTCTTCATGAAATATGTTTATTTTTTTCTTAAAAAAAATAAAGTCTACAAGGCAGGATCGAGTTCGCAGGATCGCCATATAATGTTTTGTAATTATATGATTTGTGCCAATGAGATTATAATGCTGCAATTGGCTGCAGCAGTTTTAATTCACCTAAGCACTGGTTAAAATGCTCAGTCAGAATATTTGACAAATAATAATGATTTGTTTACAATTCAAAATTAGTTCTGATTTACTAAGTGGAAATAGTTTATTGGGTCCTCCTCTTGTGCCTTCGATTTGTTGTTTATTAACGACTAGTTTATTTTTAGTGTTTGCTTTGTAGGTTTGGAGAAACTATGTTAATATATGTTAATGTTTATGCATAATATACAGACATATGTATGTATAAATATAATCAAACTTACTTTTTTCCAAGAAAGGTAAGTCTCTTATTGGAGGACCATGGAATTTAATTTCCTGCATATTTTATCCCACAGATCGTTCTCTTCTTCTGGTCTTAAATCTGTGACACCTCTTCCAATACAAGTATGTTGGACCATAAATTCAACCATTGCTTTGAATTGCTCGGGTGTAGTTAGCTTTTTCGACCTGAAATATATGTAAAAATTAAATTTTTAAAATATTTTTGTGATTACTCTTTCAAGTTTATATATACTTACATTTATTATACAAAAAAAAACTAAAAATGCTTTACTTACCGCGTTATTTAGAATATGCCAAAAGAAGACAATCACAACGATTTGATGACAAAATATATCGATCACCGAATAACCAGAATTGAAAGCAATGACGTTTGACAAACTCTCATAACATTATTTTACATAAGTTTTTAGAGGGAGAAAAAAAATGAATTATAAGTTTTGCAAAGCTAATGTGTTAGAAGCAACAGATATACAGAGTGAAAACTGGCGGATAAAGTTCAAAAATTAAATGTAAACAAACATTGATTTTGTGTTAAAAAAGAGCAAATTTGGAATATTTTTTAATTTCTTCAATGAAAATCTTAAAAGTTCTAAAATATTTAAATATTAATCGAAAAGTGACTGGTTTTTGGTCAGAATGAATATAGTTTCTTGTGCAAAAGATAAGTAAGAAGTTAAATACATCAAGATGAAATAAGACATATTGCTTATAAAAATTTTTTCTTTTAGAACTTTGTGTATATTATCAGTATTTATTAATTTCTTGAATGAAAAAGTTAAAATTCGGTAATTTTTTTATTATTAATCGAACTCTTAGCAATTTCTCTTCACAATGAAATAAGTTCCGTGTGTAAAAGATAAGTAAAAAGAAAAATATAACAAAATATATACTCATAACTTTTTGTTTCAGTAGTTTGTGAATATACCTCTAAATTGATTAAATACTAAGTTAGTGACAATCGATGAAAGGTGTCACCAAATACATTAGTTCTGTATTACGTTTCCCCAATAAAACAGTTCATTTCCTTTCAAAACTATTCTATTATTCTACAAAAATATCATCAATTTCTACCAAAATAGAAAATAAAAACCCACCCTAAAAATTAACAAACATAAATAAACAAAACAGAAATAATCAGACAGAGACAAATATTTTTTGGTAATATTGCTGTCCCTTTCATAAAAGTTATGTAAACGTCAAACTTTCGTTTCCCTTCTGGTTATTCGGTGATATCGATGTTCACTATAGCGTTTAATGGAATAATGAATTGTTTATGGTGAACGCATATTTTAGAATAACCATGAACATTTTTTTTCTTCCTCTAAAAAAGGGTTAAGGCTGCTGATTTTAGCGTTTTTCAAACGTCATAATTTTCAACTCTGGTTACTCGGTGCCGTACACAATACAAATGCGTCAAGACTGTCAATCATGTTCTGCACATCAAAGATCAGCCTGGGGATTACGTACACAAATATTGGAGAGATAGATATATCCATCTCTTTTCACAAATGTAATTTTAACCTAGTTAGAAAAAGATGTCTGTAGTATCTATCTATCTCTCCTGGGGCATAATAAGGTCTCTCAATTGTGTCGGAAACACTGTTGACACTGTCAAACTCGTGTCTGGTGTTTGCCCTGTCCTCTAACGTGCCGGAAACGCGAAGCAATATGCCTGCGTGAAATTCAAATCACTGTCAAAATAATTTTAAATATTCAATTAATTTTTTCACTTTCGATTTAACTGTCAAGCGGAACAGAATATTTTATTAGAAAAATTTTATAAATTTTCAACAAAAAAATTACAAATATTAATTAATATAAAAGCTTAACGGTTTTCGAAGTCGCCGTAGTCTAGTAGGTAGTGTGTCGGCTTATTAGACGTAAGGCCCGAGTTCAAATCCCAGGTCAGACTTCAAACGAAAATATTTCTTCGCCGACTTCCTCACCAGATTTCTGGCAAAAACTCTGAGAGTAAATAAAATTGCCATGAAAAGCTTCTAAAACATCTGTCGTTCGGAGTCGACTTTAAACTGTAGGTCCCGCCACTCATGTATAAAATTAACGCACACAACATAAGTGGTGTGAGAAGCTAGGACGTTGTGCAATGGGTCAATTCGACCTCCGGGTACTGTACTTGTCACAGTTGACAAGTACACGTCCTCTAACCTAACCAAACCTTAACGGTTTAAAATATTGAAAAACAAACATTTTTCTTATAAAGACAATTTAAAAACAAATTGCACTGATCATCATAATGGATGATGACACTGATAAAGAAGACAATGATTTAAGCTGGCAAGTAGTTCCACCGCCAAAATTACAAAAACGACGTTTAACAGAATCGCCAAACATTTTTAAATCAAAACGGCCAAACAATAGTAGCGCAACAACAATGAACAGCCTAGTACTTCAAATCAAGCAACAAAGTCTAAGAACATTGCAACAACAGATAAGCATTTAAGTCAGTTTTCTTATTTAAAGAGTGATGAAAGTGATGATGAAGATTATGAGGTCATGAAAGAATGTGAAAAGGAGAATGAAGATAACGTAGTTAATTTACCAAAACCTCCACCAATAATTATACCAAATGTGTCAAATATTAATGCCATGATTAAAGATATATCTAGAGTAATCGGACCCAGTAAATTTAAATATAAGACTCTTAGAGATGGTCAAATAAGAGTAATGGTCAGTATAATTAATTCGTATAGAGTATTAGTTAGATATTTGAATGATAAAACACTTAACTTTCATACTTATCAAATCAGACAAGAAAGGGCATATAGAGTTGTATTAAAAAGTTTGCACCACACAACACCTTCGGAAGACATTAAACTTGCTATTGAAAATTAAGGACATCAAGTTAGAAATGTCACGAATATTAGAAGTAGGATTACTAAAACTCCTCTTTCCATGTTTTATATTGATATACATATATGATATCAGACATTTGAGTAACGCAATTGTCCCGATAGTTTATGTCTGACGATCTATGATTCCCAGTGGATGAATTATTTTCATGTAAATCCATATCTGAAACAGAACGCAGGAGATTAAAGAATGACGTGGCATCTGCACCTAGAATTTATGGACTACCTAAGATACATAAGGATGACTGTCCTTTGCGTCCAATTTGCTCGTCAGTTAACTCACCATCAAATGAACTATGTAGATTCTTAGCTGCGATTTTGAGAAAACTTACACAGAATTCAAATTTCAATGTTAGAGATGCTGTACAATTTAAGAATAAGATCAACAATAGTACAACAGACAATGATGAGATAATGGTTTCATTCGATGTGGTATCGCTTTTTCCAAACATTCCGGTGGATTATGCAATGAAATTGATAGAAAGAAGATGGGATGAAATATCGGAACATACTAGCATACCAAGAGATCTATTTCTGAGAATTCTGAAATTTTGTATTAAGGATAATCGATATTTTAAATATAAAGAAAACTTTTACTTCCAGTGTAAAGGGTTACCAATGGGTTCTCCGGCGTCTCCTATTGTAGCTGACATTGTGATGGAAGAATTGCTTAAAAACTGCTTGGAAAATATGGAAGATAAACCTAGGTTTTTGACAAAATATGTAGACGACCTATTTGGGATAGTCAAAAAATGTACAATAAATTCAATTCTGACTAAGCTCAATGGCTTTAACCAACATTTAAAATTTACCATCGAAGAGGAGAAAAATGGAAAATTACCCTACCTAGATGCTTTACTCATATGGGAGAATGGTAAAATTAAAACGAACTGGTATCAAAGACCTACATCATCTGGTAGATTGATAAACTTTTATTCAAGCCATCCAAGACATATTACTATCAATACGGCTAGGAACTTTATAAAGAGAGTTTTCTCTATTAGTGACGACATGTTCCATTTGGAGAACAGCCAAAAAGTTACTGATATTTTGATAAAGAATAACTTCCCATTGGGGCTCATCCAAAGGCTGATTAAACAATTTGAACATGATAGTAACAAAATTAAGGAAAAACAAGATGTTACCAAAACATATAAATCGGTAATATATGTTCCCGGTTTTTCAGAGAGAATGGTTGAATCGAATATTTTTGATAAAAATAAAATTCAGATTGCTCAAACTTCGAATAATACACTTCGACAAGTATTTACCGATACAAAATCAAAACTTGGAGTAATGGAAAAACATAATGTAATTTACAAAATAAACTGTTTGGGAGATGGTAACACTAAATGTAATATGTCGTATGTTGGTACGACAAAGAATAAATTAAAGACAAGATTAGCTGGACATAGATCGGATTTTAAAAATAGAAAGAACGTAATTAACCAAAAAACAGCACTTACGACCCACTGTGCGGAGATGAGTCATACACCAGATTTGGAAAAAGTTAAAGTATTGCAGAGGGAGAACAGATATAACAAACGGTTCATTTTGGAGATGCTTCATATAATGAACACACCGAGAGAAGAGAGAATGAATTACAAATCAGACACGGAAAACTGCGCGCGAAGCTATAGACATATAATAAATAAGAAAATTAATAAATAAGAATCAGTGCAATATTAGATGTGATAGCGAGCAGTGATAATGTTTATATACTAGATATTGCTACTCTCTTTTTTGAATCCTGAAGATGATATCCGATGGATATCGAAATATTGATATATAATAAAGAAAATTGATAATTGAGAAATTGACCTCGAGCTAGAATATTTGATTGATTGGATCATTTGTGCAATAATTATAAAAATTAAATTAAACTTAATAAAATTTGTGTGATTTTGCCTAAGTGCTTTGTAGTGAATTTTATTATTTGTAAAAAGAAATTAATAATCTTTGTAAAATAAAATAAATAAAAGAATAAAAGAAATCAAAAATGTTAAATTATTTCGCGAAGACAACCAGAAATCAAAATTCTCCAATAAGTAATAATAGCAAAATAACAACAACAAAAGAAGTACAAAATATAACAAAAAAAAAGATAAGTGTTTGTGATTTAATGGTGATTTGGAACTATTTTAATTTAGTTCTTTTTTTGTAGTGTCCATAGGCAACAGCCTTTTTTTGTGTGTCTTCACCCCCCATATACAGTCCACGGAGTTATCACTCAGTGTCATTGGTGCCAAGAGTTTGGCCATACAAAAACGTATTGCAACAAGCAAGTCAACGGCGTTAAATGCGGACTTGGACATCTTACTTTTGAATGCACGAAGCCGAATGGTACTCAACCCAGATGCGTAAACTGTTTAAAAAGTCACCCATATAATTATAAAGGCTGTGCCGTATACCGGCAGGCATTGAGGAAGATACTTCAAAACAGCAATTATATCAGCAGACCTCGCAATACTAACAATATGCCCGGCAATAGTACATTTACATCAGTAATTGTCAACAATAATTATTGATTATAATCAACAAAATCAAAGTACATTGAAATTTTGCTACAAAATCAAATTTAACTAACTAATAAACTTTTTAATATGATTACAATTCTTATTTCAAAACTATGCAATTAAATCTTCGTATTGCAGCATGGAATGCAAATGGTCTTTAGATCAAGAGTCCAAAAGGTATTGAGCTACACAACTGCGTTATTAACAAGCACTACTCAGTTTTATCAACCGGAAGTTCAACTTATTGGCCTACGGATGTTTGTTTACTCCGGTATTTTTAGTCAGTTCCTAAATATATCTGATGAACTTTGTGATGGCATTAGCGGTAGGATTGCAAAATATCTACCTAAAAAAGCAATTATATTCTTTATGTTAATTTATAATTCAGGTTGGAGTAATTACATTCACTATACATACATTTATTAACTTTTAATTTTCATATGTAGATAAATCTAGATATTATAAATTGTATTAATGTAATCACCCTGTGGTAAAATTCTATATTTTACTTATGAATTTTCCACAACTTGATTTTTCTTTATAAAATGTTCATTCCAATAAAACCATTCAAACTAGAAAGTTCTCGGCATCTCTTTAAACTTCAATAGGTTATGGGCTTTTGCTGAATTTTTTTTTTTTTTTTGGAATAATTTAAACTAAAGATCAAAATATAAAGAGCAATAGAATTATAAAGTTTAAAATTAAAGAATTTTACTGCTCTATACGGAAATATTTTGATATTTTAAAGATAATTGGATTATAGAATGGCGGACATAAAGCCGAAGTTTGAAAAGCTTACGAACAACAACTATGCAAATTGGAAATTTAAGATGGAACTTTTGCTTCGGAAACAAAATTTATGGAAGCATGTCTTTGAAGGCAAACGTCCTGCACCAATTAATCAAAATGGTATTATTTCTAATCAGTCCATAATAGATGATTGGGAAAATAAGGATGACGAAGCAAGGGGTACCATAGGCTTACTCGTGACGGACGACCAATTGTGCCATATTCGGAATATGAAAACCGCTGCAGACACATGGATGGCACTTAAGACTTATCACGAGAAGAATACATTTAGCAACAAGGTGCATTTGATGAGGACCATTTGTAACCTCAAACTTGAGGAAGGCGGCGATGCAATTGCACACATTTCCGCCATGAACAACATGTTTGCAAAACTAAGTGATGTCGGTGAAGAGGTCCTGTCAGACAAATGGAGTGCTGCTATGCTATTGAGCAGTTTACCTGAAAGTTATAATACGCAAAAAACGTCTTTAGAGCCGCGCAACGAAGATGAGCTAACATTTGCTTTGGTTCAGCAAAAGGTGATCGCAGAATATGAGCGGCGTTTACATACTGGTAATGGTACGAGTGATGCTGTTTTAAAAGTTGTTGGTAAGAGTAATGCTGTTTGTTATTTTTGTAAAAAGCCCGGTCATCAGAAGAAAAATTGTGGCAAGTATAAAAATTGGAAACAAAAACAATTTTCAAATAACATCAAAATCAACTCGGTTGAAGAAAAATATTCAAATTTTCTTTTCAAATTTGGTAATTATAACAAGTTTTGTTGGCTGGTAGATTCGGGTGCAACACGGCATACTGTAAACGATTATAAATTTTTGGAAAATATTGATAAATCGTATAAAAGCCATATTGAATTAGCAAATGGGGAAACACCGGCTATTGAAGGCATTGGGTATGGACAAATTGTGTTGTGTGATGAAAGCGGCAATAAGAATAGAATTTCGGCTAAAGAAGTGTTGTATGGACCCAGTCTAGTGGGAAATATACTTTCAGTGAGACAATTATCAAAAGCTGGTTTCTATGTATCGTTTAATAAAAAATTTTGCCACATAAATCTGAATAACAAAAACTTTGGGGTTGCAGATATTGATGGTGAGATGTACATTTTACGTCAGTATGATAAGGCTAATATTATAATGCAACATAATGAGAATTGCATTCATCAGTGGCATCGAAAGCTAGGTCACCGTGATCCTACAGCTATTAGACAAATGTTTTCTGAAAATTTGGTTGATGATTTAAAGATTGTTGAATGCAATATTAAGGAAATTTGTGAAACCTGTGTTAAGGGAAAGTTAACAAGAATTCCATTTCCAAAGGAATCGTTATGCAAAACTACAGAACCGTTACAGTTGATACACAGTGATGTTTGTGGTTCAATGCAGACCGCTACACCGTCTGGAAAAAGATATATAGTTACATTTATTGACGATTACGGTTTACGACTTTATATTTGTTATCAAGAAAATTTGAAGTGGAAGAAGCATTGAAAATTTTATTATGTATTGTCGAACAAATTTACTCCAAAGGTAATAATATCCGATAGAGGTGGTGAATACACCGGAAAGAATTTAATAAAGTTTTTAGAGTCTGAGGGAATTAAAACTCAATTAACTGCTCCTTACAGTCCCCAACAAAATGGGAAGGCGGAAAGAAAGAACAGAACCCGAATTGAAATGGCTAGGTGTATGCTCATTGATGCCAATTTATCGTATATGTTTTGGGGAGAGGCTGTTACAAGTGCTAATTATATTCAGAATAGGATTTTTACAAAAACAATCAATTCAACACCACATGAATTATGGTACGGCTCAAAACCAAGTTTGAAAGAATTGAATTCCTACTGAAAAAAGGCGTAAGTTAGACAATACAGCGGTAGAAATGATTTTCTTAGGTTACGAGTGGTTATCAGTCGTGATGTCCGTTTTACAGATAGTATTCAGAATCCTGATCACACGAAAGTATCTCTTGACCTCTTAAGTCAAACCAATCGTAACGTTAACTCTTTGTTGATTGGGGAGGAGAATCCTAACTCCCTTAAGGCGGATAATGAGAAAACAATCAACAATGATATTGTGGGTGCTGAAGTAAATTCCGAAGTTAAAACAGACAACTCTACTGTTAGAGTTTCAAGCAGGCAGTCCAAAGGTAAAGAGCCTAGAAGACTTATAGACGAAATTTGGTTAACAAGGGAGCTTAAAGAACCTAAATCGTATCAGGAAGCTGTTGAGAGTGAAGAAAAGGAGCAATGGTTGGCTGCCATGCAGGAAGAAATGGAGTCGATGAAAATTAATCAAACATGGGACTTGGTAGTTTTACCTGAAAAAGCTATCCCCATAGGAAGTAAAATGGGTTTATAAAATTAAGCGTAATGCAGATGGTGATGTATATCGTTTTAAGGTTCGCCTTGTGGCTCAGGTGCTTTCACAGAAATACGGAATTGACTATGATGAAGTTTTTGCCCCAGTGGTTTCTCACATAACTTTTAGACTTGCTCGCAATTGCAGGAAGGAATAAAATGATTGTTAATCATATTGATGCTAAAACAGCCTTTCTGAATGGTAAACTATCAGAAACAATTTACATGAGGCAACCGCAAGGTTTTCAACAAGGTGACGAAAACATTGTGTGCCTACTGAAGAAGAGTATTTACGGTTTAAAGCAAGCGGCAAGATCGTGGAATAATACTTTACATGAGGTCAGTTTGGAAGCTAAATTCGAGCAAAGTTTAAATGATCCATGTTTGTATTATGGTAACAGTTATGGAAAGGTATGTTACATAATTGTCTATGTCGATGATATAATTTTAGCATGTTCTACAAGGGAACAAATAAATTATATTCAAAGCAAATTATCTGAAAATTTTGCTTTACAAAACCTTGGAGATTTAAAACACTATTTGGGCGTTGAAATATCAAAAGATGCTGATGGCAATTTCCAGGTTTGTCAATCTCTTTATATTGATAAAATTGCCAAGGAATTTGGACTCCAAGAAGCCAAGCCAGTTAAAACACCCATGGATTTAAGTTACGGAAAAGGAGGAGAAGCGAAACCTCTTGAAAACAACACTTTGTATCGTAAATTGATTGGCCACCTATTATATATTTCAGTTAATACTAGACCCGATGTTTCAGCAGCTATAAGCATTTTAGCACAAAAAGTTTCAAAACCCACACATGAAGACTGGAACCAGTGTAAACGTATTTTAAAATATTTGAAAACACCCTCAAATCTAAAGTTGTTGTTGAGCAATAAAAATCAAGATCAACAATTAATCCGCTATGCAGATGCAAACTGGGCTGAAGAAAGGATTGATAGAAAGTCAAATAGCGGTCGAATATTTTCTACAATGGTGGGACAATTTCATGCTCCTGTCAGAAACAAACCCTCGTAGCCTCATCAACATGCGAAGCAGAAACATTTCGTTATCAGAAGCAGCAAAAGAAGCAAAATGGTTAAGGCAACTTTTAACAGACTTGCACCAACACATAGAAGAACCAACAATAACGAACCAATTCAACGATAACCAAAGCTGTTTACGTCTTTTGAATGATGACAAATTTTCTTTTAAAACAAAGCACATGGATACGAAGTACAAAATGACGAAAGATCTAGTCAAGAAAGGTATCATAACTTCATGCTACTGCCCAACAGAGGAAATGATAGCCGATATTCTAACAAAACCGGTGTTGGAGTAATTACATTCACTATACATTTATTAACTTTTAATTATCATATGTAGATAAATATAGATATTATAAATTGTATTAATGTCATCACCCTCTGGTAAAATTCTAAAGGGTCCGCCAAATACCTTTTTTTTTTGAAAATGCTTTAAAAAAAACTACTGAATATTTTCTAAAATTTTTTTTATTTGAAAGTACAATCCTTCCGGTAATAATGGAAAATAATTTCAATCAAATGGCTGCCTCGGCTGGCCATGCAGTAGCCTACACGATCGGTCCAATTTTTATGCACATTATCGATTGTGTGCAGCTGTATTTCACCAATGGCTTCACGTATATTGTCCTTTAAAGCGTCAATTGTCTCTGGCTTGTCGGCGTAACACTTATCTTTGACGGCACCCCATAAATAATAGTCCAACGGTGTCAAATCGCAGCTCCGAGGTGGCTAAACGACATCAGCTCTGCGGCTGATAACGCGATCTTCAAAAACAGGGCGCAAAACATCGAGTGTAGCTTCATCTGTGTGGCACGTAGCGCTGTCCTGTTGAAACCTAATGTTGCCAATATCCTCCTCTTCAATTTTTGTGAACAAAAATTTGTTCAACATGGCCCGATAACGATCGCCGTTGACTGCAACGGCCACTCCTTGCTCATTTTCGAAGAAAAATGGCCCAATTATGCCTCTGGACCAAAATCCACACCAAACAGTGACTCGTTTTGCCGACGCACCGGCTTTTTAATGTATGCGTGCGGGTTTTCTGTGTCCCAAATGTGACAATTTTGCTTGTTTACATACCCGCCATGATCAAAATGAGCTTCATCTGAAAAGATGATATTTTTGCCAAAATCGGCATCTTCTGAAAGTCGATCGCAGGCCCACTTAGCGAAGCGAAAACGCGTTGGATGGTCAATACTCGTTCAGCGGAAGGATAAAACTAATTATCTGTCAAATCAGACATGAGCTAAGTGTTACCATTCACGAAATAAGCACTAGTTGAAAAAAAAAAACGTTAGATGGCGGACCCGATATATTTTACTTATGAATTTTCCACAACTTGATTTTTCTTTATAAAATGTTCATTCCAATAAAATCATTCAAACTAGAAAGTTCTCGGCATCTCTTTAAACTTCAATAATTCAATACTGCGACTAAGTCATTTTCCTTCCCAATGAAAATGCGCGCAAATTGTCATGGTAAGCAAGCCAAATAAGCCAGAAAATGCTGTCTGATCTTATAGGCCTATAAGTTTGGTGGTCACATTCTCCAAAGTATTAGAAAAAATATTTTTGAGTAGATTGTCACCGATTCTGAATAAACTTAATATTATTCCTGAACACCAATTTGGCTTTAGGCATAAACATGGCACCCAGCGTTGCCGTTTTGGGCTTTTCCTACCAAATTTGGTAGGATTTTTTTAATTTGGTAGGATGGTAGGTAAAATTGATTTTTGGTAGGTTGGATCAAAAAGTATTTTTTAGTTTAAAAATGTTATTAGAAATTAATTTTATAAATTATTTTTGCTATATTGTTGTGTTTTGTTGCTTATTAATACATGTACAATTATATGTAAAGGGCTGGTTAGCCATCCGTAAGAAACGTAAAATCGTAAGGTAGGTTGCCTTAAAAACGTTTGTGTAGTTATCGAAACGTTAAAAACGGGACATATGTCAACAAATAAATAAATAAAAAACAAACATTAAGCAAATTTATTTAAATGTCAATTGGAATTCAGCTGTTCAGAACAGTGATGAGTGTTGTTAAGATAAAGCATAATACAAAAAGTACCAATTGGGTACTTTTAATTAGAAGAATATATAAGTTAACACAGTAAATAAAATATCCACTTTTTGTTTCATACATTTATCTTTCGCCAAGCTGCGTTAATACAAATTATCACTTAAATGTTCGTTTGGTTGCGTATGTTGAGATGCTGTGTTACAATCATGCATACATACTTCTATCACTCATTCTATTTTCCTTTTTATCATGATCTTTATAAAAGAACATAGCAACAGAAAAGCTTTAACCTGCTGTAACAAAGCTTTCTCATTACGAGAATAGCATAATTGTCAAATACGCAATTACATCGCTACCATCAAATTATTAAGCTGAACTGGCGACATAATTACATACAACAATAACACTCAAGTATGAAGCTCGTATTATGCTTAGTTCTTTTAATTATTAATCAATTGTTAAGTACACCTCAAGCGAGTAAGATCGCTATAAGAAAAATAATTAAATAAAATATCATTTTGATAAGCAAAAAAGTACTTAATTTAACTTATATATATTTTTTTTAAATTTTATGTTATTATCAGTATTTATTCTTGTAATATTATAGAATATTACATATTTCGTTCAATCTGAGTTTATATTTATTATATTTAGATATAAGTACGGTCGAATTTTGTTCTATTCAAATTGATTTTTTTGTTTTTTTTTTTTAAATTAAATTGCAAAACAATACCTTTAGCTAGAAAAGTAATAATAGCAAATACTCTTATAATTCTTTAAGAAGATTGGAATCATAAGAATATGTTTTAAATAATTTTAGAGATTTATGTATAAATAGGAAAGTACCAAAAAAGACATTTTCGTTACATTGCCACTCAAATACATACTTTTTATTTGTTATGCTTCAACATTTTTTACACACATTACAGTCACAATAATAATAATTAAAGAAAAATCATTTTTTATGTACAAATTTAAAAGTACCAAAAAGGAGAGTTCGTACCACTTCGTCACTCAAAATACATACAAATTTATTTATTTTGTTAAAATTGTATTGTGAGCACAATAGAAACAAAGCAATTAGTATTTATTTCTAAAAAATAATTTTTTTTGTTATTATTTTAATAAAAAATTAAAAATTTCATTATATACATGTGACAATGTAAAAGTTTTATATAAATAATCATGAATGTACCAAAGAGGGCATTTGTGTCCAACTCTGCATTCAATGGTCCCATCACTCATGTTCAAATGTCACGTAAAAATGTAGGAGAATTCTGTTTTATACAGGTTGTTACGTTTTGTTACGGAGAGAGAACGTTTCAGTAATCGTTTACATTGTTCTCCATATGATAAAAATAGAACGTTTGCTACGGTACGTTACGTTACGTATGGCTAACTGGGGCTTGATACTTTTTTAATAAAAAGTCATACTTTTTCTCAAAAAAATAAATATATTTACATTATTTAAAAAACTGGTAGGTTTTCAACGATTTTGGTAGGTTTTGACAAAAATTTGGTAGGATTAAAATTTGTTCAGTGGCAACGCTGATGGCACCTCTGAACAGTGCCATCGTATTGTATCTTTTATTAGAAATTCTTTAGAATGAAAATAATATTGTTCTGGTGTCTTCTTGGATATTCAGCAAGCATTCGACAAAGTCTGGCATATTATTTACTTTTCAAACTTAAAAGCTTACTACCAATACCCTTTTATTTGTTGCTGAAATCACATTTAAGCGAACGAAACTTTTATGTTAAAGTAAACGACGACTTTTCAGAAATTTACGATATTTTAAGCAGGTGTTCCGCAAGGCAGAGTTCTAGGACCAACTCTCAACATGATATTTACTTCTGACATGCCTTTAACAGATAACGTGTTAATTGCAACTTACGCAGATGACACTGCAATTTTAGAATCTAGTTCCTGTCCAATAAACTCTTCTAATTTATTCAAAACGAACTTAACCAGATAGAGCTTTGGTTATCCAAATGGGACACAGAAAAATCTGCCCATGTTATGTTTACCTTGCGAAAGGGTAATTGTCCACAACTACTTATTAACGGTAGATAGAGTAATTCCCAAAGAAGCGTTAAATATCTTGGCCTTCATATTGAAAAAAGACTTACATGGAAGATTCATAAAAAGGCAAAAACAACATCTTAACCTCAAAACTAAACGTCTTTATTGGCTTCTACATCCCAGGTCTCAAATAAGCAGTGAAACAAAATTAATAATATATAAAACAACTAGCTAAAACCCGGTGTGCTTCGCTACTCCTATCAATATCTATATATATAAAAATGAATGTGTGTTTATTTGTTTGTGGGTTTGTTTGAAGTCTATAGACGGCTAAACGGCTGGACGATTTTCTTAAAATTTTAACAGTACCTTCGGCAGCTCTAGATGTTGATGCTCGTAATCTCTCTCCTTCTAGCGTACATCGCGTTGATCCGGCGTCTCATCAGTTCTCGGTCTTGTTGATTGGGATCGTTTTCTTCTAAGACGTGCATCATGTTGAGCAGGTGTCTCAGCAGCTCTAGGTGTTGATGCTCGTATCCTCTCTCCTTCTACACTTCCATCACGTTGATCTGGTGTCTCCGCAGCTCTAGATGTTGATCCTCGTAGTCTCGCTCCTTCTAGGCGTACATCGCGTTGATCCGTCGTCTCATCAGTTCTTGATCTTGATGATTTTCGTTTAAGACGTGCATCACGTTGATCAGGTGTCTCAGCAGCTCTAGATGTTGATGCTCGTTGTCTCTCTCTTTCTACATGTACATCTCGTTGATCTGGTGTTTCTGCAGCTACTGCTCTTTGCGATCGTATTCTTTCCCTTTCTAAACGTTCATCACGTTGAACTGGAGTCTCAGCAGCTATAGATGTGGAGGCTCTAGACCTTTCAACACTCAGACGAACATCACGTTCTTCGGGAGTTTCGTCAGCCCTTTGTGATTGTAAATAAACTGCATTTTTGGTGGCATTGTTTTGGTTTTTAATTTATCACAATATGATCACTCACAAAATAAATGTTTAACTCGTTTAGAATCTGGGATTCAAATGATTTGCGAAAAAGATTGTAAGTACTATTTAAGTACTTCATTTCAATTATTATTAGGCAAATATACCATAAAAGGTAAAATTTTTTTATTTTCAAGATAAAAAATTTTGGGCAATAGAAAATCCTAATATATATTATAAATCTTTCTGTAAGTCTGTTTGTTTGTTTGTTAGCCAATCACGCCTGAGCGCCTGGACCGATTTTCTTGAAATTTGGGATATTGATCGAGCTTTCGTCGGTACAGGTTATAGGCAATAAATCTTTTCAAAATTTTGACCAAAAGGGGAGAAAAAATGGGACAAAGGGAAATAAATGGGCAAAAATTAGTACTTTTATGTATAAATGCTGTATTTTATCTATTTTAAAGGCATTTTTTACGATTTAGCTTGGTTAAGTTTCCCAAATAGCTATTGGATGTGTTCCGTTTATAAAGTTGAACCAAATGGGGTCCAAAAACGGGCAAATTGAGTGCATTTATATTTACGACTTAGAGCATTCAAAAAACTGGGTTGTTTGTTAAACCGGTTTCTGAATAATTTGAAAAATTACATTTTTTAAGAAACTGTTTTCAAAACCGGTTTCGAAATATATAAACCGGTTTTTTATTTATTGTTATTTTTAATGCAAAAATGACCCAATAATATTTTTCTTTAATTTTTTGAACTAATCTAAACTACATAACCCGCGCAACGCCGGGTACTATCTGCTAGTATTTAATATTTTTTATTAGGGTTACCATAAAGGCACAGGTATACATATACGTCACGGTTTTGACGTTTAACCCTCACTTAGAAAGGGACAGCAAATATTACCAAAAAGTATTTCTGTCCCTCTCTGACTGCCTGTCTGTTTTGTTTATGTTTTTTTTAGATTTCGGGGTGGATTTTTATTATTCTATTTTGGTAGAAATTTATGATATTTTTGTAGAATATTAGAATAATTTTGAAAGAAGATGAACCATTTTATTAGGGAAACGTAATTCGGAATTAATGTATTTTTTATGACAGCTTTCATCGGTCGTCACTGACTTAGTATTTAACCAATTTAAAGGTATATTCACAAATTCCTGAAACAAAAAGTTTTGAGTATATATTTTGTTATATTTTTATTTTTACTTACCTTTTGCACACGGAACTTTTTCAGTGTGAAGGGAAATTGCCAAGAATTCGATTAATAATAAAAAAATTACCGAATTTTAACTTTTTCATTCAAGAAATTAATAAATACTAGTAATATACACAAAGTTCTAAAAGAAAAAATGTTTATAAGCAATATGTCTTATTTCATCTTGATGTATTTAACTGCTTACTTACCTTTTGCACAAGAAACTATATTCATTCTGACCAAAAACCAGTCACATTTCGATTAATATTTAAATATTTAAGAACTTTTAAGATTTTCATTGAAGAAATTAAAAAATATTCCAAATTTGCCCTTTTTTAACACAAAATAAATGTTTATTTACATTTAATTTTTCCACTTTATCCGCCAGTTTTCACTCTGTATATCTGTTGCTTCTAACACATTTGCTTTGCAAAAACTTTAAAATTTTTTTCTTTCCCTCTACGAGGAGGGTTAAAACTGCTGATTTAAGCGTTTTTCAAACGTCATAATTGTCGCCACTGGTTACACTGTGGTTAATGGTACCTAAGTTACACATGTCACTCTATGCGTATTTTTAAAAACATATAATAAGTATAATGAATATAATGAACAGGCAATAGACATGACTTTAGCTGCAAAAGTTTATAAGATATGTATATGATGTTTAAATAGAATCCATTTATTTCCCTAACCCGAAATGTTGATTCTAGCTCTAATAATTTTCCATGTATACGAACTTTTGTATCATATTTCTATGGGAGGGTCTCGCTCTTATTGCTAGTCCGGCAATTTTTTCACAAATTATTCATATGGATTTCAGTGTTGCCCGTGTACAATTTGATGATTTTATCTATAATAATAATGATTTCCAAGATATAAGAAGTTTTAAATTTAAGTCATATGGGAAATACCACGCCCTCTTTTCCTAGTCAGCCCATTTTTGTGTAAAATATTCATATTGATACTAAAGTGGTTTCGACAAAATTTTAGGACTCTAACTGTTATATTTTCTTAGATATATTAATTTTATATTTTTATAGGAGATGACACGCCCATTACAGCAAGTCTGCCCATTTTGTTCGTACAGATGTCAAAGTTGTCCCTACAAAATTTGAGGAATCTAGCTTTTACAGTTTATGAGACATCCCACATTAAATATTTGTTGGGTATGTGGGCGTGGCACCTCGCCTACTTGAAATTTTAAAATAAAAAGGAGCCTATAGTTCCTTCCGGACATACAGGAAGGTACTGTTAAAATTTCAAGAAAATCGGTCCGGCCATTTTTAAATATATAGATTCATATATTCATATGGTAGGTGCCACGCCCCCTATTGCCAGTCAGTCCATTTTTGTCTCAAATATTCATATTGATACTAAAGTGGTAAGTCGCCGTAGTCTAGTAGGTAGTGTGTTGGCTTATTAGACGTAAAGCCAGGGTTCGAGCCCCAGACCAGACATCAAAACAAAATACAAAAAGTATTTCTTCGGCGATTTCCTCTCAGCAGATTTCTGGCAAAAACTCTGAGAGTAAAAATTGCCATGAAAAGTTTCTCAAAAAATCTGTCGTTCGGAGTCGACTTTAAACTGTATGTCCCGCCACTTATGTATAAAATTAACACACACAACATACATAAGTGGTGTGAGAAACTAGGTCAATAATCCTGACTGAAGGGTTGTAATGACCAATTATGTATGTATGACTAAAGTGGCTTCGACAAAATTTTAGGAGTCTAACTGTTATATATTCTTAGATATACTAATTTAATATTTTTTATATGGGAGGTGACACGCCCTCTTTAGCCAATCCGCCTATTTTGTTCATATATACGTCAAAGTCGTTCATACACAATTTGAGGACTCTAGCTGTTGCAGTTTATGAGATATGCGACATTAAAAACTTATTGGGTATGTAGGCGTGGCACCTCCCCTACTTGAAATTTTAAAATAAAAAATAGCCTATAGTTCCTTCCAGACATACAGGAAGGTACTGATAAAATTTCAAGAAAATCGGTCCAGCCGTTTAGCCGTCTATAGACTTCAAACAAACAAACCCACAAACAAATAAACACACATTCATTTTTATATATGTATATATTTACTTAAACCGGTGTGGACTTATGGCATTCAATTGTGGGGAACTGTCAGTAACTCCAATGTTAAAATTCTGCAGCGCTATCAAAATAAAGCATTAAGACTAATTGTTAATGCTCCAAAGTTTGTTTCAAATCAAACTATACACAATGACCTATACGTGCCAAAAGTCAAGGATGAAATAAAGAAACATAGCAAAAACTATCTTAATAGATTAAGTAACCACTGCAGCCCATTAGCGATATTTCTACTGGATGATGCTGAAGAAGTGAGAAGACTAAAGCGATATCATATACTTGACCTACCATTTTGATAATTGTTATTATTTTGTTTCATTTACTTAACATGTATGATTATTTAAGAACAATCGCTAACATTAAAAACAATTAGAAATATAAATGTAATGTATTAATGTTGGGGATCAACAATTACTTGAAAATTTTATTATCAAATTTGCTTATTATCCTCAATACTAGGATAGATTATAAATAAAGATTATAGTTAAAAAAATATTTAATTAATAAAATTGAAATAAAATAATCTAAAAAAATGTGGCTGCTTTCCTAAACGCAGGTTGCTTTGCAGTGCGACAATGTCACATATTCCTAAACGCAACTGTTTAAATGTTGACAATGCATTGAATTCCTAAACTTTAGGACTTTAGTAACTAAAGTCATAAATTTTTCAGCTGCAAAGCAAATAAACGCAACTATTGCATCATTTAAATTGGTTATGCTTTTTATAAACGATGGCGGAAAAAGAAAGTAAATAAATAATTTTAATTGAAAAATTAAATTTTTAATAAAATTATTTAAATATATATTTTTTACAGTGTTAAATGAACTTATGAACATAAAAAGCTGCTAATGGATTGCCGGCTTTCAACGGAGCCAGAATTTTCTTCCTAAAATAAAAAACGCACAGTTTTGTGGGGGCAGGTACTCCAAAAGATGCGTGAAAAAAATGAAAATGTCTTATTTTCTCGAGGTGACATAGCACGCAAATATTTAAATATGATGACCACTTACAAGAGAATAAAAAACGAAATAACACAACAGGGGAGGCTGCAACGAAATGGGATTTCTTCGAGCAATTCGATGAAGTTTATGGTTCTAGGCATGATGTTGTGGTCCCAGAAACCAATGTGGATGGTTCCCTAAACCCATAATTCTCCGATTTAACAAATGACAGTACGGATGCTAGTGAAGATGTTCCTTTAGAACAGGGTTTACCAAAAATTTTTTGGTTAAGGATTAGTGAGTAAGAGAGAGAAAATAAATTGAGAGAATTGATTTATTTACAGCCATAGAAAAGTGTTTGCAATATACGTTATTTTGATTTTCATTTTATCAACTTACATATGTAAAGCTATTTATCTTTGGCTTAATAATTTTAGATAAATAAAAATAAAATAAAAAATTCCTTTTTTTTTTAAAGATCGTAAAGATATCCATCTTTGGCTTAAAAATTAGACCATGTTTTTAGATAAATAAAAATAAAAAAATAATAAACCATTTTTTATTAATAGAGAAAAAGCAAGCATTCCAAAGCATTTAAAAAAAATTATACTATGCGACAAAATATATAAGGCATTGAATATTATCAAAAGCATCTTTTAACATACAATATTTTTTGAGTGTCATTCTGAAAAAAATGGTAAAGCATCCGCCGCACATGTGTTCTTGTCGCAGTCTAATCGACAACTAAATCAAAAAACACAAGAATGCGTGTGAGTTCTCTCCGCACAATTGTGCTATGAAATCAGTGTTGCCAGAAGATTCTGGTGAAAAATCATCATTTTAAGGAAAAAAAAATCATATTTTGGGGGAAAAAATCATCACTTTTTAACTTTTATTTGTAAAACATTAAAAAATAAATAACAATTCAAAATAAAAGTGTATTACATTGATTGGTTATCGGGTTTTGTTATCATATACTAACTTTATTCTTGAGGATATGATATAACCCGATAATCAAACAATTTTAAATTAATTACATGTTTTACCAAAAATAGTATATACAAACAAAACAAAAAATAAATATGTATGTTATACATAAAAGACAATTCAATTTAATTAAAATTAATTTTAAAAAATCCATACATACATACATATTGTCGTCTGGCCTTCAAATTGGCCTATGTAATTTTCAACAACTTTTCAGAAGACCTAAAAAACAACATAATTTTTATATGAAAGTCATACAAAACTACTCAAATATTTTTGCAATAATTTTGGAACCAGCGGAGACATTGGACAAATTTTTGCTTAGAGATGGACCACAAATAAGACTTAAAAGTGGGCGAATAAAATAAATTTCCCAAAGGCACATAGGCCATTTTGCAGGCCAGCCGACGATATGTAAGTAGTAATTTTATAAGGTACAAAAATGAGATCTAAATAGAAAAGTAGAGTTTTATAAAACTTTTAGTAGTTTCCTATAATAATTTAATTATAATACTGGGAAGGTTTCATATTTTTTACAATTTCTTCATCAATTTTAAGATTATAACAGGAACACCATTTAACTAGTAAATAATCCTGTATAAACAAAATACCTTCTAATGTTGCATTTTCAAGCCTGTTCCTGTACTTAGTTTTATTTAAATTAACTTTAGAAACAATTCGTTCAACGTTTGCAGATGAACTGGGAAGACAAAGTATACTGGACACAAATTTCGTCAATGTTGGAAAAACTAAATCGTTATCAACACGAGTTATTTTAGAAACTCTGGCTCAAAAATCTTCACAATTAATATTTTCTAAGGTTTGAAAATATTGTTTGAAATCTATGTGACGAAGCTCTCTAAATTCATCGTCTAGCTTTTGAGAATCATTTTCATTAATTAAATTTGGAAATCTTTCTATTAGTGGAGACAATGTTCTTCACTTTCTTATTAATAATATTATGTGGATCAATAGATGACATTTCTTTTAAGGAAGTATCTTTAAAATTAAAACGTTTGGTTAATTGTTTACAAAACTCAATGTAAAATGAAACGCAGTAATTAGTGAATTCAGTTAATTCACTATTGGTAAATTTTGTTTCAGAAATCTTTTTTAACTTTGTTAAGGTGGTTGATTTGTGCTTTTTGCTCTAACCTCTTCAACAATAGAATATCCTGCATATCTATATTATTCTCCTCAGCCCACTGAATACATACATACATACATAATTGGCCATTACAACCCTTAGATCAGGATTACGGCTTAGCTTCTCACACCACTTATGTTGTGTGCGTTAATTTTATACGTGAGTGGCGGGACCTTTTTTGCCAGAAATCTGCTGAGAGGAAATCGCCGAATATTTATTTTTTTTTCATATTTCGTTTTGATGTCTGACCTGGGATACGAACCCGATCTTCCCGTCTAATAAGCCAACACACTACCTATTAGACTAAGGCGACTTCAGCCCACTGAATACAAACTGAAAATGATATCTTTGTTTTTGCATCCATTTCTACAAAGTCGTCTTCAGACGACCGGGTCCATTATAGGTATTCGAAATAAATTGTTTTATCTTCTCTTTATTTTTTTTATGTCGCAAATTGTTGATTTAGGAACATGGAATTTTTCGGCAACCTGCCTAATAGTTTTTCCTTTATCAAGGCTTTGTAAAATATCATACTTTTCCTTTAAAGTTAGTGTTTTATGTTTGCGTTTATTATTTGAAGACATGAATGACACTTGGTATGAAGTTGGACAAACACGCTTGCGAAAGAATGTACCGAAACTGAAGTAATGATAGTGCAAAATGTAAATAAAAGTATGAATAACAAAACATGGGAGTTAGAAACGGGAATTTAAATTTTTTTCTTGCATAAAAAAATTTGTCCGGATTGCAGAGGTAAAAATTTTAAGTTGTCCGAAATGTAGAAGTGTCCGAATTATTGGAATGTCCGGACTGGCGCATGTCCGGACTGTCGAAGTTGTACTGTACTCCTAAATATACATTTTCGGCGTTTAAAAAAACGTCTTTATTTTCAATATTTTTCTCAATATTAAAATCAGTGTAGCCAATGTATGTGCCTTTACAAAATTGTCTAATATTTTTAAGTATAAACGTTCCATTTCAGAATACATTTTTTGAATTTGGGAGTTTGTACTTTGAAACATTTTGTTTACACTGTTTATAACGTGAAGTATCTACTATACAAAAAAATCATATTTTTGGAAAAAAAAAATCATATTTTTTGGAGAAAAATCATCAAATCATATTTTAGTTAAAAAATCATAAAAAATATGATAAAATCATCATTCTGGCAACGCTGTATGAAATGGTAATCGTTGCTTTAGAACCGCGATCGGCAGACTTATGTATACTCAGCGTTGCCGTTTTGGTTATTTTTAACCAAATTTGGTTATTTTTTTTTGTAATGTGTAAATGTGTATTTTTTCTTCATTTTGGTTATTTTTTTATTATGGTTAATAAAGCAATCACTTCTTTAATTTTATTTGAAAATTTGCATTATAAGCTTTGTAATCGTTAGCAAAGTGTTTTAATTCTTTAAGCGTTTTTAATACGTTCAATTGAAATATTAAAAAAATTTTAATACAAATAAATAAAAATCTTTATTTATTATTTGTAGTTTAACCCCTCATTCCCGATGTTGCGTATATGCAACATTGTGTTTATGAGCCTCTAAGTACAGCTATTTTAAATTTTTTTTTATGAAACCATCACTCAGGGGATGGCCCCTACTCATGCAGTGCATTGTGCAGGTTTTTTAGGAAAGGGGGAAGATGCGAACGGCAAGGAAACGAGTTGCTGCTAGGTGACTTTAAAATGGCCAGTGCTATACCTTCACCATTAGACAGTCTACAGGCAATCGTCCCCAAGAAGCCCGCAGTTTCTCACACCACTTATGTTGTGTGTGTTAATTTTATACATAAGTGGCGGGACCTACAGTTTAAAGTCGACTCCGAACGACAGATTTTTTGAGAAACTGAGAAGAAATCGCCGAAAAAATACTTTTTGTATTTTTTATTTTTTGATGTCTGGCCTGGGACTCGAACCCTGGCTTTTACGTCTAATAAGCCAGCACACTACCTACTAGACCACGGCGACGTGATACACTCATTTGAGTCTTTCAAAAATGCAGGGAAAAAAAGGTATACAATATACAAAGCTATTTTAAATATTTTATTCTGATTCTTTCGCAAAAATATAGCCTCATGTGTTGTTTAAGCTTACAGCTAATTGGTTGATAGTCAGCTGTGCACGTGCTCACTTAGTAGTTATTCTCCCGAGAGCGAAATTGACAAATTCATTTTGCAAAATAAACCTTATTTTAAAAAGTGTTAAAACACATTAATATAATTAAGTCATCCTAAAACCAAGTTCGACAACTATAGTAAATAATGAAAGGTAGGTGAGTAATTTAACACATTGACTGCCGACTACGAGATAACTCGTAGTTTGGCTCCCTAGAAGGGAACGCAATCTACGAGTTATCTCGTACTCACTAATGTGAAAAAAATCAAGTTGTCATTTTTGGCTAGTTTTTTGAAAATTGCCGCGGCAGTCAACGTGTTAAAAAAACCCGGCTTGAAAATATTATTTAGTTTGTCTGTAATAATTTTATAAATGTAGTGTTGCGTATATGCGTATTATGGTAAGTTTCGAAAAATAAAAACTTATTTTTGTATTCACATTCTAAGATGCGCCCAAACGGTCCGACACAGGATAAAATTGAAAAATTTGATTGGGATGATTCGGCTGACGAGGGAAATGAAGAAGAAGAAGATGTAATAAGAGGGTACAACTAGTTTTAAACTATGCAAGTAAGAATGCAAGTGAATGAAAGAGATGGTACCGCAAAGACAAGAAGTTCATAACTATACCTCGTCCAGGTATAGTATAATGCTACAACAAGCACATGAGAGGTGTTGATCTTGCGGACATGATGCTTGAATTGTACAAGTCAAACTATAGTTGTCGCTAAAAAGAGAGATTGTCCATTATCACTCCTTTTGACAATTTGACAATGAATTCAGGAACTTCATCACCTTCTCCATCGACCCCGTCATCACCAGCTCCTTCTACGGGTTCTGAATCAATTCCCTATAAAAGAGCACATGTTGCACAGCCTGCAAAATCCCTACGATTTGATGGTTATAATCATTAGGCGGAATGGGGAACAAAGGGCAGATGTAGACTTTGGAAATGCAGCAGATGCAATGTGCACTTGTGCTCCAATCCTCAAAAAAATTGTTTTGTATCCTTGCATACATAAATTGAAATAAACGACATTTGAAAAAAAAATCAACTTGTATTTAAATTTATAACACCATTGCCCAATGTTGCCTATACACAACATCCTGTAGCTCTTGAACCAGGACACCTAGGACATTGAAATTTTTGTCAGTTGATATTGAGGTCAACTCTATCTTATATGTCTACTCCACTCCCGTTTTAATTCGGGCATGAGAGGTTAACTATACAGAAAAAAATAAAATTTTTGTATTACACCTTAAATTTGTTAAAAACAAATACATTTATATGTATAAAAAAATTTTTTTGGTTATATTTTTCCATATTTGGTTATTTTTTATTTTAATTTTGGTTATAAAATTTTTTTAGTCGTGGCAACGCTGTGTATACTACTACAATTTGCACTTGTATAAGTGTAAGAGCGAAAAAACAAGAAATGAGAAACAGTTGTACTCTCATTTTCACCACAAGGCAGGCATGGAAAACTGAAATTTATAAATAATACTAAGCAAAAAGAAAAATTGTAATTTTTTGTTCAAAAGTAGTAAATATTTTGATTCAGTTTCTTTTTTCATATTTATTTTAAATTTTAAAATAGAAATATGATTTTTTCAACAAATATATGTTTTTAAAAATATATTTGTGAATTAATAAATTTTAACCTATTTGTCAGCAATTATTATAAATTTTAATGAATTTCCAAAAATATATAACAAATAACCTATTTAAACACCTAAAGGCGATAAAAAACATTTAAATGTTTATAATTCCAAAAACTACTTTATATGTAGTGGAGACGCTAAAAAAGGTAAAACAATATACAGAATTATCCAACTCTGCATTTACATATTTTCATGTACAAAAGCAATAAACGAGCGAAACACAACCTTCTTCTGTGACAGCTCATAAGAGACTGAATCAGTGTTGAAAAATTCAGTACTTTAGTACTTTTTTCAGTACTTTTTCATTTCAAAAATACTGCAGTACCCCCACGACGCTTTCAGTACTTTTTTTTATTATTTTTATGTCTTGCGCTTTTTAACTATTAATGCATCAGCAACATAATGCAAAAGGTAGGTAAAGGTTGTCTTTAGCCCCGGTTAGCCAAACGTCCACGGAACGTACGTTCGTTTTTAGAATACAAATGGCAATGAGAATGCCTGCCGAACCGACATATGATTTCGGTAAGCATTAACAATTCTCTTCATATGCTACAAACGAAAGTATGTTCAATAACGTTCCGTCGACGTTCGACCACACGGAACTTTTACGTTTTCTTACGTTCAGAATTAGCAGTTTTTATTTTATATGTGAGGGACACGTATAAGTCGTTAGTTTTTCTGTTCCGTACCGTACGTGCATTAAATATGAATAAATTGTCTAGTCGGTAGTGTGCTGGCTGACTAGATGTGAGCCCGCGGTTCATACCCAATGTCTGAGATTGAAAAAAAATGAAAAAAATATTCCTTCGGCGACCTCATTCTGTCAAAAACACTGAGAGTAAATAAAATTGCCATGAAAAGTTTCTCAAAAATCTGTAGTTCCTTATTGAAGGATTGTATGTATTTTTTTTTACAAAAGTACCATTTGATGCGAAAAAGTACTCTTTCAGTTATAGTTCAGTACCATTTTAAAATTTCAATTTTTCAACACTGGACTGAATTGTGTTTTCTATGCATGTGAGTAGTCTGTGTAAATTTTGTAACGGCCAAAATACACTGTGTATAGGAGTTGCCGATCGTGGCTTTAGAACCAAAGCCTACCTCACGTAAGCGCGCTCCAGTAGATATTCTCGAATTATTACGTGCTGAAAGTGAGTCCGATAAAAAAATATTGGAAGATGTATTAACACGTTCATCGCCACGATAATATCAGAAAAATTTTCACATAGGCCACGCACACTGGTTTCAGCATAGGCCAAAAATCAAAAAAAGTTAGTTTTTTTTTCTAAGCTTTATTGCACTAAATTTATTGACAACACTCTAAATTTAATGAATCTAACAAATTTTGTTGGGTTTTTTGCGAGATTTAATATTTGTGTCATTTGAAAGTGAAGGCATGCTTATATTGCATATATTGTGGTCGCATAGTCCTACAAAAAAACTTAAGTTTAATTAAAAAATTTTTCGTATTATTGTGGCAGAATTTCCAAAAACCCAACAAAAATTAAATTTTAACTTGTGTTCTACCAAATTAAATGATAAAAGTTGCAAAAATTTAAGCCCATTAAAAAATCCCTGAAGAATACTTTGACCTTTTCAAAACACACGTTTCTTAAAAACTAATTTTTCACGTAGACTTTTAGTTATTTGGCCCTCATCTGCCCACAACTTATTATACATCAAATTGTAGATTTTTTTATTCCTCTTTAACCCGTATGTGCCCAACCTTTTTTCTCGTAAAAACATGGATTTTTTGTATTTATTGGAATCTATATGGTATAAAATATATATTTTTTTTCAAAATAAAATACTAACAATTTTACCATTTTGGAAATATTCAGCGCTCCAATTTTGAGCACAGCCAGCCACGAAATACCAATCAATAAAAATGGGGCGATGAGCACATATGGGTTAAATTAAATAATATTGTGGCCGCGGGTTTTTGCATATTTTCGCATATGGATGTGATGTGCATAGTCATCCTACGAAAAATAATAAAAAAAACCCATTTTGTTTTGTACTATATCTTTTTAAGAACATGAGTAAAGAGAAATAATTTTTTACAGTTATGAATAAAGACAAAGCATTTGTTTAAGAAATTGTTGTTTTAAACTTATATTGCAATTTAATTAATTGATTTCGCGATAGTGTTATACGTTTGGAAAATATCAAGATGTGCCACAATTCTCCAAGCTATAAATTCTGGATTTGAAATTGATGCCGAAAAGTTTGAGGAATATGCTGTAGAGACAGCCAGAAAACTTGTTGAGGAGTATCCCTGGTACTACCTCCCTCCATCGGTACACAAAATTCTAATCCATGGAGCTGAGGCGATTAAGCATGCATTAGTGCCCATAGGTGAATTATCGGAGGAAGCAGCTGAAGCGAAAAATAAGGATATAAAACAGTTTAGATTGCAACATACAAGAAAAATATCGCGCACTGCTACAAATACAGACCATTTAAATATGCTCTTTTTAAGTTCAGATCCATGTATTTCTGGAGCCCGAAACTTACCAACAAAGAAAACAAGTAGTTTAAGTCAAGGAGTTTTAAATTTGCTTAATATTTGATATACATATATTAATATCTTATTTTACTTTTTTATCTTACATTATTTAATAATAATTTTTACTGAATTTTATAACTTTATATAATGGAATAAAAATTTACAAAAATATTTTAAAACAAACGGATTTTCATACTTTATTTAAAAAATTCTTAAAACAAATCTATAAGCCAATTAACCCTTCAGTGATCAAATGGCTACTTTGGCTACAGTTGTTAAAATTTTTTCCTAAAAATTTGCATGCTTTAAGCTCTTAGGACATTTTGAAGACCCTAGCTTTTTTGGTTTTGGAGATATTGATTTTTGACCGCTTGTCCATAGAAGGGAAACCACTGTGCCACGGTAACTTTATTAGATAATTTAGTTAAAAATGTATCAAGGAAACTTAATGTATCACAGAAATATTTTTTTTGTCAAAATTCCCGGAAAAATACTATTTTTTATTTTATTATTATTATTTGTTATTTATTTATTTTATTTTTTTCGAAACAATGCAAATGTATCGTTTGCGTCGGACATGTGTGATGTCAGACACATATGACTGACATGGCGATGAACGTGTTCAAATGCGAAAAAGAAACAATAACGTTGGAACGGGAAAAGTTGCAAGAAATAAGAAACTTGCGCGAGGCTTTAGAAACGACCAATAAATGAATTTGAAAATACACCCAATTCTGTTTTTAGACGGTTTTGTAATAACACGGTCTAGAAAAAAATATTGATTCTGTTTTTACACGGTGATATTTGATATAACACGGTTGAGAAAAGGTTATATATGAAAATTTCAACGTGATCTGAAATCTTGTATGGTTCGTTACTATACAAAAAGGTGTCCAAAAGTAAATCACAACGGCTAATAACCGATTTTTTTATTAAACGCAGTGTTGACCAATCGGAAACTGAAAATGCTAATCTTGTTGGAGTTGATAGCTACTCTGAACCAGCCTTACGTAAGCCATCACGTATGACATCCGTTACTTCTGAACTTACTGTTACTTATGAACTTTTGATGATTTTTAGTTTGTTTAAATTGGCTTCAAGAATTGGTGAATGTACCTTTTGTTTATCAACTTATATTATTTTTTTGACTTCCTGAACTACAATAATTTTAAAGTTATGATAAAATATGCATTAATGCTTATAAAAATTTTATTTAGTTTTTTATAAAGACTCTCGTATTAGTTTTTCTCTACGAATTATTTTGTTTTTACTTTTTTCTTTACAAAATTGAAGGATATGAAACTAATCCCCTTCTTTTCTATGTACTTCATGTCTTTTTTTACACGGTTTTTTCTGGAACGTATCTACCGTGTAAAAACAGAATTAAGTGTATTATTTTTAATATCTTTATTATTTACTATAACTTTATTATTTACTATTAATTTAATACTTACTGAATTGTGCCTTTTATTTTTTAATAAATAAAATTTGAATTTTGAAAAATAAAAGTAATATATTCAGGTATGTGATGGATATCGATTCGTTTTTAAACGAAATCGTAAACTCCAAATCGAATGAATCGATTTAAGGTGTGATGAAAAACGTATCGATTTCATTCACCATTTTTGTTTCATTCTCATATTCAATAAACAAAAATATCAACTCTGTTATTTGTTGACATTTATTTTTAAGTAAACAAATTCATTTTTTCATTTGAATTTACAAATTCATTTTATACACAATTTTGTTTTGCATTAAAAGTTAGAATGGCATTCATTGTAGTATCCTCTGTAATATCAATTAATGAGGAATGTAAAAATGAAAATATTAAACGAAGAAGATTGCGGGACTCATCGAATCCATTAAAATTACCAGAAAATGTGTAAGTATAAAACAGCAGTTATTATAGGTTTTGGTGAAGTATGCATTTGTAATTTATTACTATGTAAAATACAGTTTTATAGATTATTTCCGCATAAATAAGAAATTGTAGCGTAGTATATTTTATATGTATATTCTAACCATATTATATTTTTGTTTTATACCGATTACTATTGAATTGTACGTCACTAGCATGTGTGACTTTCTTAGGATACAACACTGTCGTTAGTTAAATACAACACTGTAATAGAGAAGCACTATTTCGTTGAGTTTGAAACTGAATTTGAATAGCAGCGCTTGCTGTGATTGATATGAGGAAAAGCCCATTGGAAAAGGGTATAAAAGCAGTGCACTCAACGGAATCAGTCTTTTCTATTGTTGCAGGCTGGTGAGAGTGGTCGCACAACCAATTGCAAGTGCATTATAATCTTCGTGGCAGCGATGGTTGCCGTTGCTTATTTTGTATATGCAATTGGTTGACGAATTCTAAGTAGATGTTGGTCGCGATGGTGGCCGCAAATACTTGGAATTTGTGTAACTCTTTCATTTTATCTTCTTTGATATTGTTGCAGAACTTTTTTGTAAGTAATTGTTAATAAAGAAAACGTTATAATTGGCGCCCAACTTAGAGGCAGAGGACAACGCCCATATATTTTTCGGACAACGTAGAACAACGAAGACAACCACTATATATATTTTGAAATTGCGAAAATGGATTCTATTTTAAACTTAAGAAGAAGTCAACGTGTTGCAAGCAAGATGGTTACGCTATCAACGGAGCAGTTTCAACAACTTTTAAGTGCTGTGGGTAAACACAGCGAAAGATGTGGTTCTTTCAGCAGTTGCTCAGTACGGTATGGTGGTGAACGAAACCCATCGAAAGTGGAGGAGTTTATTTCTGCTATCACAACATTTAGAGCAGTCGAGAAGATACCGGATGCGAACGCAGTCAATGGTATGCCGATGCTTTTGGAGGGTGATGCGGCGGAATGGTGGCGTGGTGTAAAAGCAAACGTGACTAAATTCGAGGATGTAGTCCGGATTCTACGTGAATCATTTTCACCTCCGAAACCAGCATGGCGTTTGTTTATGGAGATAAACGAAACGAAGCAACAAAAGAACGAACCTACTGATTCGTTCATTCGGAGGAAACGTGTATTGTTTGCACAATTGCCCGTCGGAGTCTGGCCAGATGGACATGCTGTTTGGAATGCTTCATTCCCAAATAAGAGAGCGACTATTTCGCCATAAAGTCAACACTTTCGACGAGCTATTGAATGACGCGAGAGAAGCGGAACAGGTTCTGAGTGAACGCGGTGCAGTGAACACTGATGTTGTGAAGATTGCCAGTGGTCCTGAAGGCGGTCCTAAGAGGTGCTCTTTTTGTCGGAAGAAGGGGCATACGATGGAAACTTGTTTCAAGAAGCAAGAATTGAATTCGAAGCAGATCAGAAGCGATCCAGTTGTAAATAAATCAAAGTTTGCTTGTTATGGATGCAATGCTCCTGGCGTGGTGAGAGCGAACTGTCCGAATTGCAGCAAGAAGATTAATGGTAGTTCACCAGTGAGTGTGAGCTTTAATTCTTTGGGACTGTGTATTGGACGGAAATACCAGTTGTTAATGTTGAGCTGTTTGGTGTTCCAGGGCAAGCGTACTTCGATTCATGAATGGATGGTACTTCCTGTGAAAGAGAGTGTTTGACAACCAAATGCAACATCATAATCAGCGGAAGATGTCTCGATATTCAATTTTTAATTTTTCCTGAGGACAAAAGTAACCGTACGTTAATTGGTTCCGATTTTATGGAGGAAGCGGGTATAGTTTTAAATATGGGCCAACGTTACGTTATGAGTACGTTACCTACTCAACATTTTGACTTTAGTGAATCCTGGCCGTTGGATCTGAATCTTGTGGAGACGATAAAAGTCACGGAAACTCCAGCAAGCGTGTTACAAATCCAAATACAGTGGAACCTTTGCAGATTACTCCGAAGAGGGTACATAGAACTAATATCCCGGATTTTGAGCCCTATGATCCTGATTATAAAAGGGAGAGCGATTACTCACCTCACTCAATACAGGCAATTTTTAAAGACGCAATCACTCCCGATATGGTGACTCCTGAAAGAGCTAAAGACAGAGGTCTTTTTACTGGCGTGGTATATAGACCACAAAATGATGACGACGAAGCGATTTTCACCCCATTATATGCTTTTGATTTCAACATATTGAAACCGACAGATGGTGCACAACTAGATGATGAGCAAAAACAACACTTGGATGAAATATTGTTTGGTAATAAAAGTGTGTTGGGTGGTTTGGGAAAACCTTCGCCATATGCCGTACACAAGATTGATACTGGTAACCATCAACCTATTGCCTCTCCACCCTATCGACTATCATTTTCAAAGGCACGAGATTTGAAGTGTGAAATAGAAAGTATGCTGGAAAATGACATAATCGAAGACTGTGAATCAGCATGGTCATCTCCAGTGGTCATGGTTCCCAAGAAGGATGGAACGATTCGTGTCTGCGTCGACTACAGAAAATTAAACTCCATCACCGTTCCTGATAGGTACCCATTACCTCGTATGGATGATTTATTACATTCCGCAAAGAGTACGAAATATATGTCTACACTTGACCTACAATGCGGTTACTATCAAGTAGAAGTGGCTGAAGAAGATCGCGACAAAACATGTCTCATCACTCCATTTGGAACATTTCGCTTTAAAAGGATGCCTTTTGGATTACGAAATGCTCCCGCAACTTTTCAGAGGTTAATTAATCGTTTCAAGTCTGGAGTTCCGGAAATATGTATTTTTGCCTATCTTGATGATATAATCATATGCTCGGAAAGTTTTCAGCAACATTTGGAAGATATCGATGCAGTACTACGACGACTGGTAATGTTCGAATTGCGATTGAATAATAATAAATGCAGATTTTGTTGTTAAAGCGTAAAATTTCTGGGTCATATTCTTACTCCAGAAGGAATAGCAGTAGACCCCAGTAAAATCTAGGCTATTGTTGAGCGTAAAGAGCCTAGAAATGTAAAGGAACTCATATCATTTATTCAAACATGCTCATGGTAAAGGCGATTCATTGATCGTTATGCTGAAATCGCCAGACCACTGACTAATTTGACGAAGAAAGCAGCTGTATGGAAATGGGGAGCTGAGGAACAAAGGGCATTCATCGCTTTGTAGGAGGTCTTATCCACCCCGCCTGTATTAGGACAAGCTATCGATAATATGCAAAACTCCATTAAAACGGACGCTAGCGCTTATGCACTTGGAGCAGTTTTACTCCAGGGGGAGGGTCAAGATGAACACCCAATAGAATATGCAAGCCGTTTATTGAGCAACGCTGAACGCAACTACTCTACTACGGAACGAGAAGCTCTGGCTATTATTTGGGCTTGCAATAAATTTCGTGGTTACATAGAAGGAGAGGAACTTAAACTCCTAACAGACCATAAACCCCTGAAGTGGTTACTAACCTTGAAATCACCAACAGGAAGACTAGCCAGATGGGGATTACAAATCCAACAGTACAATTTTACGATTGAATACCTTCCTGGTAAGACGAATGCTGTAGCTGATATGCTGTCCAGACCACCTTGTCCAGATCATGAAGAAGCTGTCGACGATAATTGCTTTTGTGCTTTTCATGTTGATATGCCGACAAAAGGCGTGAAAGAAATTCGAGAGGAACAAATGAAGGATAACTACCTGAAGGCAATAATAACATCACTAGAGACACAAGATGAAAACTCTACTCGATGGATCAACAGGAATTATATACTGAATGATGACATTTTGTATTGTTATTCAAATGACGATTGTGAAAATGCTCAACTCGTTATACCTTCTCAAGAACGTCCTGAAATTTTAAAAGCATAATAGGATGACAGTACCGCTGGCCACTATGGCACAGAGAGGACTATTGCACGTATTAGTAGCAGATATTTTTGGCCTGGAATGCGTAGTGAAATAGCTAAATATGTAAAAGGCTGTATCGAATGCCAACGATTTAAGGCAACAAATATGAAACCCGCTGGACTTTTGCAGACTACTTGTAAGTATTATGTTTATGGGGTTTCGGGGCCACTTTTTCCATACAAATTTGGGATCACGCTAATACTTTTTTGTATGGGGTTTCGGGGCCACTTTTTCCATACAAATTTGGGATCACGCTATTACTTTTTTGTATGGGGTTTCGGGGCCACTTTTTCCATACAAATTTGGGATCACGCTCGTAGTTTTTTGTATGGGGTTTCGGGGCCACTTTTTCCATACAAATTTGGGATCACGCTAATACTTTTTTGTATGGGGTTTCGGGGCCACTTTTTCCATACAAATTTGGGATCACGCTCGTAGTTTTTTGTATGGGGTTTCGCGACCACTTTTTCTATACAAATTTGGGATCATCCCTTTAATTTTTATTTATTTTTTTTCAGTTTAATTTTAAGTTTGTACCATGTATTGTGAAAGGGTAATGCTTTTTAATGTGTGTGTGATTAATGTTGAAATAAAAAACTGTTTAATTAGTTTTTTTTTTTTTTTTTTTTTTTTTTATACCTATACGCTTTGCATATAGATGTGATTAATGTTGAAATAAAAAATGTTTAATTTGTTTTATTTTTTATAAAAGTGCATTTATTAAAACTTAAAAGACATATTTACACAGTTTATTCAATGCAAAACGCATATCGAGTTACATACTGACTGGCGCGTGTAAACAAAAAAAATATTTCATATATTTTTCATTGCGATATTTGATCTGCTGAATTCTCACGCTTTGCCAGGTGTGATTAATGTTGAAATAAAAAAATGTTTAATTTGTTTAATTTTTTTATTAATATTTTTATTAGAGAAAAATAAAAAAATATTATTCTAAAACTTATACTAAATACATTTCTTATAATTATAATTAAATTTTATTAAAGGAACAGTTTTTACAATTCAATTGTTTTTGTTATTATTATTTATATTATTAGATGTTTATTTTTTCAGTTTTTTACAGTTTGAAATTTAAAAATACGTTTATAAAGATTAAAAAGCTTAAGTGTTAACAAGTATTGTGTATAAAATGTTTGACATCGACAAATGTTGAAAGATTGTGAATAAGTATTTTCACAGTTAGATCTATATATGATATTATTAACACATATAAATGGATGATTTACATAATTACAAATTCTAAATTCATTTATAAGTTTCATAAATAAATCTATATGTTCTTTATCAATCTGATTACTATGTTTTATTAATAGTTCTTCCAATTCAGCTGATAAGATCATTTTTGAGTTAAAATTTTTGTTACACTTTATGTATACTGTATAAAGAGTAAGGAACAAATAAAAATAAAATTAACAAATTCAGAGGTTTTATTGCTTAACAATATTTTCTCTTTTTAACAAAATTTCTAAGTAAAATTACATTCTTTTCAGCACATGTATGATTCAAATTATAATGATTTTCACAAATCTTTATATTTGGATTACCTTTATACAAAGTTTTTATGTTTGGACAATCCCAATAATCTAAATTAATTATATATATTTGTATTTCTTTTCCAAGTAGTTCTCTTAACCATCTGACTTTTTCATATACTTAACATATACAACAGGATACTGTTCTTTTTCATCCCTTTTTCTTATAGTTAGTATTAGATATTCTATTAAATCTTTCATTGTAGACTCTCCAGTATACCAATGTAAACCATGCAAGTGATTATATAGCCATTTATTTGTAACTCTATCCCTTTTACTTAATTCTGAATATGTTGTTGTTGATTTAATGAGAAAAGTTTTTCTTTCAAAATCACTGATTGAAACACAAACTTCTTTAGCATAATATTTATTATTGATAGAAAATCCTTGTAAATCGATAACTATATAATTGTCGTGTTGTTCCATTATTATCTCTTACAAAAAACTAACATAAGATTATATAAAACATATTCTATTTATATTTTTTTCTTTTACTTAGAAATTACTTTTCAAAAAATAATTTATAGTGAGCTCCATCCATAACTTTTTTTAAATAATAATTTCCAGTTGATAGATCGGCCATAACATCCTCTGGTAGGTCTGTGTATCTTTCCGGCAAGAATATTATATGAGTTTCCAACTCTATCATTGTTTTCGGACCAAATACTGTAGACTTTTTTACACAGTTTAGAATTTTAAATTTCTGGTTCACAGGGAGTTGTTTTAGAGGAAATATACCCTTTAAATATTTGTTGGTGTTGATATTATTTAAATAATTTAATGTGTTATTCATATTTTATAAATTTTTTTTTTTATTTGTTTGAACGAGGGGAAGAAAATTTACTTATTTAGTTCACAATTTCTCAAATATCACTGTTGAATTCCTCATTTTACAACGTCTATTTAAATGAAAAATTGGGAGTTGAGGAATGTTTCTGTTAAAAAACAACTACCGTTATTTACTCCAAAATTTTTTAATATAAAAGTTAACGACAGTGGCGGTTCTGCCGGTGAAGGTAATTCTGCAGTGTAAGCGTTTTTAATATTTTTGCTTCACACCTGCATCGTCTCCAATTACAAACAATTTTATGGGAAAATATATTTGCTGAATCAGCGTCTGCATGCTCGCGCATGTTTATGCAACGTGACATCTACATCTGCATCAGCTCCAATTACTAACAATTTGATGGGAAAATATTTATGCTGAATAATTATAAAATAATATTATGAAATAATTATGCTGAATCAGCGTCTGCATACTAGCGCATGTTGGTGCAACGTGATCAGTGACTTGACCAGCTAATGAGGGTTGGTTGAACACAGTCAGTCTTGACTACACGGTTGACACGAAAACACGGTTGAAATAATATTTGGTTCAAATTAAATAAATAAGAAGGTTAGATAGGTTAGAGGACGTGTACTTGTCCGTTAAGACAAGTACAATACCCGGAGGTCGAAATTGACCCATTGTAATAAATTAAATAAATAAGAATGTCCGGCGGTTTTATTTGTGAATTTTGTGGAAAAGTATTCACTCTGAATACAAATTTAAGAAGACATATTAGATTGTTTCTTGATGAACCATCCACATCATTTAAATGTCAAAAATGTGCGAAATATTTTTCAAATCATGCGGAATGGCATCGACACTCACATTCTCACACAGAACACAACAAAAACAGTGAAATTAGTGTTTATTGTGAGTATTGTGCAAAATATATTCTAAAAACAAATTGGTTTAATCATAAAAGGACAAATAAAAATAAACTTAAATGTGCTGAGAAACCAGACAATGGTTTGGATGTTGATGGTGTTAAATGCATAAAATCATCGTTTAATAATAGAATTATAACATATTTAGTTGAAAACAACAACAAAAATAATTTAATACCTGAAAACTTTTTAACGGAAATCAGAGACAAAATAATTAAATTATTAAGTGATGTGATTAAAAAATATGAAAGCATAAAATTCAACATGGAACTGTTTTGTGAATATATCTTAATAAAGGATGATGAAGATAATTATATGATTGAAATAAAGTCTCATCAGACTAAAATGAATATTCTTAGTATATATTCAACAAGTGATGACATTCTTAATACTTACAACGAGCAATGTGATGTTATAATTAAAAAGATGAGTGAATTTCAGTAGCGTGACAGCGGTTGGGCATTAATTGAAATATCACGTCTTGAGATAAACATTAATCAATATAAATGTATAAAAGGTTCCCAACACATCCCCCTACCACCGGAAATACAGAGAAAGTTTGCATGAATTAATGTTCAAAATAATGATGAGTATTGTTTCAAATGGGCAATAATATCAGCATTATATCCAATTGAACACCATTCATATAGAACAACGTCCTATAATGTTGTTAATATTGAAGATGAAATCATAAGACTGGAGAATAATATTGAATTAAATTTTAAGAACTTGAACTTTCCGCTTCCAGTTAATCAGATAAAACTATTTGAGATCAATAATCCTGGAATGAGTGTTAATGTGTTTGCATTAGATAATGAGAATAATATAGTCGGTCCGTATTATTTTTCGCAACAGGAAAAATCTAAGCACATTAACTTACTGCTGTTGGAAGATGGTGAAAAATTCCACTATGTATGGATAAAAATATATCAAGGTAAATATAAAGAAAGAAATATTTTAAAAACTTGTACTAATTAATTTTGTCCTTTATATTTACAGATTAATCAAAAGTCAAATAACAAAACATAAATGTAAGACATATATATGTAATACATGTTTAATACATTTTCATGCTGAGTCATCTTTGGAGAATCATAAAAAAGAATGCAACAAGATGGTAACTAAAATGCCTAGTATAGAAAACAGTATGGTTAGTTATAAAAATTTTAAAAAACAATTGGATGTGCCTTTTGTTGTATATGCTGATTTTGAATGTATTCTAGAATCAATTAATGTACAAAATTCAACAAATGTTAAATCAGTACAAAAGCATATTCCATTTGCTTATAGTTATTATATTAAATGTTCATATAATTCAGATTTAAATATTTTTAAAATTTACAATGGTAATAATGCACCACAACATTTTTTTAAAAGCTTAGTTAACGATATTTTAGATATTTACACTGAACATCTAAGTGTTATTAAACCTATGAATTCCTTAACGCCACTTCAACAGATACAACATTATGAAAGCAAAACTTGTCATATTTGCAAAAAAAATTTATTAAATAAAGACAAGGTAGCTGACCATTGTCATCTAACCGGTGAATATAGAGGTGCTGCTCATAACAAGTGTAATTTAGAATATCAAATTGCGATTGATATATATTAATCCATTTGTATGTACCTTGATAACTAAACTCTTTCCACATCATTCCCTTTAATGTTCTATTAAATCGTTCAACTATTGATGCTTTCAAAACACTATATGTGGAATAATGATTAATTTGATGAGATTGCATTAGTTGACTAAAATGTGTATTAAAAAATTCTTTTCCATCGTCTGTTTGTAAATTTTTCGGTTTTCGTTTGCTTTTATTTAAAATATTTTTCATTGCTTCTGTTACACTTAAAGCAGTTTTATTTTTTACTGCTTCAGCCCAAGCTTTTTTAGAAAACGTGTCTATAACAGTTAATAGATATCGATAACCTCTATTATACGATTCATATGCAATCATTTCAACTAAATCCGCTTGCCATAAATAATCAATTCCTTTAACTATAACTCGTCTTCTCTCAAAATTTTTTCGTGCTTGTTTATGTAGTTCATTTACTATATCTCTTTTATTCACATCCATATTCCTATTCAAATGTAAAATTCTATATGAGAATTAATTACTGTAAACATTTCTATTTTATTAGTTTTTTTTTTAACAATTTCAAGCCTGTTTTTTAATATCATTTGTTAGACTTGTTTCAGATTTCTTGTCAATGTTCTTAAATTTCTTTTCATTTTCAAATGCAATTCTCTTTATTGCATTTAAATCGTTTTTAATATTTTCATTTTCCTTTATTTGATTATTAGTAAATAGCAAAGTATTATCTTTAAGAGTTGTCACATCAATTTTTATATTTTGTATTTCTTTCGATATCGATATGGTACTATTTGTTTGTATATTTTCAATTTTTTTTATATTCTTCAATATTGATGTATTAATGTTTTTAAGCGAAATATTAATTTCTTGTTGTAATAATTCTAATGAGTTTTTAAATTTTTTATCAACCTCGTCAATTTTATTTGTAAGGAAATCAATTCTATTATTAAGATATGCTTTCGTAACTGCATCTTTAGATTCAACCTTGCTATGACTTTTTAAACTTTCTCCAAATTTATTTATAGAACTCATTTTCTAATAAATTATATTAAAGGTATTCACGTCACCGTTTTTGCCTGTGCGAAATTGCGAAAGTGCAAAAGTTTACTCTGGTTGACGTGAACAACTTCTTTTGCAACAATGTTTAAATTAGAATAAAAAAGTTGAAAAAAGGGTAGCCATTTTGTTTGTTTGAAAAGCTGAAAAATTCTAGCAAGAAGAAAATCTAAATAATTTATTAAAATTTATAACTCAGTTATAAATACAAATTAAAAGGCAAATAATTTTTAAAAATACCACTCATTTTTTATCAAAACTAACGTTTATTAGTTCACTTGTCAAAAAAATTTATAAAATCGCGGTTGATTTCTTTCTAATAGTTGTAATATCTGGTACTTTTTACATAAAAAGGAGTAATTTTTTTAAAGATTGGCAATGCTGTCATTGACATTTAATTGCTCTTTTGTGCAAAATTTCGCACTGAAATTTGTATACTAGGTTGGAGGTAGTGCAAAATGCAAAAGTTTGTGCGAATTTATTTTCTATATGGTTGTTGTAATATTAGTGCAAATTTTGCACTTTCGCAATTTCGCACAGACAAAAACAGTGACGTGAATACCTTTATTAGCTTCTTTCAGTTCTTCAACTATAGATATTATTTCGTTTTTATGATTGTTATGTCCAACACTTTCAGAGGATAGAAGAAGTCTTAGTCTATTGACTAACTCATTAGGATTATCCCAATATATATGATTTGGTTTTTTGTAATCTACAGATTTAAATGTTAAACCACTACCTTTCGTTAAGTTATTTGTTTTTGTACTAAATAGTTTTTTTATTATACGTTGATATTTAAAAGCTTTTGTACCTTTTATTTGTCCATTCGGTTGATATTTACGTCTATATACATTTGTGCTTATTAATAAATCTTTATATTTATTTAAATCAGTTTTTGTATAATGTAAGGGTTTTGTATGAAATACTAATTCAAATAAACCTGGAGTCATTTTCAATTTTTTATTTCCTATTCGAACAGAATTATCATGATTAAAGACAAGTTTGTTATTGCCATATCGCCAACTCCCGTTTTCATCAATGTTGAAACCATAAGTTTTATCTAAAGTTTTATTATTCATAAGAAGTTGAACATTTTTAAGTAATGTTGATGATTTATCGAAATTACTGCTTGTGAATTTTATACGTTTTCTATCATTGTTTATATCACAACTGCTTTTTCTTTTTGAAAATAAGTGTGTTGTTTTTTTACGTTTTTTATATTGATCATAATTTTCATCTAATGTAGATGTATTCTTTCGCTTTAAATTTTTTTCAATCAAATGTGTTGTTTTATTTCTTTTTCTATCATTATTCAGTATAGTTTTACTTTTTCGTTTGAGTGTATTAGCTTGTACATATTCCAGGTCAACTTCGTTGTTGTGGTCATAATTATCATCAAATATAGATGTATTCTTTCGCTTTAAATATTTTTCAATTGAATGTGTTGCTTTATTTCTTTTTCTATCATTATTCAGTATAGTTTTACTTTTTCGTTTGAGTGTATTAGCTTGTATATATTCCTATTCAACTTTTTCGTTGTTGTTGTTGTCGTTTTTATAGTTATGAACATTTACATTTGCTTCATGAGGTGATAAAACGTTATTAAATAAATGTGATTTACTGTTTGCAGTTTGTTTATTATAAAATTTTTTCTTTCTTATTTGACCACTAATCTTATCCTTTATAATTTTTTTAAAAATATTGTCACTTAAATTTTTTTTTATTTTCATAACAGGGTGAGCTGGGTCTTTTTACAGCACTTTTATTTTCATTAAACGGTGTACTAGCTCTTTCTATAGCATTTTCATATTCAGAATAAGGTATATCAGACGTTGTCATGTAACTGATATCATCTTCAACATTATTATAATTGTCAGAAGGAATGATTTGATTATCGTTCTTTATTGTTTTAGCTGAATTGTTAATAGTCTCAAAACTCATATTATCATCTTGAAATGATTCGTCTATATGATCATCATTTATTAGTGAATACTTATTTAATTTATTCTTATTGCTGCTTTCAAGTTTTTCAATTATATGATTTAGAGGTTTTGTTATAGGTTGAAATGTATCTTCTAATATATTTACCCTATCTATATTATTTAACTTAATAGTTTTTAATTTTTCTTTTAATATTGTTCTAGTTTTTACAATATCCTTTAATAAGTTATTATTATTATTATTCATATTGATTTGTTTGTAATGACCTGCTTACAATCTGTTTATGATCTGCTTAAAATCTGGTAACAATCTGCTTCATATCTGTTTACAATCTGCTCAGGATCTGGTCACGATCAGCTTACGATCTGGTCACTATCTGCTTATGATCTGGTTACTATCTGCTTATGATCTGCTCACGATCTGGTAACGATCAGCTTTATATCTGATCACGATCTTATGATTCATTTTGTCTTTTATTTAAAACCTATCTTATAACTGTATAAAATTATCAAATCCCTTACGATATCTTCCTTTATTCAATTCATCGTCTTTACTAACAACAAGAAATCCATATTTATCTTTCCAACATCTATTACATATATCTACAAATTGATTAAATGACATATCACCAATAACATGATCATTATAGATGTGACGTAAATTCATTTCATCTTGCTTAAATACAACAATCATATTTGCATTGTCACGTATCAAATGTTTAGGAATTTTCGTATATGTTTGACACAAGTAAAAACAGTCTATATATTTATGTCCACCCATGCAAAAGTAATCTCTTATCGAATTTTATTTTCCACAAATCACATCATCGAAAATCATTATTGAATGTTGTTTTGCTTCAGCCGGACTTAGAATTTGTTCATTTTCTGAAAACGTATAGAGACTGATCCCCTTAATTGGGTCGATTAATTTCCTTAAATAACAGTATTTCGGTTGATATAGAGATTTTGAATATATGTATATGTTTTTAAAGCAAAGACCATTAGGACTCTCTATGAGACTAATCATTACATTAGTCTTACCGCAATTTGATGGTCCCACAATTAATGCTCGTATTGAATTTGGCAATAGAGTACTATGTCGAGTTTTACACATTTTTTCCTCTGCATTATCAACATTTCGAATAACAATTTTTTTAGCTTGTTTAATTAAACGCATGTTGATTACTAATAAAGTCTAATTATTCAACATTTCTTATACATATATATATATATATATATATATATAGATAAACAGTTTTACTTATATCTTAATCGAATAACATTTGTGGAGGAAGAATGGTCATAAATTACTATAAAAACAAAAATAGTTATCAGTCTACGACTGGAAGTGTTTTGGTAAACACATTAATTAACAAATTGCCTTTTGAATTACATTTACCTGGATATCAATTTTGCGGACCTGGTACAAAACTTAATGAACGTCTAGCGAGAGGAGACAAGGGTATAAACTTATTAGACGCTGCTTGTAAAGAACACGATATTGCATATTCACAATCACACGACATAAATAAAAGACATCAAGCAGATCAAATATTAGCTGAAAAAGCTTGGCAAAGAGTAAAAGCTAAAGATAGTGATATTAAAGAACGTGCAAATGCTTGGTTTGTTACGAATGCAATGAAGGCAAAAGTTAAATTTGGATTAGGTATGAAACGAACACTAAAAACTAGAAAACGTAAATCAAAGAAGAATAATGGAAAAAGAAACAGACGAAAGGTGTGTAATAAGAAATCATTTCTAAACACCGTTAAGAATACACTTAACCTTTTGAAAAAGGAGAATCCCGATAATATAAATGATGCTGTTAAAATTGCAAAGAAAGCTGTTCATACTAATTTCAAAGGCAAAAGGAGATCTAATATAAGTATACCAAGAGTTATTCCATTGCCAAAAGTTGGTGGCTTTCTTCCACTTATTCCCGTACTGACAGCATTGTCAGCGCTTGGCGGTTTAGCAAGTGGGGGATCTGCTATTGTTAAAGCAGTAAATGATATCAAAAATGGAAAAGAACAATTGGCGGAAGCTAACCGTCACAATAGATATATGGAATCAATTGCTATGGGAAAAGGTCTTTTTCTAAAACCATATAAAACTGGATATGGTCTCTACTATAGTCCAGCTCCAAAAAACTACTAGATAATCTACCTAAGCGTCCATTAACAGATTTGGATTTGAATAAATATGGAAAACATTTTAAACATTTTAGGGGTGTTTTCATGCGTGATTCTTTACCTAAAAAACCTTTAACACAAGAATGTGGCATTGTCAATTTGGATGATTCAAATGGTATGGGAACACATTGGGTAGCATATTATAAAAACCACAACTATAAAGAATACTTTGATAGCTTTGGAGACTTACAACCACCAGTTGAGATTGTCAACTACTTAAAATTTCCCATTGAATATAATTATGAACGAAAACAAAAATTTAATACATTTAATTGCGGACACTTGTGTTTAAAATTTTTATTCAATAAATATAAATTGAAATGAAATAAAAAAATTGTTTAATTTATATAGATATAATATATTCTTTTTTTTATTAATTCATATTATTTTGTACATTACATTTCTTATGAACTACTTAATCTATATATTTACATTTAAAAACATTTCATCATCATCATCGTCTTGCATAAACTCTCTGTATATATTTACATTTAAAAACATTTCATCATCATTGTCTTGCATAAATGCTCTATATAAATTTAAATTCGATGAAGATGATGTTGATGGAGAATTTATTTTATAATGTCCCCATGCATATGTATTGATACCATTTTCTTTAATACATCTCTTATCATCTAAATAACTTAATGTTAGCTTACTAATATTTTGTGTATAAATTTGATGTACCTTAGATCTAAAGATATACATCGTGTCATAGTATAATTTTTTCTCCAATAAACATTTTCTAAAGTCATTTATACTTAATTTTTTAGTTACACATTGTTTAACGCCTTTAATTTTTTTAATTTCGGTATCAACTCTGTCAATTTTTACTGAATACATTTTAGCTCTTAAACCAATGAATTCTTTAATATTTTTACCATTACACTCATCCTTCATCATCCCTAGTACTTTTTTTATTAATTTGCGGAAAATTATATGGATTGTCTTTTGAATATGCAGATGTATCAAAATGTGTACTAACATCATTTTTTATATCATTATATAGATCATCTGTTTTAATGTCGTAAATAAAGGAATCAGTATCCATGTAATTGAGTTGAATGTTTTCACAATATTTAGGTTTTATATAATCATAATGAAAACTATACATTTTCCATTTGGATATTTCTAAAACTGAAAAACCAATATAAATTGGTTTATTATATTCAGTTTTAGTAGTTTTCATTTGGATGGCATGCATATTTTCATGAATTTTAAGTGAACTATGGAAATTAGGTTTAGCAATAAGAGCTCTAGCACCTAATTTTTTACCTACACTCTCCCATTCACATACTATTTTAATGTCTTTCCTCTTATCAACATTTTCCATAGTTTTTCCATATACAGCATTATTTAACAATTTGAAAAAATGTTGTTCAAATGAATTTTTAGCTAGTGTTCTATAATGATTATTCAAATCAATATATTTCTTTAACCAATCAGACTGACTAAACTCGAGAATTCTATGAATTTTTTTCAAAATCAAACCATGTTGTAAGCATTGTTGTAGATTTCTATAATGTATAATATAATTTTTCTTATCATTCAGATCTGTTATTAATTTTCGCTGTTTCATGTTTTCAATTTTCTTATTCTCCGCACAAAATGGTAAATCATTATGATAGTCGTGTAATGTCGATGGATATTCTAGATCTACTTCTAATATATAACCCAATGGAGAATCCTCTTCTATACTATTAACATCAAAATTTTCAAAATTTTCAACCCATTTAAAATTTTTATATGGAAGGTATTTTGACATTGCATAACCATATAAATTATTTACATCTAAATATATTATATAATTTGATTCCTTGTTAGAATCATAATCACTAATATATTTATTATTAGCTATTGAATATCTGTTAGAACATTGAACAATACCTCCCCTGATACCTCGAAGAACAAAATTATATATATTAATATCAGTTAACAACTCTAATTCTATTTCAGTTGTTTTCAACATTGCATCCCAAGATAGACCAGGAGTAGCATAATATTGAGAGGGATCTAAATTGTAAATGTTTTTACATACTTGTCGAAAATTTTCAAATATGTCACAGAGTAAAAGAACGTCTACCTTTAAATATAAAAGTAAATAATCCTTTAATGTTATACAATTAAATGTCTTCCATACTTTTTGTGCATGTTCATAATCCTCTTCACTACATGACTCGTTAGTTAATTTATAAAGAAAACTGCAATGGGAGGTAATTGAGTTTCATTGAGACGATTTTCAGAATCTAAATAGTCGTACGGAAAGACACCTTTACGTTTCATTAAATTGAATTCTTCATTATTTGAATAGTTTGATTTTACTATTGTTAAATCGTTGTCGGATAAATAACTTGCTAATTTCTCTAAACTAGATGGCATAAATCTAAATGAATCGAGAAAACGTAACTCAATAGTTTGTTTTTCATTTACAGTAATTCTCTTTGATATGGATACATAAAGTTCCTTATTTAAAGGTATAATATTTATATCACCTTCAATAGATGATAGCTCTCTAACAAACAAGTGGCAATCATATGCTGAAAGATTATGAAAAAATATAGGAATGAAATTCGCAATTTGATATTCTAAATTACACTTGTTATGAGCAGCACCTCTATATTCACCGGTTAGATGACAATGGTCAGCTACCTTGTCTTTATTTAATAATTTTTTTTTGCAAATATGACAAGTTTTGCTTTCATAATGTTGTATCTGTTGAAGTGGCGTTAAGGAATTCATAGGTTTAATAACACTTAGATGTTCAGTGTAAATATCTAAAATATCGTTAACTAAGCTTTTAAAAATATGTTGTGGTGCATTATTACCATTGTAAATTTTAAAAATATTTAAATCTGAATTATATGAACATTTAATATAATAACTATAAGCAAATGGAATATGCTTTTGTACTGATTTAACATTTGTTGAATTTTGTACATTAATTGATTCTAGAATACATTCAAAATCAGCATATACAACAAAAGGCACATCCAATTGTTTTTTAAAATTTTTATAACTAACCATACTGTTTTCTATACTAGGCATTTTAGTTACCATCTTGTTGCATTCTTTTTTATGATTCTCCAAAGATGACTCAGCATGAAAATGTATTAAACATGTATTACATATATATGTCTTACATTTATGTTTTGTTATTTGACTTTTGATTAATCTGTAAATATAAAGGACAAAATTAATTAGTACAAGTTTTTAAAATATTTCTTTCTTTATATTTACCTTGATATATTTTTATCCATACATAGTGGAATTTTTCACCATCTTCCAACAGCAGTAAGTTAATGTGCTTAGATTTTTCCTGTTGCGAAAAATAATACGGACCGACTATATTATTCTCATTATCTAATGCAAACACATTAACACTCATTCCAGGATTATTGATCTCAAATAGTTTTATCTGATTAACTGGAAGCGGAAAGTTCAAGTTCTTAAAATTTAATTCAATATTATTCTCCAGTCTTATGATTTCATCTTCAATATTAACAACATTATAGGACGTTGTTCTATATGAATGGTGTTCAATTGGATATAATGCTGATATTATTGCCCATTTGAAACAATACTCATCATTATTTTGAACATTAATGCATGCAAACTTTCTCTGTATTTCCGGTGGTAGGGGGATGTGTTGGGAACCTTTTATACATTTATATTGATTAATGTTTATCTCAAGACGTGATATTTCAATTAATGCCCAACCGCTGTCACGCTCCTGAAATTCACTCATCTTTTTAATTATAACATCACATTGCTCGTTGTAAGTATTAAGAATGTCATCACTTGTTGAATATATACTAAGAATATTCATTTTAGTCTGATGAGACTTTATTTCAATCATATAATTATCTTCATCATCCTTTATTAAGATATATTCACAAAACAGTTCCATGTTGAATTTTATGCTTTCATATTTTTTAATCACATCACTTAATAATTTAATTATTTTGTCTCTGATTTCCGTTAAAAAGTTTTCAGGTATTAAATTATTTTTGTTGTTGTTTTCAACTAAATATGTTATAATTCTATTATTAAACGATGATTTTATGCATTTAACACCATCAACATCCAAACCATTGTCTGGTTTCTCAGCACATTTAAGTTTATTTTTATTTGTCCTTTTATGATTAAACCAATTTGTTTTTAGAATATATTTTGCACAATACTCACAATAAACACTAATTTCACTGTTTTTGTTGTGTTCTGTGTGAGAATGTGAGTGTCGATGCCATTCCGCATGATTTGAAAAATATTTCGCACATTTTTGACATTTAAATGATGTGGATGGTTCATCAAGAAACAATCTAATATGTCTTCTTAAATTTGTATTCAGAGTGAATACTTTTCCACAAAATTCACAAATAAAACCGCCGGACATTCTTATTTATTTAATTTATTACAATGGGTCAATTTCGACCTCCGGGTATTGTACTTGTCTTAACGGACAAGTACACGTCCTCTAACCTATCTAACCTTCTTATTTATTTAATTTGAACCAAATATTATTTCAACCGTGTTTTCGTGTCAACCGTGTAGTCAAGACTGACTGTGTTCAACCAACCCTCATTAGCTGGTCAAGTCACTGATCACGTTGCACCAACATGCGCTAGTATGCAGACGCTGATTCAGCATAATTATTTCATAATATTATTTTATAATTATTCAGCATAAATATTTTCCCATCAAATTGTTAGTAATTGGAGCTGATGCAGATGTAGATGTCACGTTGCATAAACATGCGCGAGCATGCAGACGCTGATTCAGCAAATATATTTTCCCATAAAATTGTTTGTAATTGGAGACGATGCAGGTGTGAAGCAAAAATATTAAAAACGCTTACACTGCAGAATTACCTTCACCGGCAGAACCGCCACTGTCGTTAACTTTTATATTAAAAAATTTTGGAGTAAATAACGGTAGTTGTTTTTTAACAGAAACATTCCTCAACTCCCAATTTTTCATTTAAATAGACGTTGTAAAATGAGGAATTCAACAGTGATATTTGAGAAATTGTGAACTAAATAAGTAAATTTTCTTCCCCTCGTTCAAACAAATAAAAAAAAAATTTATAAAATATGAATAACACATTAAATTATTTAAATAATATCAACACCAACAAATATTTAAAGGGTATATTTCCTCTAAAACAACTCCCTGTGAACCAGAAATTTAAAATTCTAAACTGTGTAAAAAAGTCTACAGTATTTGGTCCGAAAACAATGATAGAGTTGGAAACTCATATAATATTCTTGCCGGAAAGATACACAGACCTACCAGAGGATGTTATGGCCGATCTATCAACTGGAAATTATTATTTAAAAAAAGTTATGGATGGAGCTCACTATAAATTATTTTTTGAAAAGTAATTTCTAAGTAAAAGAAAAAAATATAAATAGAATATGTTTTATATAATCTTATGTTAGTTTTTTGTAAGAGATAATAATGGAACAACACGACAATTATATAGTTATCGATTTACAAGGATTTTCTATCAATAATAAATATTATGCTAAAGAAGTTTGTGTTTCAATCAGTGATTTTGAAAGAAAAACTTTTCTCATTAAATCAACAACAACATATTCAGAATTAAGTAAAAGGGATAGAGTTACAAATAAATGGCTATATAATCACTTGCATGGTTTACATTGGTATACTGGAGAGTCTACAATGAAAGATTTAATAGAATATCTAATACTAACTATAAGAAAAAGGGATGAAAAAGAACAGTATCCTGTTGTATATGTTAAGTATATGAAAAAGTCAGATGGTTAAGAGAACTACTTGGAAAAGAAATACAAATATATATAATTAATTTAGATTATTGGGATTGTCCAAACATAAAAACTTTGTATAAAGGTAATCCAAATATAAAGATTTGTGAAAATCATTATAATTTGAATCATACATGTGCTGAAAAGAATGTAATTTTACTTAGAAATTTTGTTAAAAAGAGAAAATATTGTTAAGCAATAAAACCTCTGAATTTGTTAATTTTATTTTTATTTGTTCCTTACTCTTTATACAGTATACATAAAGTGTAACAAAAATTTTAACTCAAAAATGATCTTATCAGCTGAATTGGAAGAACTATTAATAAAACATAGTAATCAGATTGATAAAGAACATATAGATTTATTTATGAAACTTATAAATGAATTTAGAATTTGTAATTATGTAAATCATCCATTTATATGTGTTAATAATATCATATATAGATCTAACTGTGAAAATACTTATTCACAATCTTTCAACATTTGTCGATGTCAAACATTTTATACACAATACTTGTTAACACTTAAGCTTTTTAATCTTTATAAACGTATTTTTAAATTTCAAACTGTAAAAAACTGAAAAAATAAACATCTAATAATATAAATAATAATAACAAAAACAATTGAATTGTAAAAACTGTTCCTTTAATAAAATTTAATTATAATTATAAGAAATGTATTTAGTATAAGTTTTAGAATAATATTTTTTTATTTTTCTCTAATAAAAATATTAATAAAAAAATTAAACAAATTAAACATTTTTTTATTTCAACATTAATCACACCTGGCAAAGCGTGAGAATTCAGCAGATCAAATATCGCAATGAAAAATATATGAAATATTTTTTTTGTTTACACGCGCCAGTCAGTATGTAACTCGATATGCGTTTTGCATTGAATAAACTGTGTAAATATGTCTTTTAAGTTTTAATAAATGCACTTTTATAAAAAATAAAACAAATTAAACATTTTTTATTTCAACATTAATCACATCTATATGCAAAGCGTATAGGTATAAAAAAAAAAAAAAAAAAAAATAATTAAACAGTTTTTTATTTCAACATTAATCACACACACATTAAAAAGCATTACCCTTTCACAATACATGGTACAAACTTAAAATTAAACTGAAAAAAAATAAATAAAAATTAAAGGGATGATCCCAAATTTGTATAGAAAAAGTGGTCGCGAAACCCCATACAAAAAACTACGAGCGTGATCCCAAATTTGTATGGAAAAAGTGGCCCCGAAACCCCATACAAAAAAGTATTAGCGTGATCCCAAATTTGTATGGAAAAAGTGGCCCCGAAACCCCATACAAAAAACTACGAGCGTGATCCCAAATTTGTATGGAAAAAGTGGCCCCGAAACCCCATACAAAAAAGTAATAGCGTGATCCCAAATTTGTATGGAAAAAGTGGCCCCGAAACCCCATACAAAAAAGTATTAGCGTGATCCCAAATTTGTATGGAAAAAGTGGCCCCGAAACCCCATAAACATACTACTCTTGTAATAATCAACGATTTGAAGTTATAGCAGTAGACTTATTTGGTCTCTTGCCACAAACAGAAGATGGCTACAGATGGATCTTGATTGCTGAAGATGTTTCCAGCCGATGGACTGAAATTTTTAAGTTGAAAGAAGCAACGGCAGACTTGTGCGCGAAAATTCTTATAGATGAAATCTTTTTACGATGTGGAATACTCAGACGTATTTAATCTGACAATGGTGTACAATTCGTGTCAGCTATTATGCAGAAAGTCGCGTATTGTCTTGATATACAACAGCAGTTCACACCCGTCTATCACCCCGAGGCAAACCCTGTAGAACGCAAGAATAGGGACATGAAGAGTCAATTGGCTATATTGGTGCAGAATCAACACGATAATTGGCATCAATGCTTAGCTGCTATACGCTTTGCAATGAATACTGCTAAATGCCAAAGTACTGGATATAGCGCTGCATACCTTACATTTGGTCGCGAACTATGTACCTTAGACGATGTCAACCACGATGTTAAACAAATTGTTGAGACTGAGAGTTTTATTCCGGAAATAACAACATATCTACGGACAATCACCAGTGTTCTTAAAGATGCAAAAGAGGCAGAAATGAAGATACAAGGCAAGAATAAGATGTATGTTGATCAGCAAAGATGACCACAGCCTAACTTTCAAATAGGTACCGAAGTATTGGTGGCTACTCATGTAGTGAGTAATACTAATAAAGGCAGAACATCCAAATTCGTGCCCAAGCGTGATGGCCCCTATGTAATTACGAAGAAAATAGGGTCATCCACATATGAAGTATCATCACCAAACAACTTGAATATTCCCCTTGGTACCTACCACTCTTCGGCCTTAACGTTATACAAAGGTACTAACAAAGATAGTTATCCAGCACCAGTTCATCCTATGAAGAGACGAGGAAGACCGAGGAAATCCAAATAGACGATGCCAAATAGATGAAGCCTAGTAAGATGTTGACGTACTGTTCGAACCGAGGTCCCGTACGTCAAAGGGGGAGACTGTAGCGTAGTATATTTTATATGTATATTCTAACCATATTATATTTTTGTATTATACCGATTACTACTGAATTGTACGTCACTAGCATGTGTGACTTTCTTAGGATACAACACTGTCGTTAGTTAAATACAACACTGTAATAGAGAAGCACTATTTCGTTGAGTTTGAAACTGAATTTGAATAGCAGCGCTTGCTGTGATTGATATGAGGAAAAGCCCATTTGAAAAGGGTATAAAAGCAGTGCACTCAACGGAATCAGTCTTTTCTATTGTTGCAGGTTGGTGAGAGTGGTCGCACAACCAATTGCAAGTGCATTATAATCTTCTTGGCAGCGATGGTTGCCGTTGCTTATTTTGTATATGCAATTGGTTGACGAATTCTAAGTAGATGTTGGTCACGATGGTGGCCGCAAATACTTGGAATTTGTGTGACTCTTTCATTTTATCTTCTTTGATATTGTTGCAGAACCTTTTTGTAAGTAATTGTTAATAAAGAAAACGTTATAAAATGTTTTTCGTGGATTTTGGATAAAATTGGACCCCATTCTAAGTCGTCGCATATGCTTATGTCTATCTTAGCAGCAACAATGAGGTTTTTTGTCGGATTTCAACGATCAGTAGGCAATGATGCTTTCATTGCTATTCATCGTACAACATTTTCGAAACTATTTACTGAAATGCTCACACTTCTTGAGCCAAAACTATGCCAACATTGGATAAAACTTCCATCTGAACCGCAAGATATTTTAAAATCAAAAAAAGTTTCTTTGAAAAGTACAGGATTATCGGTATTGTTGGGTGTATAGATGGTACCCATATTCAGGTGGTCAAGCCAGTTACGCAAGATCATTTATATTTTAATCGAAAGGGTTATTATAGTATCAATACAATGATTGTAAGTATGTTGCTTTACAAGTTTTTTTTAGTTAAAATAAATTTTCTGATTCCCAATTTTTTTTTTCAGATTTGCGACTACGGTATGAATATAGTTGCAGTGGATGCAAAACGACCAGGTTCAAGCCATGATTCCTTTGTTTGGAATCTAAGCGATCAGAAAGATTTTTATCGTCTGAGGTATGAAAATGGTGAACGTGGATTTTAGCTTCTACTTAGCTGATTCCGGTTATGCACTTGAACCTTTTGTTTTGACGACCTATAGGACACCGGTTGCAGGTTCTGCTCAACATAAGTTTAATAAAGTTCATGCGTCAGCTAGATATATAGTCGAGAGGACAATAGGAGTTCTAAAAAGCAGGTTCAGGTGTCTAACTTGAGCTTTATGGTACCAGCCTTGCAAAGTCGTAAAAATCATAAACGTTTGCTGTGCTCTCTACAATATGTGTAATTTTTTTAAAATTGAGCAAAGTTCAGTGCCAAATTTTAATTCATCAGAATTTACGAATGCTGAAGAAGATGTTGATGACAGTACTCCAAATGACGAAGCTAGCAGAATCAGAGATAGTATAGCCGAAAATCTTTAAACTACTAGTTTTAGTTTTCCATTGTATTTTTATTTATTCTATTATTATATACATATATGTAATAAATTTACATTGCAATTAAATTTAAAAGAAAAAAATGTTTTATTGATTTTATTTCAAATGTTCTTTTTGTATTTCTAACAGCTTTTGTTTTATAATGTTTTTTTCGTAGGCTAGTTTTTCAATTTCTTTATGATGTCTCTCGTTTTCAATTTGTTGCTTAGTTAGTGCTTCCGCTTGTTCCTTTATATGGTCAGACATTTTATCCAATGTTTTATAAATTTTACGGGTATTATCCTCCAGATTTTTTAATACTTCACAGTTTTTTTCCACGTTACACTGTAATTTTATTAAAGTTTTTGATATTTCTAAGTAGATATTCGTCTCAGTGGTCATAAATTGTTTTAAGTTTGTTTGCAAGTTCTGTTCTTCACTTTTTCTTTTTCTTGGCTGGCTTGTGCTAGGTCCTTGCAATTCCTGGCTGTTCTGCTCTATGTCCGGTGTATTTAAATTATCTAATGACTGATCGTCATTTTCCTTACCACTTTGATATCCAAAAGAAGCGCTGTTTTCGATACCCTCGACGATGTCATACAAGCAACAGATTTTTTCGGGCCTCCTCCAGTAGCGCGGGATTCTTTTTTATTTGTAGCCAATTTCTTTTTAATTTGCGTTTTTTTTATCACTCCATGCCTATAATTTTAATAAAATTAAAAGCTGTACTAAAATGGTTGGTGAAAATTACCTTTTTTCTTGCTTCCGTTTTTTTAATTGGTGGGCCAATACTATTTAAATTATTCGTGAGGGTTTGCCAATGATTATCGACTTCTGTTTTATCTCTTTTCGTAAACCCTCTGGCCAAATCAGGGTGCTTTTCCATAAAGTCTATAATCATCTCTTCTTGATTTAGATTTGAGTGTTTACCCCTATAAATACAAATAGGTATGTGAGTAAATATATGTTAATATTAATTTTTACGAATTTTACTTACATTTTGCAGAAATTACTTTAATAAAAGTTTTCACGATAGAAATAAATAGAAATTTCGTTTTCCATCACATCTTAATCTTGCCATATTTTCATAGAACAGAATGGGAAATGAAACTGCCTTCGATTTGAAACAAAAACGAAATAGAAAATAAATATGTGCCTGTATCACAGCTTTTCACGTTTTTCAATCTATTTCAAATCGAAAACGATTTCCATCACATACCTGATTAATTTTTTTAATTTCTCGTTAAGCTGATAACAAAAGAGTAAGTCGTTCACGTTTGAGCCTTGCTTCCTCTGTTTCGCTTTCATTGGGTGACAAATTATTAATCTGTGTTGAACTTTCGGTTCCAGGATCAATGTTTATGACACCAGAACACTCTTCATTGTTTAAAATGAAGTACAACACATGCCATTATTATAGTTTTTGCCATTTCTACACTGGAAACCTCTAAGAAGGACAATATTTGAAACTTCTTTTTCAGTATTCCAAATGCTTGTTCCACACATACTCTGGTTGAACTTAAGATGGTATTATATCTAGGGTCTAATCACCGCTGTCGATATCGAGCTATTGTGATCGAATAATTTTATTTTGGGATCATGGCATTCGATATCGAACAAAAATAAACAAAATTTGAGATGATAGCTTTCGATATCGAGTCATCGATCGAGTGTTTTCTTTACAAAAATCATTCGATACCAAAATAGCTATCGTAAACAAAATAAAAGTTTTTTGAAATTGATCGGTCGCCCAAAAATAGTTGAATATGTAAGTTTTAAAAAATTTTTTAATTATGTATATCCATTAATAATTGTTATATTTTCAGGACAAGTGCAAAAAGTATACATTTAAAGCAAAAAGAAGTGATGGCAGAGTTTATGTCAGAGTGCCCGAATGTAGAAAGAAATCTTTTACCAAATTGTGGGAAAGGAAGAATTACATCAAATAGGCTATGGGAAACTCATACTGTGCGTTTGAATTCAATTTTTAGTCGGTGGGCCAACTAAAAATGCAAAATCGTGGCGTAGGGTATATTATATAAACAAAGTTTGGTTTTATATTTTACAAAAGATATCATTAAACAAAGTCTCGAAAAAGAAAACTGGGGGTGAACCATTCTTTAGGCAGTCGGCATTGATGTTGCGGTTGAAGGATTATCCAATATAAAATCATTCGGTTGCCTCCAGAATACCAATGCAACTCCTCCTAATGACATAGATCAGACAATACAATATTTAATGGACAGAAGCTTTGCATCGGAATATGACAGCGAATACGAAGGCTATGAAGTCAGTACATCAAAATCAGCTTCTGAATGTTTAAGTAAGCCCGTATCGGAAAATTATAGTGGACGCCAAAATAAAGAAGACAAACCAATAAAGAAAAGCTCTAAATTATCTACTGAAAGCGTAACAAAACTAGAGCTTTTAAAGTCCCATTACAAATTCAATTGAAGTCTATTTCAAATTCAATAAAATCTTTTACAATTAGAATTGAAATTCGATTCGATAGCTATCGAAAGCTATAATTTGGCCATTCGATAGGTATCGTATTTTATTTTTGTTCGATAGGTCATTCGATATCGACAGCGGTGATTAGACCCCTAGTTTGTGCTGTCGAAAGAAATCCGTTGTCTAGGTAAGGAACCATTAGAAAAGGTTCTAAGGGATATGCTCCATCTCCAAGCAAGTACACTCAGGGTAGCCAACAAATATATCTAAAAATCTGAGATTACTATCAACCACAGCATGAAATAGTTAAGTATTTTTACCTGTGCTATTACGGAATATGTACCCTTACGATTAAAGTAACTTTAAAATGTGTGCAGTCAATACATCCCAAAACAAAAGGAAAAGGACGAAAACTTAACGACTCGAAACCTTCCATAACTGTCCTTTGGCTTGCTGCCGTATTTGGAAATTGAACTATTTGTGTTTGTTTAGATATTATACGTACACAGCGAAAAAAACTTCTATAACAAGCTCCCATTCCAATATTAAAACGGTCGCTCACCTCGCGAAAGCTGTTTTGTTTTCCCAGTTTCCATAATGTAATATAAAGGCTCATTTTTAATGATATTCCGGGACGGCTTGTACGACTCTTCATCCAAAATGGGGCTATCAAGTAGAGTTGTCACGACCGGTTTTCGAATTATTCGAAACACCGGTCTTTTCCCGTTTTCCCGGTTTTTTTCAACCGGTTTTAAAAAAGTGACGGTTTTCGAGTTATTCGAAAAACCGATTTTTTACTGTCGAACTATTCGACATTTTCGAATATTTTTCAGTTTTAGGTATATTCTATTTTACGGCTCTTGTCACTATGAACTGTGACACAAAGAAAAATCGCAACAGAAAGAAGAATTGTCAAACAGTTATTTTACAAATAAATACAAATTTTTCTGAAATTGAATGTTATAAAATGAGTTCTATTGCTTGGCAATATTTTAAAAAAGTGTCCGAAAAGGGTAAAGTTCAATGTTTAAAATGTTCTAAAATATTATCGTGTAAAGGAGTTTCAACTTCCTCCCTCTTAAATCATTTAAAAAATGTTCATAAAATTAAGATTAAAGTTGAAAATAATCCTTCCACATCGCAAGCAATGATTCAACAAACATTTTCATTCGTTTCCCAGCAGTGCACAAAAACCAAAACAGCTGTTGAAATATTAGCGCAATGTGTTGCTGAAGATGGGTTTTCCGTTAATTCCTTAAGAAGGTCGAAAATGGCAAGAGCGTACTTAAAATCTATTAACTTAGAAATGCCGTCAAGTACTACACAATATGGAAAATGGTAAATGAATACATATGATTGTATATATTTTTATTAATGGAAAAAACCGGTTTTCAACTAAAAAAGCCGAAACCCGGTTTTTTGATTTTTTCGAATAGTTGACAACTCTACTAGCAAGGAATGCAATTTTTAAAAGAAGATGGGATTTATTATGTCGTATCAAATAATAAACGTCACTTTGCATGGTAGGTCGCAATATTCATTCTGAAGTGACTAAAGAAAACATCGTACTGCATTTCTTCAAAAACAGAGGCAAAATTCTTGTTTTTTGGTATTTTCCTCGGAATATGTTGTTGAAGTAGAAAAAGCACAAAACGTTTGCTTTTTAAAACAAGTCTAGTATTAATTATTTGGCTTCTGGAGCTATTTTTATCAATCGGTTGATAAAATTAAATAAAATAGTTTTATTTTATAAATTGACATAATGATAATAACTGATAGGTATCTCAACTAAAGTTTTAAGTATAATTTCAGATACGAAGACAAGATAAACAACGACACTGAAGTAAAAAATAAACTCAATATAAAAATCCATAATGGAATGTCGAATATTTTTACAAAACATCGTCTTAATTGAACAGATCAAAACAAATTCTTGTTTTCCGAAAGTGTACATCATCCACTTAACACTTGGTTAAATTATATAAAATCTACTCCATTATTGTGTAAAATATTCTTTCAGATACATATACATATGTATGTACATCAGGGATGCCCAAAGCTAAAACTGTAGTAGTATTGGTGAGCGAGAGAGAAATGCACTGAAAGAAAAGTTGTGTAAACTGAAATAAAATATACGGAAAAAATCCAAAAAGCGGAATTTACAATAAAATTTGGAATAGAAATTTTTCTACAATGGCGGCTTCTAAAGATGTCCCCAATTGATCAGTGCGCCGAATAACACTACTGCGTGACAATGGAAGGTTTTCGATAAGCTTAAAATTAATTTTTTGAAAACATTTATTTAAAATTTTTTTAGTGAACTCTTCATCAGAAAATGGTCTACCATGACTAACAATATCCAAGATTGATAACTCCATTTTTAACATTTAATTTTCTGAGGTTTTTTCATTGTTTTCTTCTTCAAGTAACCCCTAATTCAATTTTTCCAAATAAATTCTTTTATTTTTACAAAATAAATCATTAAAATCATCCATATCACTATGATAGGAACAATAGTGCCTTCTAAAAGCATATTCTCTGCATTCCTTCAATATTTTATAACATAAAATGCATTGAGCATCACCAAACGCATTTTTTATCATAAAATGTTTCGTAAGTCATAGTAAATTTTTTTCAGTGCTTTAAGCAAAAAATATTACAATAAAATCGTACACCCGCCACGCATGTGCATTCGTCGCTGTCTGAGTGACGACTAACCAAAGAGAATAAGAATATGTGTGTTTTTAGTTTGCGCAAAAGCACTATGAAATGGGCATCTATGATGTACATACATATTTTATAAAATAGCATGTTTTTACATGCTGCAGATAAAAAGCAATTCTCACGGATATTTCAACTTGATTATGTCCCAATGCATATCTCATTGTAAAAAATTTGCTGGTAACAAATGGTTATTTCCATAGAGTGGAAACTATCTCCCAACTTAAGTCCTATAGAAAATCTGTGGGTAGTAATAAGAAAGTCAATCGATAAGAAGCTATTGTTAACCCAAAGAAACTCTCTATTACCGTCAGAGGTATTTGGTCGAAGGTATGCATATGTAAATAAAAAAATTCTTTGGCTACTATCGTTTGGATAGTTTGTGTTGTCAGTAGAATACATATATAATTTTCCAGAATAAAAAAAAAAATTAATTGAAAAAGTGTATTTATTGTTCAGATACATAGTTTGAACCGACACTTTATATCGTCTTGTTCGCTGCGTCATTTTTCAACCAAACTTCCAATAAGTGTGTATGTACTACCATAAACGGTGTTGTTTTTTTAATTTCAATAATATTAACACAGTAAATTATCCAAATTTCATGCACGATATTTAGAAATATTTTTTTTTTTATTTAACCTTACAAATTTACAATTTCAATTTAATTAAACTTCATCTAATGATGTTGTATAACTTGATGTCGGATAGGATGTTAAGAAAATTGCCTATACTCATAGCATACGTCTCACATGTGCAAATTAATATTATTTTGAGGTAAAATATGCTTGGCATTATATTCAATGACTTATTTGCAGTTGTTGTTCCAGTTGTACTGATGCTGTTGTTATTTATATCTCCATCCCACACAGTTCGATTAAAGTGTTGCATTGCAGCTGGTTTTTCATCTGTAAGAAAATATAAAATAGTGTGTTACAATACGATTTTTAATTCTTATTGATGATTTTCATATCTTGATTTTCCTTCCTGAACATATTTTTAAGTATAAAATTAAATATAAACGCTTGCTGATTTATGTTAACATATGTACATAATTTTAAGGACAAAATAGCTAAATCGCACAATAGGCTCAGGATAATTTCTGATTAAGATGATGACAAATTAGTTTTCAAAAAATGTAGACCTTAAAAGAACGGATAACTGCCACAACTTTACAGTAATTATAAAACATGTATGAAAATAATTTCAAATACGGTTAGTTATAAAACTTAGTTCAATAACAACCATTGACTAGCCAACCCTCCAACTTGATTAGGTTACACAGCCAATCGTAACGTATAGTGGTTGCATTAGAATTAAACAGATAGAAAAATTACTAAACCTTAGGTAAAAAATGTTCACAATGTAGAGGGCAGAATCATTATTTGAAATGTAACATGTACAGACATGACAAGGTTAACAGCTATAAAAATGTAATGCGTTATGTATGTACATATGCATATAGTATGTCAAGTTCAAAGATTTGCTAGAAGAATACTTACTGAATATAAAATAATTAACATCGAAGAACTCTATCAGTTCAACAAATTTTTAAGTTGCCCGGCCACGCATCAAATAATGGATCAAACTCGCCTTTTTTGTTGATGGCTTGGTAAACGAATATTCACACGTATAGGCCGAGATGAGTTTGAAGAATATCAAAATACTTTTGATTTTTACTACTTGCGTTGCATAAATCATATGTTCTCTTCCTCCTCAAACCCATAATACAATGAAGTTTGAAGGTTCAAATTTGATCAGTTAAATTTGATGACTTGCCATGCGCCATAAAGCCTAGTGCAACCCCTACACGTTAATACTGGCCCTGCAACGTTTTTATTTTGTGCAAACAATTGTTAAGATGGATGGCCGGGTGGTCATCGTTAATTACTACGTGTAGGGGCCGCATAACGACAATCTGCTAAGAAGTTCTGTTCAGCTCTGCGAACCCATTTTCCAAAAAAAATTATTGGCAAAAAAAAAATTCTTTAAGTTCATTAGGAAACTGTAAATCAACTCTTTATGTACAATAACAACAAACAGCAAGTTGTAAGGTTGCCGTTTCTGTGCAATTTATGTACATAACAGGATAGTAAGCAATGCGCAAAAGTTGTTACGAAAAACAAAACGTTACAAAGGGTCAATGCATAAGATATCAAGTGTATGCGCTCAAGAAATCACTTCATTGACATTCAGCTGACCATCACATTTCTAATCCTAAAACATCTACGTCACTTGGTGTCACACAAAATTATAATTTTGACAAATCAAACGTACTTTGTCTAAATCGTCTGAAAACGGGTCAATCAGTCGCAAACTATATAGTAGTTCTCGTTGCCGTATTTGAAAAGCTCCCCGTCATACGCTATTACATAGACAACAAACTCAAATAAAAAATACCTTTGTTGAATCAGCCAGCATCTACTTATATTATTGTGTGCAGATTTATTTTTTCATTTTCTTTTTGTCGGAAAAATCAAATTCGGTAAATCTACGCAAAAATCTCTTCTTGATGGGTTGTTTCGTGCCGATTGAAACCATCAATGCAGCGTGTGCAAAACGCTTGTCATTTAGGTCAAGAGGAAGTGACAGTATTGATGTCAATTGTAAACGAGAAGGAAGGCCATTTCCAGGTACGATTACCCTTTAAAGCCGAGGAAAACCTATATTAGGCATTCAACGCGACCAAAATGTTAGTCATAACATTAAATTCGTTATTATTTTATTTATCTATAAATACGAATTTCATATACATACTATCGTATTGCTCAGCGTACTTTTTCTATCTATGGATTGCCGAATACTTTATATACTACTGATTGGCAACTGAATGAATAATAAATGTGAAGCTATACTCTTTCGACCTCCTGTAGGCAAATGTAACAATAATATTAGAATGAATTCGAAATCCTTTTGCATTAAATCTAATGATAATGTGAATATACCAATCAAGGAAATGGTGAGGTACTTAGAAGTTTATCTTGATAAATTCCTATATTTTCATAAACACATTAATATACAAATTGTTAAGGCCAGAAATGCTCTTTTTAAATATAAGAAACTATTTTTCTCGAAAAATATAATACTGTTACGTTTTTACCTTTTTAAAAACGTTTAAATATGAGTTCGTTGATTGCAAACCAAGTAAAAACAAATATGTGTCTTATTTTAATTAAACTCTCTTTATTGTCTACACTTTCTTATGTGCCACTGTTCACACTTAACCGATACAACAATAATTACTACAATTTATTGCTTGTTCACTATTATTCACACACAACTATTCGCTATACTGCTCACAACGGATATCTTCGAAGCACGACTTTTTACTTCGCACGCAACTTGTCTTCACACCGCGACTGATTAGTTAACACGCAACTTCACGCAAGACTGTCTCAATTCTAACTGACTCGTCTGCTTTGTCTTGCCCTTTTATAGTCCAACACGAACAGTACATCGAACGTTCTTGAAGATGAATGTTCGCGGTTTCGCATTCTCGCAGTTTCTATGGCGACTGTATTGCTTGTTGTTTGGGATTTTTTCCCCAAACCTATCACTTTTAAAAAACACTGACCGCAAACCCTACAAAAGTTTTTAGTCTCCAAAATTATTTTTGCTTATTCCTTTTTATATTGTCATTTGTTTACTAAAAATGTGTAAAATACCTAACGGTTAATTCCTTTGATTACAAGAAGTAAATTCAAGGGCATTGGAAATATTATTTGTAAAAGTCGATCTCAAACAGCTTTTGTAAGGCATAGAAAATGTAATTTAGTTGAGTTCAATTTTATCTTCCGCAAGAAGCGGACTTATTCTCTTAAAGTTAAATAATTTAAATTAAGTGAAGTTCAAATAAAGTCAAAATTAATAAATAATGAAGTTTTAAAATAAATATTCTGAAATAAAATAAATAAAATCTTAGCGTTTTTTTTTCTTGATCATGAGGATCATGAGGAAGTTCAATTAATTCTCCTACATTTTAAATGGTGCCGAAACCCGGGAACTGTCCGTGCTGACAAATAACCCAAAAATTTAAGAAACAATTTGAATACTGCCGTCGTGTCTGCGGTATCATCTGTGCTAAAATTTCCTCACGAATTTCGAGCTAAGTTCTGGGAAATAATTTGTGAAATAAAATTAATTACTGCCGTCTTGCCTACGGTATTATTTGAGTTGAATTATTCTGACGAATTTCGAGCTAAATTCGGAGAAAAAAAATAATGATGTCATCTACTTTACAAACAGTTGAAGACCAAAAGAAAATATTCGCTCACATCGAACATTTATCTACAACCTTTCGGGCTAAACCCAAAGAAGCATTATCAAGGGGATACGTGCAAACTATACTAGAAGATTTGGAAGCAAACTTCAAAGCCTTCAAAGATGGACACGAACAACTCAATGAGATTGTTCGAGAAAATTCCATTGCGGAAATAGATGTGCCATATTTAAGTACCAATACTTATTATAAATGCTTTGATGTCTACATAGCTTTAAAAACTAATCTTCTAGATTTAATTTATGAACTTGATTCTCCACAGACTCCTACCGTCCACGCAAGTACCTTCTCAGCCACTAGCCGCAGCGAATCATTTTCCGCTGGAGCAAGACTTCCGAAGATTGATTTACCAACTTTTTCGGGGGATTATCTAGAATGGATTTCCTACCGCGACATGTTTAAAACACTAGTGCATCAAAATCATTCCCTCACAAAGGTGCAAAAATATTTTTACCTAAAGTCATCGTGTACTGGAACACCACTCAGTTTGGTCAACGAATATCCGGCAGCAGACTCCAGCTATGACTTGGCATGGAATGCTCTCGAGAAGAGATTCCATAATGAGAGGAAGCTGGTAGAACAAATACTGAAACGTCTATTTTCATTAAAGCCCTCCGACGGGTCATTTAAAAATATAACAGAGCTACTGGATACAACGCGAACTTGTCTTTCACAATTAAAATCACTGGGTATAGATATTTCAACTTGGGACTCAATTCTGGTGTATTTAATTACCCAAAAACTGGATATGCAGACTAGAAAAGAATGGGAGCAGTCACTCAAAGCAAGCACGTCGATTCCTCCCATGTCTGACATGCTAAATTTTCTGGAAACTACCTTTCGCACTATGGAGTCTATAGAGGAAGAAGCTGTTTCAACTACACGTCACTACGGCAAGGAAATTCGCAGGAGACCTACAAAATTTATACGAGTTCACACTGCTTCAACTATAACTGACAACAACTGCCTTTGCTGCCAGAAACGTCATCCTCTTTATAAATGCTTCCGATTTACAACATTGTCTTCAGAGGAGAAGAAGGACTTCGTAAAACAGCAACGCCTCTGTCGAAACTGCCTCAATACCGGGCATATGCAATCATCTTGCCGTTTAAATACCAGATGCCATATTTGCCGTGAAAATATTTCCGTGTCCATACCCTCACCTGTGCCTACCGACAAAGGAAATAACATGACATTCCAGCCGCCTGCTACAGCGTCAACCCCCACTTCGGCTATTGTAAGTACAAATATGTCTAATCTGAGTGATAAAACTCTAAACCCTGCCCTGTTGCCAACCGTAAAAGTTTATATAAATACCGTTGAGAAAACGTATTGTGTCAGAGCTCTTGTAGACCAAGGGTCGCAACTTTCATTTATTTCAGAAGGGCTGTCACAACTATTACCCATACCAAAATACAAAACACGAGTCGATGTGTCTGGTATTGGTGGAAGCCAAGCAGTTACAATTAAGAAATCTGTAAGATTTACGATTCATTCACGATATGACAAACAATTTGAATTACCTATAACTGCTCTAGTTATTCCTAGCGTCACATCATATATTCCAAACAAAATTACCTCTGATTTTATTCCAGATCTCTCTGAGTTCTTTTTGGCTGATCCAGATTTTCTTAATCCACAAAAGATTGATATCCTCCTTGGAAATGATGTCTATGGCGACTTAATTCTACCTAGAATGAAAAAATTCGAAAATAGTTTTCTTTTGCAAGAAACTCATTTGGGTTGGATGATATCCGGATCACCAAGATCACATCTAACAGCAAATAAAATCTCCGCAAACGTCTGTTCTATAGATGAGCAACTTCGTATGTTTTGGGAACAAGAGGAAGTACTAGATGCAAAACCATGGTCTACTGAAGAAGAGCTTTGCGAAAAGTTGTTTAAGGAAACTCATACCCGTGATGAAGAGGGTCGTTACACAGTCCAATTACCATTTAAAAAGTTACTACAAGGTCAAGAGCTGCCAACGTTTTCTCACACGGACTACAACGCAATGAAACGGTTAAAACAATTGGAATTGTCTTTTAAACAAAAGCCGCAGTTTGCTGAAGAATACAAAAAGTTTATGCTAGAATATGAAGTCCTTAATCATATGACTAATCTTGGTGAGTACCCAAAAGCTATACCTGATAACGCATATTTCTTTCCTCATCATGGAGTGCTTAGAGAGAGCAGTTCAACAACAAAATTGCGTGTTGTGTTTGATGGAGGAAATCGTAGGCCACCTCAAACTTCTATTAACGAAGAATTATCAGCAGGACCTGCATTACAAAACGATCTGCCTACAATCATCACTCGCTGGAGAAAACATTCTGTTGCATTTACAGCAGACCTGGAGAAAATGTTCAGGCAAATAAACGTGTCTCCTGAACACCAGTGTTTTCAATGCATTCTTTGGAGAAATGCTACAAATAAAATATGTGTATATGCGCTTCGAACAGTGACATACGGCACAACTTCTGCGCCTTATCTAGCAATTAGGGTACTGCAGCAACTAGCAGAGGATGAAGAAGCCAACTTTCCAGAAGCTAGTCAAATACTTCGAACAGACACCTACGTGGATGACGTGATATCAGGAGCGGATACTCTACAAGAGGCTATTAAGCTACAAAAACAACTTTCTACACTTCTAAAATCAGGAGGATTTCATTTAAGGAAGTGGAACTCAAATTCGTTGGAGCTCATGAAGAAAGTTCCTGAAGAAGATAGGGAAATTAAAAATTCATTTTCTATTTACCAACCCAATATGTCAAAGGCACTCGGTATAAATTGGAATACTTATAACGATTACTTCTGTTTTTCTATTAACTTTACATTTTCCGAACAAATAACTAAGAGTAGTTTGCTTTCAGAAGCGTCTAAATTGTTTGATCCCTTAGTTTGGCTGTCCGCTACGACTGTAATAGCGAAAATAATCTTTCAAAAATTGTGGAAACTAAAGCTTGATTGGAAAGATATTCTACCAGAAGAAATACAACATGAATGGGTTCATTTTCGAACTAAATTAAAGGTTCTTAAGGAGATAAGAATCCCACGATGGATTGGTTACCAGTCTAGTAATTGCACTGTTGAACTCCATGCCTTCAGCGATGCATCTAAAGTAGCTTTTGCGGCCGTCGTTTATGCTCGTGTGACAAATGAATTAGGTGAGGTATTAGTAAACTTATTACAGGCAAAAACAAAGGTGGTCCCATTGAAAGGTGAAACAATACCTCGGTTAGAATTAAATGCTGCAACCCTCATGGCTAAATTGGTTGCAAAGATAAAAGCCAGCGTGGATTTTAATATCGACAGGATTGTATACTGGACGGATAGTACTATCGTTCTTGCGTGGCTGAAAAATAAATCAACACGGTTGGAAGTCTACGTGGCAAATCGAGTCGCAGTGATTAAAACTTTATCTAGCGTTAATGATTGGAGGTACGTACCGACCACAGATAACCCAGCAGACTGTGCGTCTAGAGGTTTAATGCCTGAGCAACTAGGAAATCATGAAATGTGGTGGAAGGGACCACAATGGCTACAGAGCACATCTGATTCTTGGCCTACTTGCCCTAACCAAATATTTCAAGAAGAAATAATCAGCACTAACGTTTCTGCTCACATTACAAAAACAAAAGAAATTACTGCATATCCAGAAATACTTAAAAGATTTTCAAAACTATCTGTATTGATACGTGTGACGTCATATGTCTTCCGTTTCTACAACAATATCAAATTAAAACAAGGCAAAAGAGAAGTTGGTTATCTTAAAACATATGAGCTTAAGGAAACATTACATTTACTAATCAAACTAACACAGGAGGTGTCTTTTCGAGATGAAATCAAAACGCTTAAATTGGGAAATAGGATTTCCAATCAAAGCAATCTAGTTAAATTTTCCCCGTTTTTGGATAAAACGGGAATTCTACGAGTTGGTGGTAGAATACTGAATGCTCCTATTGGCTACAACACTAAGCATCCGATTTTGTTGTTAAAACAGAATCCCCTATCTTTTCTTATATTTTTAGATGCTCATTTGAAAACGTATCATGGAAGCCTCCAGCTTATGCAGTCTTACGTTTCTCGTAACTACTGGATAGTGTCAGCTCGAAACTTAGCTAAACGCGTGCAGCGTGAATGCACGGTATGCCTTAAATATAAAGCCCAATCCTGCCAGCAGCTTATGGGTAACCTTCCATCAGTTCGCCTGCAACCCACTCGAGCGTTCAAACATAGTGGATTGGACTATGCTGGGCCCATCAATATAAAAACTTCATCTTTACGAACAGCATCTACATCCAAAGGCTATATATCTCTATTCATCTGTATGACTACGAAGGCGATACATTTAGAAGCAGTCACAAGTCTTAGCGTAGACTCCTTTCTGGCTGCATTTCGCCGATTTACTGCACGTAGAGGTTTATGCACAGATTTGTACTCCGACTGTGGTACCAATTTCGTGGGTGCGAACAAAGAACTTCAAGTCCTTTATCATCGAAATAAGATGTCCGTTCCCGAACACCTGGCTGAAACTCTTGCAAATCAGGGTACAACATGGCATTTTATTCCTCCAGCCTCACCACACTTTGGAGGACTCTGGGAGGCCGGTGTAAAATCCACGAAGTATCACTTGCGGCGCATAATGAAAGATCGCATACTTACGTATGAAGAGTTAAGTACCCTCTTGGCACAAATTGAGAGCTGCCTGAATTCCAGACCTTTATGTCAACTATCTACCGATCCTGCAGATGTTGATGTACTAACACCAGCACATTTTCTCATTGGAGAACCAACAAATTGCATCCCCGATGATGATTTACTCGATACTAATGTTGACCGTTTAAGCCGTTGGAAATTGGTTGAACATCTCAAGCAACACTTTTGGAATCGCTGGAACAAAGAATACTTATGTCGCCTTCAAGCACGACCAAAGTGGAATAGAGTCGAAAGAAATATAAAAATAGGTGACATAGTTCTTCTTCTTCATGAGAAAAGTATTCCAGGTCAGTGGCCACTTGCCAAGGTTGAAGCTATACATCCTGGTTCAGACGGAATGGTACGAGTAGTAACACTTTCTTGCAATGGTAAATACATAAAGCGCCCTATATCAAAAATTTGTCTTTTACCATCTAATGATATCAACAATGATGACAAGGATCTTGCTGCTTAAGAACAACCGTTCTTCGTGGGGGAGAATGTTTGGGATTTTTTCCCCAAACCTATCACTATTAAAAAACACTGACCGCAAACCCTACAAAAGTTTTTAGTCTTCAAAATTATTTTTGCTTATTCCTTTTTATATTGTCATTTGTTTACTAAAAATGTGTAAAATACCTAACGGTTAATTCCTTTGATTACAAGAAGTAAATTCAAGGGATTGGAAATATTATTTGTAAAAGTCGATCTCAAACAGCTTTTGTAAGGCATAGAAAATGTAATTTAGTTGAGTTCAATTTTATCTTCCGCAAGAAGCGGACTTATTCTCTTAAAGTTAAATAATTTAAATTAAGTGAAGTTCAAATAAAGTCAAAATTAATAAATAATGAAGTTTTAAAATAAATATTCTGAAATAAAATAAATAAAATCTGAGTGTTTTTTTTTCTTGATCATGAGGATCATGAGGAAGTTCAATTAATTCTCCTACACTTGTTGTTGCACTTGCTTATTTGTCCATCGCTTTTACTCTCATGCTTGTTGTTGTTGGTTTATTTGGAAGATGGTCGATGTATTTGTCAGTGTGTATTTGTGTATTGTATACACATTGCCTCTTGTTGCGTTCGCTTATGTTGCTTTTGCGTTATCCATCTCTCTTATACTCATACTAATGTTATTGTTAGTTTATGTATGGTTCGATGCACATATGTGTTAGTGTAGCTGGTAGCTTTTGTTTATTGTTTATGTTAAACGATATTAGGTCGTTTCGATAGTTGTTGCGTAACAATACCAAAGGTCAAGATAATTCGCCCTATCTTAACATACGGCTGCCAAATATGGTTCAATATTTCTCCCTCATATATGGAGAAGTATAGAATCTTTGAAAGAAAATGTTTGAGAGCTTGTGCGACACTACACAGATCACCAGCTACCAATTATACTAAATACATACATATCGAATAAGAAGCTGTAAACAGAATTGACAATTTCATTCTGCATGTTATTAGGAATCATATACATATGTATGTATTAAGATGTATTGAATGCAATGAAAATAATCTAATTATGGCACCTTATTATGCTAATAAAGAATATATTATACAATGTCTAATTTCTGGATATGTACCACCAGAGGCCTTTTTATATACCTCGATAATAATGGTTTTATACAAAATGAATACGGCATTCCTATATTTTACCACATTTTGAAGTCGCCGTGGTGTGTTGGCTTATTAGACGTAAAGCCAAGGTTCGAGCCCCAGGCCAGACATCAAAACAAAATACAAAAAGTATTTCTTCGGCGATTTCCTCTCAGCAGATTTCTGGCAAAAAACTCTGAAAGTAAATAAAATTGCCATGAAAAGTTTCTCAAAAAATCTGTCGTTCGGAGTCGACTTTAAACTGTAGGTCCCGCCACTTATGTATAAAATTAACACACACAACATAAGTGGTGTGAGAAACTAGGTCAATAATCCTGACTGAAGGGTTGTAATGACCAATTATGTATGTATGTATCAGACAATACCACAAAGCACTCATATAAAGTACTTGGGTATACACCAGTGTTTACCATTTCATAGCACAATTGTGCAGAGAGAACTCACACGCATTCTTGTATTTTTTGATTTAGTTGTCGATCAGACTGCCACCGAGTAACCAGAATTGAAAGCAATGACGTTTGACAAACTCTCATAACATTATTTTACATAAGTTTTTAGAGGGAGAAAAAAAAAATTATAAGTTTTGCAAAGCTAATGTGTTAGAAACAACAGATATACAGAGTGAAAACTGGCGGATAAAGTTCAAAAATTAAATGTAAACAAACATTGATTTTGTGTTAAAAAAGAGCAAATTTGGAATATTTTTTAATTTCTTCAATGAAAATCTTAAAAGTTCTAAAATATTTAAATATTAATCGAAAAGTGACTGGTTTTTGGTCAGAATGAATATAGTTTCTTGTACAAAAGATAAGTAAGAAGTTAAATACATCAAGATGAAATAAGACATATTGCTCATAAAATTTTTTCCTTGCAGAACTTTGTGTATATTATCAGTATTTATTAATTTCTTGAATGAAAAAGTTAAAATTCGGTAATTTTTTTATTATTAATCGAACTCTTAGCAATTTCTCTTCACAATGAAATAAGTTCCGTGTGTAAAAGATAAGTAAAAAGAAAAATATAACAAAATATATACTCATAACTTTTTGTTTCAGGAGTTTGTGAATATACCTCTAAATTGATTAAATACTAAGTTAGTGACAATCGATGAAAGGTGTCACCAAATACATTAGTTCTGTATTACGTTTCCCCAATAAAACAGTTCATTTCCTTTCAAAACTATTCTATTATTCTACAAAAATATCATCAATTTCTACCAAAATAGAAAATAAAAATCCACCCTAAAAATTAACAAACATAAATAAACAAAACAGAAATAATCAGACAGAGACAGAAATACTTTTTGGTAATATTGCTGTCCCTTTCATAAAAGTTATGTAAACGTCAAATTTTTTCGTTTCCCTTCTGGTTATTCGGTGCAGACTGCGACAAGAACATATGTGCGGCGGATGCTTTACCATTTTTTTCAGAATGACACTCAAAAAATATTGTATGTTAAAAGTCGCTTTTGATAATATTCAATGCCTTATATGTCGGCTAATGTTTATGTTTTTTGCAAATATATTATTTATTATTATTATTTCTTGTGGTCGCTAAAACGTGAAATTGACACAATTTCCAATAAACAATCAAGATCCATCAAAAATTGTAAACTAAAAGTTCATTTGATAAATAATAACTACGTTAATTTTTGTCCATTTTGATCAAACGAAGTGTCAAACTTTTCAGAAGAGAATACACTTTAAGAATGTCACCACTTATTTTATATTTTTTTAATTAAGGTTTGCTACTATGAATGGACAAACTTCAAAAAATATGTAAGGAAATCAATTTTTCCATGTTTACCCGGTCAAAAATCATTACGTGTAAATTTGAACCACATGTTTATGTATACCGTTTTAAAAAACTTTGGATTTTGAAAATAGATTAAAAAACAATTGGGTAATCAATAATTTTGTATGAAAAGATTAAAAATCGGCTTTTCTATGGCTGTAAATAAATCAATTCTCTCAATTTATTTTCTCTCTCTTACTCACTAATACACAACCCAAAAATTTTTGGTATACACCTTGATCGTCGTTTAACGTGGAAATTGCATATTGAGTCAAAACTGGTGCAAATAACTATGAAAACTGCCCAAATAAATTGGTTAATTGGTCGAAATTCATCACTTAAGTTAGATTGTAAACTCCTAATATACAAATCAATATTAAAACCCATTTGGTGTTATGGAGTACAGCTATGGGGTGCTGCCTCAGCTTCAAACGTAGAGAAAATTCAGAGGCGCCAAAATAAAATTTTACGAATGATCACTGCCGCCCGTTGGTATATCAAAAACTCGAATATTCACAAAGATCTAGATGTCCCGCTGGTTAAAATGGAAATTGTAAGACACGCTGAAAAATACTTAGATGACCACACAAATCCATTAGTCCGTGGTATTTTACGTCACACTGGCCATATTAGATTAAAAAGGAAGGATACCCTTGCACTCGGCCGAAGATGAGAGAGATGAATGCTACTTTACTTTATTTTATTTTTACTTTATTTTAAACTTTGAATACTTTATTTTATTTGGCAATGGCTAAATAAATATATAAATTTTTAGTTTTAAGGTTTGAATAATTATTGTTAGTTCATTTTTAATGAAGATTCAATAAATGAGAATAAAAAAATGTATGGATGTATGTATAGAAGAGCCAATATTCAATCCATACATAGTAATTAACTTACAACTGACAACCTCAGATTTGAGACCAGTATTTTTTCTAAAGATAAAAATATTATGCCTAACTTAAATGTTAATAAATATTGGTGATTCACCGAATAATTTCTTCTTGTTTTTATCCCTGACCTGTTTTATGGCATATAAAAGTAAAGTTTTTCCCATTTTTTTGCTTACATTAATATGTATGTACATACTTTATATAATTTATATAATAATATAAATAATTATACATTATCAAAATAATAATTAAAATTTAATTAATTTTCTTGAAATCTCATTTTTGGAACAGTGTTATATTTAGGTTGTAGCTACATATATGTAAAACATTTTGTTTATTGTAGTTTAAATATGTATATGAAATTGTTTAAAGAAACGCTATAAAAAAATTGTGGAATACTTAATTAATTTTATTAATTGAATTTGCTCTAAAAAACATCGAACGCAACCTATTTATTAAGTTTCAACTGGTGCAGTCACACAAATTGAATAAGTACTTAAAATTTGTTTCAAATTTGTTATTAATTTGAAACTTGATTAAGAACTATCGGGTCCGCCATCTAACGTTTTTTTTTCAACTAGTGCTTATTTCGTGAATGGTAACACTTAGGTCATGTCTGATTTGACAGATAATTAGTTTTATCCTTCCGCTGAACGAGTATTGACCATCCAACGCGTTTTCGCTTCGCTAAGTGGGCCTGCGATCGACTTTCAGAAGATGCCGATTTTGGCAAAAATATCATCTTTTCAGATGAAGCTCATTTTGATCTTGGCGGGTATGTAAACAAGCAAAATTGTCACATTTTTTTTTTTTTTTTTTATTTATTTATTAGTAGTATTTTAAATACTTTTTCATTACATTTCATTGAATTACATTCTATCATCTTTTCCTATCAAGCTCAAATTTCATTAACATTTTTAATAAAATCAACTACCATTTTTCTAAAAATATTATTGTTCGTTTCATTTTTTACATAATTTGGCAGCATATTATAATTTCCAAGTCCTTTGTAAAATAAAGATCGTTGCGTATTCACAGTATTTGACTGCTTCAATCTAAAGTTATAATTGTTTCGTAGATTGTACGGTTGAACATCTCCAACATATCTTAGTTGTTCTCTTAAGTAGTCTGGCGCATCTCCCATCTTCATTTTTCTTATAAAAATTAATGTGTTATATTCCATTCTTTGGCTTATATTCATCCATCTTAATTTATCTAACATGTATTTGATTGATGCAAAACGATTGAATTTTAGTATAGACCGCATTGCTTTATTTTGTAGTTTTTGTAATCTGTTTATTTGACTATCCGTGCAACATGTATACATTATAGTTGATCCGTATTCGAAATGTGGTTTTATCGTAGTATTATAAATATTTGGGGCACAGAAAACCCTCACGCATACATTGAAAAGCCGACGCACCCAAAACGAGTAACTGTTTGGTGCGGATTTTGGTCCAGAGGCATAATTGGGCCATTTTTCTTCGAAAATGAGCAAGGAGTGGCCGTTACAGTCAATAGCGATCGTTATCGGGCCATGTTGAACGAATTTTATGTTCACAAAAATTGAAGAGGAGGATATTGGCAACATTTGGTTTCAACAGGACGGCGCTACGTGCCACACAGCCGAAGCTACACTCTATGTTTTGCGCCCTGTTTTTGAAGTCGCATTATCAGCCGCAGAGCTGATGTCGTTTGGCCACCTTGGAACTGCGATTTGATACCGTTGGATTATTATTTGTGGGGTGCCGTCAAAGATAAGTGTTACGCCGACAAGCCAGAGACAATTGACGCTTTAAAGGACAATATTCGTGAAGCCATTGGTGAAATACAGCTGCACACAATCGATAATGTGCTTAAAAATTGGACCGATCGTGTAGGCTACTGCATGGCCAGCCGAGGCAGCCATTTGAATTAAATTGTTTTCCATTATTAACCTGAAGGGCTGTACTTTCAAATAAAAAAAATTTGAGAAAATATTCAGTAGTTTTTTTTTAAAGCATTTTCAAAAAAAAAAGTTATTTGGCGGACCCTTTATTAACCAACGCACATTAATCGCAGACCAGTCGAATTTTTAAGTGTTCAAACGTACTATAAAGTAGTATTTTTCAGGAGAATAAAAATTATAAAAATTAAATCAACGCGAATTATAAATAAAGAGACATATTAATTACATTTATATTTAGATGTGCATATACATAAGTTAGGTGTATCAGTGCCAGATTAACTTTCGATAATATCGGAAATAAAATTTGCTTCTGCGATAATGATAATTTTTGTTTTTCGAACATTTCCCATTCTTATCAGTTACTTCAAAATTTTAATAGCTTTATTTTTGGAGTCAAAGGCTTCTAACAGCTTCATTGATGGAATCTGTGAACTGTAAGTATTATTTATTTAATAAATACCGGAGGTATTACATTGGAAAGAAATTAATTCATATCTATGTGTCCTAAAACATCAGACATGGATTTACAAAAAATATATTTTTTGTGCGATCAATATGTTATGGAACGAAGGAAAGACCTCTGCAGGAAGAGAGTTCCACATACGAATAGTGTAGCAAAAGAATAAATATCGTATACAATGCAGTGTGCGATCCACTGGCCAATCGCTCGCTCACAAAGGGATGTATTCGACGGGAAAGGCGCGGGAATAAATGATTCTCGGTAGCAGGTACTTTTATTTCGCTAGCGCTGAATCTGTTGTATGTAGTAGCTATCGAACAGTGAAACGATGATCCTATGAATCAATAGAATTGGATAGTCTACCAACATTAAAGAGCATCTTCGCCCTCTCCTGTACGTGGTTGCGAAGTCTCAAAATAAACTTCGAAGCACAGAGTTATATTCTATTCTCGGTCGGATATAAGTGGGATAAATAGTAAGAAGATCAGATAAAGTAAAATACATGTATCTTGCACCGTCTTAAGAAACCGATGCAGTTGATTGCTTCTTTATACAATTGAAAAATGTGCTGGTTCCAGCGAACATCACACTGAGTTTTCCTGCCCAGAATATGATCTTGTTCTGACTCCCTAATATTTACGCCATCCACAGATACAAATGACGTAATATTATTGTTTCCCTTGTAGATCAATCATATCAAACGCTAGATTTTAGCTGGACAGTAAAATAGCACAAATTAAAATTTTTGGCATAAATATAATACGATTTAATAAATAGTAAAAATATTAATGTTTTCAGATTACTTGATCAATATTTCGCAGAGTAGCTTTTATTTTCAAGCACTGCGTGGAATCTACGGGACATGCCTTCAATGTAATTCTGGGAACTTTCTTTGGGAATCGAGTACCAAGCGTTCAGTATTCCAATTTACAAAACGTCCAAATTTTTGTACTTTTGTTGAGAAATAGTACATTTCACATCGTTCTAGAGGTTTTTAATAGGGTTTAATTTAAGACTGTGCCGGCCGATCTAAAACAGGAAATAAAACGGGTTCTTTATAAAAACAAATCCTTTACCAACGTAGACGTGTGTTTGGATTCATTATCGTGCATAAATATGAATTAAACTGGCATGTATTTTAAAAGCATATGATTCCATTTTGTTCTTTAGAATGTTCAAATGCTGATAATGGTCCATTTTTCCGTTAATTTTGGCGATTGGACCCACACTGTGATTCTGCCTCTACCATGCTTTATGGTCCTTTGAGTATAGCATGGATTTAATGTCTGGTGTCTTGGCCGATGAACAAAAACTCTATCATACGGTCCCATACGATTTACCTCTGTTTCATCACTTTAAAGTATTTTATTACCAGAATGCGAGGTCTTTATCTTTGTGGGTGCGAGCAAACGTTAAACGCTTGACTATATATTTTTTTTTTTTTTTGATAATAGTGCCTCATTAATATGTCGTCGGATGAGCATGTCCGATAAATTTAACACAAATTGGGAGTTATTTCACTCAAAATATCGCGTGACGACATTAAAGGGTTTTCTTTTTTTTTTGACACGTGGTTTCCGTTTTTTGTTGTCTGCGACATTATTTATGTTTGCTTTAAAGAAAATTTTCATGTTATAAGCCATTTTACGCGATCGATTCGAAATTTCTCCAATTTCAGCCAGCTTTTTTTCATAATTCCACAAGTTAACGATAATGCGTTCTCCTCTGGTGTGCCATCTTTTCCATGTCTCGTTTTTACCAAAAATTAATTTAATTGCCACAAAATTAAAAGGAAATACCGTAAGAAAAAATACTCGAACAAAACATGTACCTAAAGTACTTTTATGCACGCTGTGCTAATTTACTGTCCAGCTAGAATTTAACTAATGATACGAATCAGCAATCAAAACAAAATATTATGTATGACTAGCAGATTGTACCCGGCGTTGCGCGGGTTATGTAGTTTGGATTAGTTTAAAAAATGAAAAAATGTTTTTAAATTAAAAAAAAAAAAAACAGTGATTATTTGAAACCGGTTTAACAAACAACCCAGTTTTTTGAATACTATAAGTCCTAAATATAAATACACTCAATTTGCGCGTTTTTCGCCCCTTTCCCCCTTTTTGGACCCCTTTTGGTCCAACTTTATAAACGGAACACCTCCAATAGCTATTTGGGAAACTTAACCAATCTAAATCGTAAAAAATACCTTTAAAACAGATGAAATACAGCATTTATGCATAAAGTACTAATTTTTGCCCATTTTTTTCCCTTTGTCCCATTTTTTCCCCCTTTGGGTCAAAATTTTGAAAAGATTTATTGCCTATAACCTGCACCGACAAAAGCTATTTGGGATGGGAAACTTAATCAAGCTAAATCGTAAAAAATTACCTATAAAACAGATAAAATACACCATTTATGCATAAAAGTACTAATTTTTGCCCATTTTTTCTCGCTTTGTCCCATTTCTTCCCCCTTTGGGTAAAAATTTTGAAAAGATTTTTTGCCTATAACCTGCACCGACAAAAGCTCGGTCAATATCCCAAATTTCAAGAAAATCAGTCCAGGCGTTCAGGCGTGATTGGCTATGCACTCAATTAGCTTGTTTTTTTGCCCCTTTTCCCCTTTTTGGACCCCTTTTTGCTCAACTTTAGAAACGGAACACCTCCAATAGCTATTTGGGAAACTTAACCAAGCTAAATCGTAAAAAATTACCTATAAAACAGATAAAATACACCATTTATGCATAAAAGTACTAATTTCAGCCCATTTTTTCTCCCTTTGTCCCATTTTTTTCCCCCTTTGGGTCAAAATTTTGAAAAGATTTATAGCCTATAACCTGCACCGACAAAAGCTCTATCTATATCCCAAATTTCAAGAAAATCGGTCCAGGCGTGATTGGCTAACAAACAAACAAACCAACAAAAGAAGACTTACAGAAAGATTTATAATATGGTGCAGTGCAATAAAGCCATAGGTAATAAAGCCATATGGCCTTATTTCTCAATGGAATGGCCATATGGTTTTATTTCCCTCTAAAGAAGGAAGGTTCGCCAGTCGAACGAGCTCACCCGCCCCCCTTCCACCACAATTACACTGTTATGCTGGTCATAGCAACAGACAAAAATGCTTTCAATATATTGAAGAACGGCAGTTAAAGTGCAATATAGAGCGCACCTGCCGTGTATGTTGCGAGCAAGCCGAACGAGATCGACCGAGCTCAACATTACACTGTTATGGCTTTATTTCCACTTTGGTTATGGCTTTATTGCACATGGGTGTAGGAAATAAAGCCATATGGCCTTATTTCTCAATAGAATGAGAAATAAAACCATAGGCCTTTATTACCTATGGCTTTATTTCACTGCACCTAGGATAACGGTAAAATTTTTTGTTAAACAACAGCTAGATGTCGTCGTGCAACATTGCAGGCCAAAAGAATTGGTCTAATTAGGATACAATTGAGAAAAGCATCACAATCAAACTATACATGAATTTTGTGCTAATTTAATGTCCATGGACGTATATAATTTTTTTTTTAAAGCAAAGTGAAAAAGTTATACGTAACTGCCATTTATTGGATACTTTTTTCACTTTTATAGTTTTTTTTTTTTTTGATATTTGATTATCGAAGCTTTTGTCATTGAAAATTAGTCCCGTTGACTCAGTTTCGTATAGTGCGTGTCATTTTTAGATATAGGCCAATTGGTGGACTTTTGTTGATAAAGTTTAGTGTAAGGCGTCGATGTGGTCGCGGTAGCACGGTCTTTACATCAGGGTGGTCGCAGTCAGCGTTGCCACTACCAAAAAAATTTTATAACCAAAATTAAAATAAAAAATAACCAAATAAGGAAAAAAATAACCAAAAAAATTTTTTTATATACGATTTATATATTTATATACGTTTATATATAGTGCATGATATGGTATTAAATGATCGACGAATAAAAGTGCGTGAAATTGCTAACATCATGAGCATCTCAAATGATCGAGTCCATTTAATTTTGTGTGAAGAACTACAGATGAAAAAGCTTTCTGCAAGATGGGTGCCGCATTTGTTAACAGTCAACCAAAAACGCATAAGAATGAACATTTCTCAAGCTTGTTTGGATCGTTTTAAGCGAAATAAAATGGATTTTAAGCGTCGTTTCATAACTGTTGATGAGACATGGATCCACCACTATATTCCAGAGACAAAAGAACAATCCAAACAATGGACTGAAGCTGGAGGAAGTGCCCCAAGGAAGGCAAAAACAATTCAATCGGCTGGTAAGGTTATGGCAACGGTTTTTTGGGACTTCAAAGGTATTTTATTGATTGACTATCTGCAAAAGGGTAAAACAATAAATTCAGAGTACTATTGCAACCTTTTGGATCAATTAAATGTACAAATTCGAGAAAAACGTCCTGGCTTACAACACAAAAAAATAATTTTTCATCAAGTCAACGCACCAGCGCACAAGAGTGTTTTAACAATGGCAAAAATCAACGAATTAAAGTACGAGTTGCTTGACCACCCACCTTATTCTCCTGATTTAGCTCCCAGTGACTTTTACCTGTTCCCAAATCTAAAAAAATTCCTTGCTGGCAAGCGTTTTACCTCAAATGAAGATGCAATTACAGTTGTAAACCACTATTTTGAAGACCTTGAGGAAAACTATTTTAATCAAGGCATAGAATTGCTAAAAAAGCGTTGGACTAAGTGTATTGAAGTTTCAGGAGATTATATTGAAAAATAAAAATATTTTTGAAAAACTAACTATTCTCTTTCATTGATAGGCTAAGAAGTTTCCGAACCGCCCTCGTAAATGTATTTGTTTTTAACAAATTTAAGGTTTAATACAAAAATTTTATTTTTTTCTGTATAGTTAACCTCTCATGCCCGAATTAAAACGGAAGTGGCTAAAATTTTTTTGAGTAGACACATAAGATAGAGTTAATCTCAATATCAACTGACAAAAATTTCAATGTCCTAGGTGTCCTGGTGCAAGAGCTACAGGATGTTGTGTATAGGCAACATTGGGCAATGGTGTTATAAATTTAAATACAAGTTGATTTTTTTTTCAAATGTCGTTTATTTCAATTTATGTATGCAAGAATACAAAACAATTTTTTTGAGGATTGGAGCACAAGTGCACATTGCATCTGCTGCATTTACAGGCTTTCCAAAGTCTTCATCTGCCCCTTGCTCCCCATTCCGCCTAATGATTATAACCATCAAATCGTAGGGATTTTGCAGGCTGTGCAAACATGTGCTCTTTTATAGGGAATTGATTCAGAACGCGTAGAAGGAGCTGGTGATGATGGGGTCGATGGAGAAGATGATAAAGTTCCTGAATTCATTGTAAAATTGTCAAAAGGAGTGATGATGGACAAACTCTCTTTTTTGCGACAACTATAGTTTGACTTGTACAATTCAAGCATCATGTCCGCAAGATCAACACCTCGCATGTTCTTCTTGTAGCATTCTACTATACCTGGACGAGGTATAGTCATGAACTTCTTGTCTTTGCGGTACCATCTCTTGCATTCACTTGCATTCTTACTTGCATAGTTTGAAACTAGTTGTACCCTCTTATTACATCTTCTTCTTCTTCATTTTCCTCGTCAGCCGAATCATCCCAATCAAATTTTTCAATTTCATCCTGTGTCAGACCATTTGGGCGCATCTTGGAATGTGAATACAAAAATAAGTTTTTATTTTTCGAAACTTACCATAATACGCATATACGCAACACTACATTTATTAAATTATTACAGACAAACTAAATAATATTTTCAAGCCGGGTTTTTTTAACACGTTGACTGCCGCGGCAATTTTCAAAAAACTAGCCAAAAATGACAACTTAATTTTTTTCACATTAATGAGTACGACATAACTAGTAGTTTGGCTCCCTAGAAGGGAACGCAATCAACGTGTTAAATTACTCACCTACCTTTCATTATTTACTATAGTTGTCGAACTTGGTTTTTGGATGACTTAATTATATTAATGTGTTTTAACACTTTTTAAAATAAGGTTTATTTTGCAAAATGAATTTGTCAATTTCGCTCTCGGGAGAATAACTATTAAGTGAGCACGTGCACAGCTGACTACCAACCAATTAGCTGTAAGCTTAAACAACACATGGGGCTATATTTTTGCGAAAGAATCAGAATAAAATATTTAAAATAGCTGTACTTAGAGGCTCATAAACACAATGGTACATATACGCAACATCGGGGATGAGAGGGTTAAACTACAAATAATAAATTAAGGTTTTTATTTATTTGTATTAAAATTTTTTTAATATTTCAATTGAACGTAATAAAAACGCTTAAAGAATTAAAACACTTTGGTAACGATTGCAAAGCTTGTAATGCAAATTTTCAAATAAAATTAAAGAAGTGATTGCTTTATTAACCATAATAAAAAAAATAACCAAAATGAAGAAAAAATACACATTTACACATTACAAAAAAAAAATAACCAAATTTGGTTAAAAATAACCAAAACGGCAACGCTGGTCGCAGTAGGTTAGAGGACGTGTACTTGTCCGTTAAGACAAGTACAATACCCGGAGGTCGAAATTGACCCATTGGTCGCAGTAACCTTTGTTTCTTTTGCGAAATAGTTTTGTTTAGCTGTGTTTCGCTAAATTAGTAAAGATCGGGAAGCAAATATATTTCGATTTTATTCGAAATTTTATTATTTTTTCCTTTTGTTTTGTTAGCTAATTTAAATTATCACCTAATTAATACGCGGCCAAAGTTAAAATTATTGGCTTTTGAGAGGTTTGCCCAAATATTTCTGACATCCTTTTCCATTGAAATTGAGAAGGAGGAGTTCAAGTCATTATGGGCAAAGTTTAGAGACTCTTATGAAGCCTTTCAGCCACTACTGTCGTTGGGCTACATTACCGAAGGTGCCCTAATGAGTGAGCTCTCTTATCTTTTTTTCTCTCTCATCTTTTTTTTGCGATGTTCTCCACCCAGTGCACAAATGGCCAAGGTAACGAGAATCGCTTTCGGAAACACATACAGTTACCAGCTTGTACCATGGAAGTGTATCATAGTGGCTACAAGTCATGGCCATCCTTCGGGGATATGTTCACAGCGGTGTATGTGAATGATGGCAATATCTTAACCGTTCAACAATTATTTTATTTGCGGCTGTTTACACGACGTGAAGCATTGGAAATTGTTAAGAAGTCACCTCTCACGACCCATTGGTTTCAGGAATCCTGGAATAATCTTAGAGTATGAGAACAAGAGAATATTGGAGAATTCTCAATTGAAGACTCTCTTTACACTAGAACCTATAAAAGTAGAATCGGCTCATGAGGTTAAGAGAATCCAAAGAGATATCAATAATTCGATATCAGCAGTTCGGATGCATGATCTTTAATTGGAATCCGATTTTTGTATATCTTTGCTCCACAAAATTGCCCATACGGGACAAAATGGAGATTCCCAAATGGAAAGGTTTGGTTAAATTTCTGACTTCGCAGTTTCAGTGTTTGGAAACCATTTACGACCTTCGCAATTTTGATCTAGTGTGGATAGTGTATGTCAGCCCCTTAAGTTCTTTCTAGTTCGAGAAAGAGTATTCGATCTCAGAGACTCAGGTCAGAGACTCGTTTTTGTTACTCTGGCGATCATTTGGTAAGTATTTGCCCAAAATTATTAAAATTTTCAATGAAGCAAAGATTTTTGGTTGTAAAGCAAAACAGTCTGTGTGTTAACTGTTTCGCGACTGGTCATAGGTTGAATCAATCCAGGCAAAAATTTCTGCAACATTACATATTGCTGCATCGGTAGGAGCTTGAAGTTTTGGATGCGTTTTAGTTCCAGCCGTGCGGCCAAGCTTGGTGGTAATGTGCAGAATTGTCTTGCTGCCACATCAGGCCAAATTATTTTGAGGACAGCCATCGAAGGCAAATATTTACAGCTAAAGCTCTAATAGGCTCCGGTTCGCAGCTAACTTTTATTTCGGAAAAGTTGCAGAAAAAATTAGGAATTAGGACAGTTCTGATGAATACTAACGTTTGGGAATTGAAGGGAGACAATCAGAGACAATGCTAGTTTGTCCTGACTTCGCCTTTAGACAAAAAGTTTAAAGTAAATGCAACAGGTTTGGTTTTACCCAAATTGATTGGAAAGTTGCCTAGTTCAACGGTTGATATTTCGAAATCAGCAGCCTTTTGCTGCTGAGCAGCCGTTGGCTGATCCGAAATTGGATGAAAGCGGGCATATTGATATTCTTATTGGTGGTGATTTATAGTTAAACGTCTAGTTCGAAGGTGGCAAGAAGAACATTTTAGAAAATCTAATGGCACAAGAAAGCATATTTGGCTGTATTGTAAACAGGCCTTTACTGAATTCGATAGAGCTCTCAACTTATGTGTCAAGTTACGATAAAATAGAGGTGAGCAGAACATGTGGAAGTATTGTGTAGCTGTATGAACGAGCCTAAGGTGTTGGCAAAAAGGCCCAAGTGCCAATCCAGTTGAATTGATAAGTCATTTCGTAGAAAGGCCTACCGTCAATATTTAGGCAAAGATGTTAAACTTGGTGACACAGTAGCCACAAAAGCAATTATAGGGCCTACCACTAAATCACATTTAAGCGTCATTAGAAATTTAAGTTGCAGTAATAATGATTATTTACAAGCTGTTGATTTAGCCACTGAACGTGGAATAATTACAAGACCGATTGGAAATCTTGTAATTCTTCCAACGAACTTTATATTTTGATCGTGTTAAATAAATTTAGGCTATAGTATCATGGAACCTCGAAGAAATCCTAAGGAGAAGACGAAGCTTTTTATTTGAAGGTTGTATGAGCCTGGTCCGATTATTTGTCTTCTAGGGGATCAGAGTTCTTAGTTTTCGATTGTTTTAAAATATGAAACTAACATGAAAGTTTTTTCGTTTGATTTTTTCCCCTTTCTTTAGTCATTAGTTGGAGGACATATTTCTTGCTTGCAGTACTGCAAGGGCGCCGGCATGTTTATATTTGACGATCCACGCTTTCCACTCCAGGTGACACAAACGGGATTGTTTAAATGATGGGGGGTTATCAATAGAGGGATCCATTTATTATATTTAAAATTACTGTACTTTAACATTGCAATGTAATTTGATGTAATTTAGGCTTTTTATGTTTTTTTGAATTCTTTTTGAATTTATTCTACTCTATTATCTTGAACGTTTTAGATCTTTCAAAATAGATAGTGATTAATTTTGTAAGGCAGTCGGCCGTAGCGTATATGATTGGTTTTTCAGCATTGGATTTTAAATTAAAATAAATTTGTTAAATAGCAAAAAGAAAATTGCTCTTTTATGGAACATTAAAATTGAAACTTTATTAGTTTATTATTTTTTCTTGTGTGAGAAACCATCTCTCAATATTTACCCTTTTGCATAGTGCAAAGAAAGAAGAATTAAAGACTTCCGAGGTTGGTTGGTTAGTTATCTGAAGTAATATTTTTTTGAAGTCGCCGTAGTCTAGTAGGTAGTGTGTTGGCTTATTAGACGGGTTCGATCCCCAGGCCAGACATCAAAACAAAATACAAAAAGTATTTCTTCGACGATTTCCTCTCAGCAGATTTCTGGCAAAAACTCTGAGAGTAAATAAAATTGCCATGAAAAGTTTCTCAAAAAATCTGTCTTTCGGAGTCGAGTTTAAACTGTAGGTGCCGCCACTTTTGTATAAAATTAACACACACAACATAAGTGGTGTGAGAAACTAGGTCAATAATCCTGACTGAAGGGTTGTAATGACCAATTATGTATGTATGTATGTGACTGAGATTCAAGATACACAAGTATTATCAACTAGTTTTCACTCTTTTATCACTTTGAATATGGCGCCTTTTGTTTTGCTTTAATTCATCTATTAACCAGTGTTATCACTACAGACTTTTTAGGTTCAATTTAACGATTTTTTATTTATTTAAAGGTACTTATTAAAAGTTTTATGTACTGTTTCTGTAAGCCAAACAATTTCACTTTCATACAGACACACTCAATTTAGTTTGTGTTTATTTGTTGAGGAAAACACAAACACAAAATTGAGTGATTTTGAAATTGTTTATCCTACAGAAACAGGTCAGGTATTTCGGAAACCAAATTTCTACGAATGTTAAAACATTTTTATCTTCTCTAGTAAAAGTGAAATGCAAATTAAATAATTAGTTTAATTAGTTAAAAATCGATAACTATATTTTTCTAATTTAAAATAAAAATAAACACCACCTACATAATGTAATAGTAAAATAGTGTTTATTTTTATTTTAAATTATTAAAGTTAATAATCAAATAAATTATAATTTGGGTTTTTAAAATATGTGAAGTTTTATTTAAAGACAACATAAGTACAGACAACATAAGTAGAAAATTTAAATAAGAATAAATAAGAAAATTCTATTTTTTACAGATTCTTACGTTCCGGTTACATTACATTACATTTCTATAATCATTCATATTGCTTTATACATAACAAAAACGATCAGCTGTTTCTTACTGTTGCGGTTCCGTTCCGTTACTGATGCATAACTGGGGCTTATGTATTTATCCGAAGCTGCTTATGTTCCGTAAAAAGAGTACTCATTGAAAAATATATCCGCAAAAACAAGTACTCCTAAAATTATGTTCACTTCATGTGGTACTTCAAATACTCGCAGCATAAAACACCACATAACTGATGTTTTTTTTATATACATATAAATGCTTAAGTGTATGAACAAACGACATGTTAGGCATATATTTATTAATCATTGAAATCATTTCGAGTGTTATGCAAATGTTCGATTGACACTCGTTCGACATTCGTTTGAAACAGACATTATTTTTGCGGTGTCTGCATTGATCGAAACCAAAAACCAAAATGCAATCGATCATGATATTTTGCATTAATGCATTTTGGTTTCGATCAATGCAGACACCGCAAAAATAATGTCTGTTTCAAACAAGTGTTGAACGAGTGTCAATCGAACATTTGCATAACACTCGAAATGATCGGTTTGAATGCGGTGTATGATTTGATCAACAAAGTTTTCATACGATCATTGTTTCGATTGATTTGAAAATGAACGATCACAACGAGTATTAATGCATATTTGCTTCGTTGAGTGAAAGTATCATGTTTTTCGAGTACTGATTAAATCATGATTATTTTTCAATCACCGGTTGCAGTTCTCTGGCACATACATTTTGTGAAAACAAGACATCGACATCTTTCAGTTTGTTTATTATTTTATTTGGTAATGTATGTATACATACATGCACATACGTATACTCACATATGAGAATAAATTGCTTAGAGAAGAGAACAATACGTTCTCTGAGTATAATAAGTTCTCTGAGTACATGTTACTTTTTACACTGTGTGCAACATCTTTATATATTTATAGTCTTTGGTGGAGATCTTTTCTTTGCCAAACTTCTTTGTGGTATTTGCAGTACCCATTGGTATTTGTAGTACTACGCAGTGATGTCAGATGTAGGGAATTTTCCCTTTTTGTAAGGATATTTTCAAAAATTTTAAAACTTAGGGAAAAAAGGAGAAATTTTTTATTTTAAGCGATATGTAGGGAATTTTTAAAATTGTCTTTTTTTTAACACATCAATCAAAAAAAAAAATTAATAACATTCCCAAATAATTCGATGAACACACTTTTCCAATCAAAAAAACCATTAGCTCATGTACTCCATTTTGAGTCATTAAAACTTTTTTAAGCTCGGTCAAAATTTCATTAAAAAGTCTGAATTGAGGTTTGATTGCGTTGTACGAATATTGATATAAAAAGTCTTACACAAGAGTGGTTGACAATAGAATACAATTTCTCCGAGCATGAAAAGCAGAGCTTATCTAAACTAGACGTGGAGAAATTTTGGTCTCATCTGTGCAAATTAAAAAACTTTAGTGATCTTTTGGTATTTCCAAACTTCGCAAAATTGGGAAACATATTGTGGTAAAGCCACACGCCAATGCGGATGCCGAAAGAATATTTTCTATGGTTACAGATGTAAGAACAAAGAAAAGAAACAAATTAAGTCACGATATTTTAAATTCAATTTGTATAATTAGATCTCATTTACAGTCTAATACAGGGATGCCCAAAGCTAAAACTGCAGTAGTATTGGTGAGCGAGAGAGAACTGCACTGAAAGAAAAGTTGTGTAAACTGAAATAAAATGTACGGAAAAAATCCAAAGCACTTTTAAAGCTATATGGTAGATATATTTTTCAAAATTTAAGTGAAAAAAGTGAGATCTCTCTCTCGTGGAACTTCATTTACGTGTTTACAAAATTTTGTTCAATCAGTGACTATGGAAAAAGACTAGAAAAACAAAAAAAAAATAGATACAGGGTTATTTCTATAATAAGAACAATAGTGCCTTCTAAAAGCATATTCCCTACATTCCTTCAATATTTTATAACATAAAATGCATTGAGCATCACCAAACGCATGTTTTATCATAAAATATGTTTCGTAAGTCATAGTAAATTTCTTTCAGTGCTTTAAGCAAAAAATATTACAAAAAAATCGTACACCCGCCACGCATGTGCATTCGTCGCTGTCTGAGTGACGACTAACCAAAGAGAATAAGAATATGTGTGTTTTTAGTTTGCGCAAAAGCACTATGAAATGGGCATCATTGGTCTAATACAATGAACTGCGTTAGCTTTAAGCAAAGAATATGGATATAAAGAATCATGTAGAAGTAAAATTTCTTATGGCGGGATGTACCAGTAAGACCCGCTCTCACCAAAATCTCTTTTAAAAATCATTTCTTGATGAGGGAGGGAAGACAGGAGAAAAATAAACACAAACAAAGAGCGTAACAATGTGTTGCTCTCATCGTACGTATGTATATGCGTATGTACGATTATGTATGTATGATCGTTTTTATTGTTTGACCAAAGACTATAAATATGTAAAGATGTTGCACACAGCGTATTTAAAATTGATAAAATTTTGTGCTTCTTTCTTATGAGGGGGTAGGTAACAGGGAAAGCTGAATCGTCGTTCTCACTCTCATGTTAACTGAGAGAAAGAAAACAAAAAAGACTCAGTACACTTATTGTACTCAGAGAACTTATTATACTTAGAGAACGTATTGTTCTTTTCTCTAAGAAATTTATTCTCATATGCGTGTGTACGTGTGTGCATGTATGTATGTAGGATGTAACACTTAGCTTTATTTCAATTCAATACTTTTATGGTTAAGTTTACATTTAGTTTTAATAATTAAATACTTTATTATAATATAGTTCAGTAAATTAAATTAACTTATTTGGGTAAAAATTGTAGGCTATAAACACTTTAGTTTTATTACAGTTCAACACTTTTATGTTTAAGTCTACATTCAGTTTTAATAATTCACACTTCAGCACAATACAGTTCGGTAAATCAAACTAACAATTTATTTGGGTTTACACTTCACTAGGCACGACTATTCTTCCTGACGTCAACTTCACTACTACTCTTCCCTCATAAAAACCTGTCCGTTTTTCCCTATCTGTCTCAAAAATACCCACGCCACTCAAATTATAAACCGCTACTTGAGCGCAAAATCACGCCACTTACAATCCCGTTAGTCCTCTGTCACGTCATGTAGCCGGCAAACACGAAACGGAGGGTACCCTACATTCGGCCCTCCTGACGGCAATACGGCCCGGATTGCCACACTTTCATAAACTCGGCCACGGTAGTGGTTCTATTAGGGCCCTCATGGTAACCCACTTTCTCGACCTCGTACCTTCCGTGAGGCAATTTCTTTACTATTTTATATGGGCCAAGGTATTTACCTCTTAACTTAAGGCCACTGCCAAACTGAGTGCGCTTAATGGCCACCAACTCGTCTACGGCATACTCAACCTCAGGCTTTCTTCTGGCATTATAAGTCTCGCAATTCTCCCTCTGAATTCTTCCAATATTCTCTTTAGCTTCGGACCTCATATCTTCTCTTTCTTCATCAAATTCTCGGACGGCTTCATCTTCCAATATTTCTCTAAGGTTGGGGTAGTCGGGCAATCTCATTTCCACCCCGGTTAGTAATTTGAACGGGGATACGCGGGTGCTTCTTGGAGCACTGGAATTAATGAACATTTGGACCTTTCTCACGTGTTTGTACCAGCTCTGGGGCGTCGCAGTGCACAATTTTGCCAGCATTGGTACGACTATTCTATGTATTCGCTCAACCTGACCGTTCCCACGTGGAACTCCTGTGGTAATCAACAGGTGCTGGATATTCTCCTGAACGCAGTAATCTTTAAAGGCCTGTGAAGTAAATGCTGCTCCGCGGTCGCTTATTATTCTTCGAGGATTTCCAAAAATAGCAGATTGCCTCTCCAAGGATTCGATGACCGTCTTGCTGTCAGTTGACTTCGTTGGATGTAGCCACACGAACTTCGTAAACCCATCAACAACCACGAACAGATGATTATACGCCTTCCTAGTAACTTCCATTGGTCCAACATGATCGACATGATAAGTCGCCAGGGGTCGATCGTCTTTATCTATTGGGTTAAGGTAGCCCTCTTTCCTGCCTGTTTTCGACTCGGTGATAATGCACTCGATGCAATTTTGTACAACGTGCGGCACTTTTGCAGCCAACCTCGGTATATAGTACTGCTTTTCGATCAACTCACGTGTCTTAGAAACACCAAAGTGACCCTGGTTGTGCGCTAACTTGATTATCTCCTCTTCCAACTGGACCGGTATCACGATAAGGTCCTTCGTGGGGTCCTTGTATAGTACTCCGTTCTGTATGTAATAATCTTCATATGCACCATATTCCAGCACTGCTCTAATGGCCTTGGTACAGTCGTCACTCTCCTGTGCGCATCTGATTCTGTGGGTAAGGCTGCTTTCAACGACTAGGCACGCCATACGGCTCAAAGCATCAACGTGCCTCATTCTAGTTCCGGATCTGTGTTCAATCTCATAGGAGAATTCTTGTAGAAACATAGCCCACCTTGAAATTCTAGCAGGCACATCAACCTTGTTCATCGTCAGTTTAAACGCGTTGCAGTCAGTTACTATTTTAAATGGTATGCCAAGTAAGTACACTCTCCACTTCTTCAACGATTCTACCACAGCTAACACCTCCAATTCATAGGAGTGGTACTTCTCTTCGTACGGCTTTGTGCGTCTACTCATGTACTGCACTGGACGTAGATCCTGTTCGTCTAAACTTCTCTGCAAAAGCACTGCTCCATAACCGTGCATGCTGGCATCGGTATGCACCTCTGTAATTGCGTCGGGGTCATATAACTTCAAAACTGGAGCACTGACAAGAGCCTCCTTCAACTGATGACAGGCCAGCAAGACTTCATCATTGACTGCAAATTTCACGTTCTTCCGCAACATATCGATTAAAGGCTTCGCCACTATCGCATAACCCTCTATAAACTTCCTGAAGTAAGAAGTTAGACCCAAAAATCTCTGCAGGGCTTTCCGGTCGGTGGGGATCGGGAAGTTTTTCACCGCCTTGATCTTCTCTTCCGCTGGCTTTATTGAGCCCCTCTGAATAATATAACCAAGAAAATTAACTGTACTGCGTAGAACCTGACATTTCTCCCATTTAATGCGTAACCCGTTCGATGCAGCTATCTCCAACACCTTTACAAACCTTTCCAGGCCCTCGACCATATCCTTAGCGGGAATAATGACGTCGTCCATATAAACTACTACCACACCTTCACGTATCAAATCCCTAAATACAGCTGTTATGAATCTGGTGAATACTGCAGGCGATTTGCTCAAACCAAATGGAGCGAACAGAAACTCAAACTGCCCATTGTGGGTGACAAACGCCGTATATTTTCTCGAAGATTCCTCCAACGGCACATGGAAAAACCCATTTCGTAGGTCCAATGTCGTGTACAGGTTAGCCGTTTGTAGTTTGTCCAACACCTCATCCATCAATGGCATGGGGAAATGGTCCCTCACAACTTTCTGATTCAATTTCCTGTAGTCGCAGCATAATCTTTTAGTGCCGTCTTTCTTCGCAACCAAAACGATCGGGGATGCGTACTCCGAAGTACTAGGCTGCACAATTTTTTCACGTAACCATTCCGCAATCTGATTTTCAACGATTACTTGATCTGCGATGGGTAAACGTCTTGGTCGATGATAAATTGGTATGTCATCCTTCAACACTATGTTCATCTTTACCGGGCTCTTCATATTCCGTCTGGGTCGATATTCGGTTATTGCCCTCTCTATCTGGCTCCCGATGGAGGCATTCAGGTGTTCCAGATCGACTGGGATATCTGGCTTGTACTCGTCGATGTTGAAACAATCTCCCGAAAATTCATTCGGAACTGTATTCCCTTTCATCGGCATTTTGAACCACGCTTCACCGTTCGATATGGTCACATCAGCTTTGCGTATCAAACTATTTCCCAACATAATCGAATGGTTAACATCGCGTTCCCCAACAACATAAAAAGTTACCTCTATATCCAAGCCATCAACGCGAACAATCTCATCAAACCGACCCAACGTGACTATAGCGCTATCACCAATACCAAACAATTTCACTCTCTCCGGTACAAAATTTATCTCGCCCAATACGAACAGCATGTCAAACCGTATTATGCATACATCACACCCTGTATCCACCAACGCGGTCAAATCTTTACCACGTATCACTATATCCTTGAATATCAAACCCGGTCCCTTACGAACCATATTCACTTGGCTACGTTCCGTTTTAACTTTATTCTCCACCTTGGAATTAGGGCATTCAAAGGATCGATGGCCAAAATTCCTACAAACGAAACATTTGGGTTGTCTCTCGGTGCAATTTTTAGCAATATGGGATCTTCCGCCACACTTATAACACCTGATATCAGCACCACCTGCTTCTCCTTTCGATACACTGGACTTCTTCGGCACAATCATCGGCTCTTTCCCCTTGTATAACGACTGGGAAACTGGCCGTGTCTTTTCGTACACTCTGATCATCTTCTTCAGCTCGCCGATACTGCCGGCCTGATATAGCACCGTCTTACTTGATCTCGAATCTGGTATGCCCTCTATGAAATATTCAATTACGCTCCTTTCATCTAAGTTAATCTGGGCCCCAATTTCCATTATGGCATACCAATATTCCATCAGTGTCTCGTTCCTGTTCAAGCGTCTGTTCTGAATGCGACGAATAACCTCCGCTGCTGAAAACTGCACACCGAACTCGTTCTTAAGAGCCGTTTTCAAAGAACACCAGTCACGTATGCCCTTTTGACTCCTGACAAACATTTTCGCGGCCCCAGTCAATAACTGCTTACCGTAGACATAAAACTGTAGTTGTGACCAGTTCAGTATACTGCCCATCTCCTCGAATTCATCTAGCCACCGAATAACGTCAGGTGAGCTAGTGCCAGAAAACTGGGACAGACTCTCCTCCACATCCTTGAGGGTGTACAAGCTTCTTTCCGACCGGTCATTCCCGACAATCTCACTATCGGCCCGCCGCGGAGAGCCTCCTGCTCTGGCGCCCTCCGTCACTTCACCGCTACAATTGTCCGTAGTCCCGCCCTGGTCCGTTGAATGTAGTCCTAATCTTTCCAGAAGTCGCCTCTGCAAATCCTCTTTCAAACCCTGTGTCCCTAAACCTAACTCCACCAGCCTTGCCCTGAGGGCACCAACACCCATACTTAAAATCTCCTCACGATCCATACTACCTCCTCACCAAACTACTCAAGAAATTAACCAACGCGTGAAAACTGTAAACCCAAATGTTACAATAGAATATTAAATCAATTAAATAATAAATCAAAAAATAGAATATTAAATCAATATAATAATTAATCAATCAATAGAATATTAAATCAATAAAATAATTAATCAATCAATAGAACATCAAATCAATAAAATAATTAATCAATATAAAAAAAAAGAATTCAATTGTCTCAAAATTCGTCAAATACAAATAATTCAATTAAATATTCAAGTTAATAATAAAAGTTCAACCGATTAGTTAATCGTTCAATTAAATTTCAATTCTCTTACTCTCCTCTCTTTTCTTAAATTCTCAATAAAATCATTCAATTTTAATTATATTCTCTTTTCATAAAAAATCTTCCAATTAAAATAATTAAATTATATCAAATGATTATGTAAAAAAAAACTTTCAAATATTATTTTAATTTATAATGAAATTAACATGAAATAATTCTACTTATCCGATAACTGCTTCACCCCACTGTACTTTATTCTGCCACACTGTCCACCGCTCAGCCGCAGCCCTCAATATCCGCCAACAAATTCAATAACTCTGCTTTACTCACAGCAATCCACCTCTCGTTACTCACAATGCAAACAGCGCAACTGCAACCCTCAACATCAAATTCAGCAACTCAGCTTTACTCACAGCAATCCACCTCTCGTCACTCACAATACACAATACTCTCACCGTACAATCAGCTCAACAGCAACTGCTAGCATCTCACACACAGCACTCAACACCGCCATCAACACAGCACTCTCACTCAACGCAGTCAACACAAGGGTGTGGTTTCACACTATTTCCAGCAACAGCATTACGCATCAGTTTTCCTTTTCTCTCAAAGCACTCTCACTCTCTTTGTTTTAATTTGGTGGTGGGCAGCGTTGCCACGACCAAAAAAATTGTATAACCAAAATTAAAATAAAAAATAACCAAATAAGGAAAAAAATAACCAAAAAATTTTTTTTTTAAATAAATGTATTTGTTTTTAACAAATTTAAGGTTTAATACAAAAATTTTATTTTTTTCTGTATAGTTAACCTCTCATCCCCGAATTAAAACGGGAGTGGCTAAAATTTTTTTGAGTAGACATAAGATAGAGTTGACTTCAATATCAACTGACAAAAATTTCAATGTCCTAGGTGTCCTGGTTCAAGAGCTACAGGATGTTGTGTATAGGCAACATTGGGCAATGGTGTTATAAATTTAAATACAAGTTGATTTTATTTTCAAATGTCGTTTATTTCAATTTATGTATGCAAGGATACAAAACAATTTTTTTGAGGATTGGAGCACAAGTGCACATTGCATCTGCTGCATTTACAGGCTTTCTAGTCTACATCTGCCCCTTGTTACCCATTCCGCCTAATGATTATAACCATCAAATCGTAGGGATTTTGCAGGCTGTGCAACATGTGCTCTTTTATAGGGAATTGATTCAGAACCCGTAGAAGGAGCTGGTGATGACGGGGTCGATGGAGAAGGTGATGAAGTTCCTGAATTCATTGTCAAATTGTCAAAAGGAGTGATGATGGACAACCTCTCTTTTTTGCGACAACTATAGTTTGACTTGTACAATTCAAGCATCATGTTCGCAAGATCAACACCTCCCATGTACTTGTTGTAGCATTCTACTATACCTGGACGAGGTATAGTTATGAACTTCTTGTCTTTGCGGTACCATCTCTTGCATTCTTACTTGCATAGTTTGAAACTAGTTGTACCCTCTTATTACATCTTCATTTTCCTCGTCAGCCGAATCATCCCAATCAAATTTTTCAATTTCATCCTGTGTCCGACCGTTTGGGCGCATCTTAGAATGTGAATACAAAAATAAGTTTTTATTTTTCGAAACTTACCATAATACGCAACACTACATTTATAAAACTATTACAGACAAACCAAATAATATTTTCAAGCCGGATTTTTTTAACACGTTGACTGCCGCGGCAATTTTCAAAAAACTAGCCAAAAATGACAATTTGATTTTTTCACATTAGTGAGTACGAGATAACTCGTAGTTTGGCTCCCTAGAAGGGAACGCAATCTACGTGTTATCTCGTAGTCGGCAGTCAACGTGTTAAATTACTCACCTACCTTTCATTATTTAGTTGTCGAACTTGGGTTTAGGATGATTTAATTATATTAATGTGTTTTAACACTTTTTAAAATAAGGTTTATTTTGCAAAATGAATTTGTCAATTTCGCTCTTGGGAGAATAACTACTAAGTGAGCACGTGCACAGCTGACTACCAACCAATTAGCTGTAAGCTTAAACAACACATGAGGCTATATTTTTGCGAAAGAATCAGAATAAAATAATTAAAATAGCTGTACTTAGAGGCTCATAAACACAATGGTGCATATACGCAACATCGGGAATGAGAGGGTTAAACTACAAATAATAAATTAAGGTTTTTATTTATTTGTATTCAAATTTTTTTAATATTTCAATTGAACGTAATAAAAACGCTTAAAGAATTAAAACACTTTGCTAACGATTGCAAAGCTTATAATGCAAATTTTCAAATAAAATTAAAGAAGTGATTGCTTTATTAACCATAATAAAAAATAACCAAAATGAAGAAAAAATACACATTTACACATTACAAAAAAAATAACCAAATTTGGTTAAAAATAACCAAAACGGCAACGCTGGTGGTGGGTTTTTTTTTTCAAATTTACTCGCTCTCATAAGTTTTCAACGGAAGAAACACTCACTATAGGCTTGATCTTTTATTACAGCTCTCTCTTGAATCTCTTTTCTAACGTTCTAGAATATTCTTTTGGGCTGTTCTATTTTCTCTTCTTTTATGCTCTTTTCCTTATTTGCAACCACTTTTACACAAAGGCCTCAATAAGTATTCCAATGTTTACAGCGAAAATTTCAACTATTTTTACTGCACACGCACAAACACTAGCTTAACTGTTTAACGCCGATTAGAATGTGTTGTAATTCTGTTTGAGCGGAATTTTTCGTTTTCTCTTCGTTTTGTTTTCTTTCTCTTTAATCACTTTAACACTTTTCTTTCAGTTTTTTCTTTTTATTATGTTAAATATTGTTTTGTAAACTGTTATTGTCGTTTTATGTATACTCTATGTATTGTTTCATGTATATTTTATGTATTGTTTTATGTATATTTTATGCTCAGGTTGTTCGATCCCGGTTGAGCCCCCAAAAAATTGTAGGATGTAACACTTAGCTTTATTTCAATTCAATACTTTTATGGTTAAGTTTACATTTAGTTTTAATAATTAAATACTTTATTATAATATAGTTCAGTAAATTAAATTAACTTATTTGGGTAAAAATTGTAGGCTATAAACACTTTAGTTTTATTACAGTTCAACACTTTTATGTTTAAGTCTACATTCAGTTTTAATAATTCACACTTCAGCACAATACAGTTCGGTAAATCAAACTAACAATTTATTTGGGTTTACACTTCACTAGGCACGACTATTCTTCCTGACGTCAACTTCACTACTACTCTTCCCTCATAAAAACCTGTCCGTTTTTCCCTATCTGTCTCAAAAATACCCACGCCACTCAAATTATAAACCGCTACTTGAGCGCAAAATCACGCCACTTACAATCCCGTTAGTCCTCTGTCACGTCATGTAGCCGGCAAACACGAAACGGAGGGTACCCTACATGTATACATACATTGCCAAATAAAATAATAAACAAACTGAAAGATTTTTTGTTTTCACAAAATGTATGTGCAAATAGCCTGTGGAAAACAAATATTACCGTTTGTTTTATTGTAGGGTAAGAATATGTGTTTTATTGTTGTAGAAATGAAATTATATCGATTCGCACCGAATTATATATTACTATTCAATTATGTATGTATGTATTTACCATATGTGTCTATTTTTGTATAGAATGAAGTTGTAATAAAACGAATGCTTTTTTTGTTTAGTATTTATTAAATTTATTTATCATTTTAATGGTTCAAAATTTTAACTTTTTCCACACTGGATAATTTGAATTTATATGTTTCCCATGTGGAATGCTTCCGTAGTAAAACAACAATTAGTAAATTAAGCATCTCCATTCTGTGTTTATAACATTCGTTATTTTTTTTTTTTTTTCATTTTTCATTTATTTATTTGTATATTCAATTCCTGTACAACAAGATTTAATCTTATTTCGTTATTTTCATCAAACCAAGGAATAAATTGTATTTTTGTGCATTTTTTGTATTTTTTGGCCAACTACAAATGTTTTTTTTTGTTTTTTATAGATTTATTTTCAAAAAAAAATTTTTCGAAGACTTATATGAATTTTGCAAACTTCAAAAAATAAATCAGATGGAGCGCACAAACTTCCAAAGTCGGAATCTTTTATATAATTTTTTGCATGAACGAACATTTCTGAAGGATATGACAAAATTTGCGCTGGTTTGATTATATCCACACGACATTTAACGCAAGATATTCGTTGAGCTAGGTAACCAACAAAATATCGACTTGATGTTAATTTAATTGGCACATTGTTGGACGTAAAACAATCGGTGCCTTCATTAAAATATTCTCTATTTTCATCGTATATATCTGCGACATCTATATCAGGGGTATGTGTACTTTCTGATATATTTCCAGTCCTATCAATATCTTCTAAAAATATGATTTATGATTTTAATTATATATTATATTTATTAAACGTTTTGTTTGAGCATGCACTACAATTTTTAAATTCACACTTTTTATAAAACAATTTTTCAGTTTTTCAGTTTCAAATGTCAACACAAAATGTGGATTTTTTATTTCGGTGCGAATCGATATAGTTTCATTTCTACACCAATAAAACACATATTCTTACCCTACAATAAAACAAACGGTAATATTTCTTTCCCACAGGCTATTTGCACATACATTTTGTGAAAACAAAAAATCTTTCAGTTTGTTTATTATTTTATTTGGCAATGTATGTATACATACATGCACACACGTATACACGCATATGAGAATAAATTAGAGAAGAGAACGATCTCATCGCGATGAGAGCAAAGAATGAGAGCAACGCATTGTTACGCTCTTCGTTTCTGTTTACTTCCCTCCTATCTTTCCCCCCGCGTCATGAAATATTTTTGAAAAATATTCCAAAATATGTTAAGATGCACATTCTTTATACTTTATTTTCTTTGCTTTAAGTCATCGTTTACCATTTCATAGCACAGAATATACACAGAAGGGAAACGAAAGTTTGACGTTTACTAAAATTGTGTGAAAGGGACAGCAAATATTACCAACAAGTACCAAAAAGTATTTCTGTCTCTGTCTGATTATTTCTGTTTTGTTTATTTATGTTTGTTAAATTTTAGGGTGGGTTTTTATTTTCTATTTTGGTAGAAATTGATGATGTTTTTGTAGAATAATAGAATAGTTTTGAAAGGAAATGAACTGTTTTATTGGGGAAACGTAATACGGAACTAATGTATTTGGTGACACCTTTCATCGACTGTCACTAACTTAGTATTTAACCAATTTGGGGGTATATTCACAAATTCCTGAAACAAAAAGTTATGAGTATATATTTTGTTATATTTTTCTTTTTACTTATCTTTTACACACGGAACTTATTTCATTGTGAAGAGAAATTGCTAAGAGTTCGATTAATAATAAAAAAATTACCCAATTTAAACTTTTTCATTCAAGAAATTAATAAATACTGATAATATACACAATGTTCTGCAAGATAAAAATTTTATGAGCAATATGTCTTATTTGATCTTGATATATTTAGCTTCTTACTTACCTTTTGCACAAGAAACTATATTCATTCCGACCAAAAACCACATACATTTCGATTAATAATTAAATATTTAAGAATCTTTAAACTTTTCATTGAAGAAATTAAAAAATATTCCAAATTTTCCTTTTTTAACACAAAATCAATGTTTGTTTACATTTAATTTTTCAACTTTATCCGCCAGTTTTCAGTCTGTATATCTGTTGCTTCTAACACATTGCTTTGCAAAACTTATAATTAATTTTTTTTTCTCCCTCTAACTATTTTAGTAAAATTATGTTATGAGAGTTTGTCAAACGTCATTGCTTTCCCTTCTGTGTATATTCTGTGTTTCATAGCACAATTGTGCTGAGAGAACTCACACGCATTCTTGTGTTTTTTGATTTAGTTGTCGATCAGACTGCGACAAGAACACATGTGCGGTGGATGCTTTACCATTTTTGTCAGAATGACACTCAAAAAATATTGTATGTTAAAAGATGCTTTTGATAATATTCAATGCCTTATATATTTTGTCGCATAGTATAATTTTTTTTAAATGCTTTAGAATGCTTGCTTTTTCTCTATTAATAAAAAATGGTTTATTATTTTTTTTTATTTACCTAAAAACATGGTCTAATTTTTAAGCCAAAGTTGGATACCTTTACGATCTTTTAATAAAAAATGGATTTTTTTATTTTAGTTTTATTTATCTAAAATTATTAAGCCAAAGATAGATAGCTTTACATATGTAAGTTGATAAAATGAAAATCAAAATAACGTATATTACAAACACTTTTCTATGGCTGTAAATAAATCAATTCTCTCAATTTATTTTCTCTCTCTTACTCACTAATACATAACCAAAAAATTTTTGGTAAACCCTGCTTTAAGTGCACAGCTAGTCATTTTAAAAGAATGATCTGTGAAGAACTCTATAATTATTTTCAAAAAATAACTTTTTTACTTTATGCTTTATTTTTGTGATATTTTTTTTTTAATGAAATTAAAAAATATATATGTATATATTTTTGTATTTTACCTGAATTAATTAATGTACAAACCATTGTTAATGTAAATAAAATTTACTTTTCTTAAAAAATAGTGTTTTCTTTATTAACATCATTAAATTTATAGCGAAGGGAAAGTAAAATTTAAAGTAGGAAAAAAAAAATTTGGACATGGGGAAAAAAAGGGATTTTATTTCAGAAACATAGGGATTTTTAAAATTATCGTCTGACATCACTGGTACTACGTGAAGTTTTGTGGTACTCATTGTACTCGACATGTTTTGTGCCGGTATTTTCGAGATTGTATGAAGCGAACGCAGTCAAATAACAACAAGAAGTTATTCGATAATTTTGTTGTTCTCAAAAAAAAGTACTTTTCTTCTTCGGATAAGTGTACGTGTATGCTAGATCTTATGTACTTTTCGAAGCCAAATATGGGTACGTTCGTAAATGCAGTAGTTGTGCAACCTGCAGCATAATAAAAATCAAATGTTCAAAAACGCAATACTTGGCAACACTGACTTGCGTCGAACGTTTTTTTTTGCAGACAAATTGCAATACTGTCGCAAATTTTTGCAAATATAGCAACAGTTAGATTTCAGTTGCAATAGTTTGCGGTAAACCATTTCTTCGACAATATTGTAGTTTCGTGATATAAAAGCTATTAAACAAAAGAAAATTTTGCTTTATTTGCAGAAAAATGGAAAACTAATAAAATTTAACCGATATTGTTATAGAAAATTTTAATTATTTATATTTTTAGTTCCGAAGAGGATTTCACATTTAACATACAAAAATTAATAATACGGACTAGACTGGATATGGAGTCGGTCAGTATTGTGGGGAAAAGTTTTATTAAAAATTAAAGAAATCAAATCGGACTTTGAAATGACAAAAGAACAAATAAGCCGGAAATTTTTGAATTTTCACACCACATATATGGTACAAAACACTCTATTAACCCACCGTCTAAATTTTCAATAATATTTGTTATTGTTAATTTTGATAAATTTTTTTGAACTTTTGCAGAACGTTCTAAAAAGCAAATTCTGTTTAGTTTTTGTGCAGTAGCAAAGCATTTGCAACAGCTGATCATGCATTAGCAACAAAACTTGGCATTACTGCCGCAGTCGTGCACAAATTTGCTGAATTTACGAACGCACCCACAATAATTTTGTATGGTAAAACCAGGTTTTATTTTTGTTTTTAACGTTAAAACCAACTTTTGCGTTAATACCACTCGGTGTGAAAACACTATAAGAGGCAGTCATCGAAGAAATATTTTTTTTTCATAATTTCGTTTTGATGTCTGACACACTACCTACTAGACTACGGCGGCAACAACCCGTTCTAAATCCCATAAAGAACGAGGGACATGGTGGATAGAAAAATAAAAAAAGAATAGTTTGCTCAAACAGGAACGTAATAACATCGTTTATATTTAATTAAATTTAATTAATTTGTAAAGCTACATTTATCCTGGGATTTATTAAACGTTGGGCTAAAGAGTTTTCTGACCCTTATGTTACCAAACAATTGTTTACCACACTGGTTTGCCCAATTCATGAATATGGATCTGTAATATGGGACCCTCAGTACGCTGTACACTCTGACAAAATCGAATCAGTTCAAAAACAGTTCTTATTATTTTGTCTTCGTCATTTAGGGAATGGATGGGACCCTAATGAAAGGTTACGTTCTTATGAACAACGTCTAGCACTCATAAAATTACCATCTTTGAAAAGCCGTCGTAAAATGCTAAATGCTGTCTTTCTCCTGAAGCTGATTAATGGTGTTATCAACTTTCAATTTCTTCTGGACAAACTTTAGATAAGTGTACCTGCTCGCCCAACAAGATACTATCCTAATATATATTATAAATCTTTCTGTAAGTCTGTTTTTTTGTTTGTTTGTTTGTTAGCCAATCACGCCTGGACTGATTTTCTTGAAATTTGGGATATTGACCGAGCTTTTGTCGGTGCAGGTTATAGGCAATAAATCTTTCCAAAATTTTAACCCAAAGGGGGAAGAAATGGGACAAAGGGAGAAAAAATGGGCAAAAATTAGTACTTTTATGCATAAATGGTGTATTTTATCTGTTTTATAGGTAATTTTTTACGATTTAGCTTGGTTAAGTTTTCCAAATAGCTATTGGAGGTGTTCCATTTCTAAAGTTGAACCAAAAGGAGTCCAAAAAGGGGGAAAGGGGCCAAAAACGGGCAAATTGAGTGCATAGCCAATCACTCCTGAACGCCTGGACCGATTTTCTTGAAATTTGGGATATTGATCGAGCTTTTGTCGGTGCAGGTTATAGGCAATAAATCTTTTCAAAATTTTGACCCAAAGGGGAAAAAATGGGACAAAGGGAGAAAAAATGGGCAAAAATTAGTACTTTTATGCATAAATGGTGTATTTTATCTGTTTTATAGGTAATTTTTTACGATTTAGCTTGGTTAAGTTTTCCAAATAGCTATTGGAGGTGTTCCATTTCTAAAGTTGAACCAAAAGGCGTCCAAAAAGGGGGAAAGGGGCCAAAAACGGGAAAATTGAGTGCATAGCCAATCACGCCCGAACGCCTGGACCGATTTTCTTGAAATTTAGAATATTGATCGAGCTTTTGTCGGTGCAGGTTATAGGCAATAAATCTTTATAAAATTTTGACCCAAAGGGGGAAAAAATGGGACAAAGGGAGAAAAAATGGGCAAAAATTAGTACTTTTATGCATAAATGGGGTATTTTATCTGTTTTATAGGTAATTTTTTACGATTTAGCTTGGTTAAGTTTCCCAAATAGCTATTGGAGGTGTTCCGTTTATAAAGATGGACCAAAATGGGTTCAAAAAGGGGAAAGGGGTGAAAAACGGGAAAATTGAGTGCATTTATATTTAGAGTATTCAAAAAAATGGGTTGTTTGTTAAACCGGTTTCCGAATAATTTGCAAAATTGTATTTTTTAAGAAACTGGTTTCAAATAATCACTGTTTTTTTTTTTAATTTAAAAACATTTTTCATTTTTTAAACTAATCCAAACTACATAACCCGCGCAACGCCGGGTACAATCTGCTAGTAATTTCATAAATGCATATAAAATATTACACAACTAACTATGCGAACTTTGATCCATTTCGTAGAATCTGTAATAAATTTAATCATCTTTACCTTCATCAGTTGGTTTTTAAATCTTGAAGTGATCGGACGTCTTTTCTCTTGCGACTGAGTGATATTTGTTAAAAGTGATAATTTTGATAGGTGATTGTGGTGTTATTTGTAATAGGTGATATTTTTGATAGGTAAAAAAAAAAAAAAAAAAAGTGAATGAGTGGCGGCTCTGAAAGGGCGCTTAGCTCCACTAATAAGAATTTATGGATGTCTGAAGAGGAATCCGTAAAAAAATCTCTGGAAAATCTTTTGTCAATGAGGGATAATACCCGTCCCCGCTCCTGCTCCCCAAATATCTTGGTGTCTTCGGATTGTAAATTACCTCCCGTTTCTGGACTTTTGTCAATTAGGGATAATACCCGTCCCCGCTCCTGCTCCCCAAATATCTTGTTGTCTTCGGATGGTAAATTACCTCCTGCTACTGGAATTGATAATAGACCGAAAACGCAGATCGGCATGGACAGGTATGTGACCGTTGTTAAGCGCAGGAGGAGCCCAAAATCTGCACAAATCTCATCAATGGCAAAACTTACAAAGGATGACAATAATGCGACGCCTAAGAACCAGAACAGATTTGCGGCGCTTCAAACTGATGACCCCACCCCATCCGAAAAGTCATTCAAACCACCTCCAATATATCTGAGAGAGCCCACCACCACGACTTTAGTGAAAACAATTATAGCAGTAATAGGTGAAAATAATTTTAGTGTAACCTCAGTTAAACATGGTAGTATAAACGAGACAAAAATTCAAGTAAACTCTGAGGATGCCTATCGTAAATTAGTTAATGATTTGGAAAGAAGTAAACGCCAATTTTATACCTATCAGCTTAAAAGCGCCAAAGGCCTTCAAGTAGTTATTAAAGGCATAGAACAAAGCGTAAATCCTGTGGAAATCAAGGATGCTTTAAAGGAAAAAGGTTTCAAAATTAAAAACATAATAAACATCAAAAACCGAGACAAACTTCCTCAGCCTATGTTTAAAGTGGAATTGGAACCCGGGGATATAGCCTTGAAAAAAAACGAGACTCATCCCATTTATGGTTTAAAATACCTATTACACCGTAGAATTATAGTAGAGGAACCGCATAAGCGTGTAGGCCCCGTACAATGCATAAACTGTCAGGAATTCGGTCACACCAAAGCCTACTGTAAGTTGCCTACAGTATGCGTAGCATGTGGCGAGCTCCACGGAGTAGCTCAGTGCAACAAGTCAAAGACTGACTTCAACGCTAGAAAATGCAGTAACTGCGGTGCCAATCATACGGCTAATTTCAGAGGTTGTCCTGTGTTCACGCACTTTAAGCGTTCTATGGTAAATAGGTCATCAGATTTACATAACCAACGCCAAGTGCCACCTGCTATTTCTAATATTAATTTCCCTCAGATTGCTCAGCCCACAAGTCACATAAGTCCTATTAATTCTAACAGAATCTCATACGCAAATATGGTTAAGTCGAACCTATCAGTCATGAATCAGGAGCCCCAAACTCAATACTCTGCTCCAAATTTTAACAACCTTGAGGCCATATTACAGTCTCTTGTGCAAACTATAAACGCATTTACTACAACTATGACAACCATGATGCAGGAAATGCTGAAAATGCAATCCACTATCTTACAGGCTATTTCAAATAAATGATTGGATTAAAAATTTGTTACTGGAATGCAAACGGCATCCGCCAACATAAAAATGAAGTAGATTACTTTTTAAAAAACCAACAAATAGGTATAATGCTGATTTCTGAGACACATCTAACAGAAAGAAGCCTTTTTAAAATAAATGGTTACTCTTTGTATAATACGAAAGACCCTAGAGGTAGATCATGCGGAGGTTCAGGCATACTGATTAAGTCCCGGCTAAAACACTATTTACTGGACGAGGTTAGCGATGATTTTCTTCAAGCTACTGCGGTGTGCATAGAGGACTTTCAATATAAATTTACGGTCGCATCGGTGTATTTTCCTCCCAGATATGCACTTACTGAAGAGCAATACTCCCGATTTTTTAAATCACTAGGATCCCGCTTTATAGCAGCCGGTGATTATAATGCCAAGCACACTTTCTGGGGATCCCGTCTGACAAACCCAAAAGGCCGTACTCTTTTCAATGCTATATCCAGATTGGGATTGAGTGTGATTTCAACCGGAGAGCCCACATATTGGCCTGCTGATAGAAGCAAGATCCCAGACTTAATAGATTTTGGCGTAGTCAAAGGTATACCTGCAGTAAACCTAAAGGTTAAATCGTTATATGAATTGTCTTCAGACCACTCTCCAAGTATTGTTGAAGTTTTGTTGCCTAGCCGGGTTTCTCATCCATGCGAGATTCAAACGGGCAGAATAAACTGGTTGAAATACAAAAAATATTTGAGCACACATTGTACAGAGAACGTACCACTTAGAAGCCTGCATGATATTGACCAATCAATAGATAAGCTAGAGGAAAACATTAAGAAGGCTGCTCAGCATGCAAATCTGCCTCGCCGAGAAATTAAAGAGAAAAGAATATATTTCGCAGACGTTGAAGAGCTTCTAGTTGAATAAAGAAGACTACGACGAGCATGGCAACGGCATAGATCTCCTAGCATCAAGACTGAGTTAAGAAACTGCACAATTAGGCTTCAAAGTCTTTTGGAGTCACGTAGGACTGCTTCTCTGAAGAGATATCTTGAAAATCTTGATTCAACCGCAGACTCTTATCATTCTCTTTGGAGAGCAGCAAGGAATATAAAAAGACCGATAATAAATAGGCCACCGTTAAAAAAACCAAATGGCGAATGGGCAAGAGACGAGAAGGAAAAAGCCAAGCTGTTTGCAAATCATCTTAGCCATGTATTCTCCCCTAACATAGCCGAAGTTACACAAGAACTGCCGCCCTTTGTTCCACTATTCAGCTCCGCTGCAAATTTAAGATTCTGCTTACGAGATATAGAAGAGGCCATTGACGACTTAAATCCTAAAAAGGCGCCCGGAATCGATAAAATTAGCAACAAAATGATTAAAGAGCTACCACGATCAGTTCGAAAATTAATTCTTTTTATATTTAACGCTATTTTCCGCTTAGAATATTATCCTCGAGCATGGAAGTTATCACTGATTATTATGATCCCTAAACCTGGTAAGGATCACACAAATGTTGAGTCGTACAGGCCCATAAGTCTGTTATCGCAAGTATTCACTAAAAAGTTGATCCCTATGCTTAATGAAGGGGAATGCATTCCAGACCATCAGTTTGGTTTTTGACGACAGCATAGCACAATCGAACAAACTCATCGTTTAGTTAACGTTATAAGAAAGGCTTTTGAAGAGAAAAAGTACTGCTCAGCACTCTTTATCGATGTCTCTCAGGCATTTGATAAAGTATGGCATGAGGGGCTGGCTCATAAACTGAAACAAAAATTGCCACCAAACGTCAGCCGTTTACTACTGAGCTATTTAACCGGACGAAAATTTCGTGTTAAAGAACGTGAATATGTGAGTGAGACCCATGACATTAACGCCGGAGTGCCACAGGGCAGTGTTTTGGGGCCAATATTATACCTAATTTATACTTCCGATATGCCAACAAGTAGAAATGTTCATATCTCCACTTTTGCAGATGATACAGCTTTTTTAAGCATTAATGAAAACCCTCAACAAGCAACTCGGCATCTGCAAAACCATGTAGTAGAGTTGGAGTCATGGCTGAAGTTGTGGAGAATGAAGGTTAACGAAAACAAGTGTACCCACATTACGTTCACACTACGCAAAAAATCTTGTCCAGAAGTGTTCATTAATAATAAAAAAATTCCCCAACGAGCAGACGTAAAGTACTTAGGTATTCATCTTGACCGCCGTCTTACCTGGAAGCCCCATATAGAAGCCAAAATGACGCAACTTAAACTAAAAATGATCCAGTTAAATTGGCTTATTGGAAGAAATTCAGTGCTAAACTTGGATTGCAAGCTCCTTATCTACAACTCTATCTTGAAGCCAATCTGGAGCTATGGTGCTCAGCTATGGGGTACTGCCTCAAAGACAAATGTTGAACGTATTCAACGGCAGCAAAACAAAATTTTGAGAACTATAACAAATGCCCCTTGGTACCTAAAAAATTCAAACATCCATAAAGATCTAAATGTACCCTTGGTTAAGGACGAAATCGCAAAGTATGCTGTGAATTACTTGAGTAAGCTTGAAATTCACCCAAATCCCCTGGGTCGTGCAATCTTAGGTAGTGGAAGACATATCCGATTAAAAAGAAGAGTTACTACAGACCTGATATATAGTCATCCGCAAAACCGGAAACCCAATCAAAATCAGCAAAATAACAATTTCACGTCCAGCATTGGCGGGACTGATTAACGGTTTTTAGCTTTAAGATTTGATACACAAATCGTTATTTCACAAAGGTGAAGATTCGATTTTTAAAATAAATAAATAAAAAAAAAAAAAAAAAAAATCTTTACCTTCATGTGGATTTTCATAAAAATTTAGAAACAATTAAAAAAGCTATAATATTACATTTAGTCAGTTTAATTAATAATTTCAATGTTATTTTTTTTTGTTTTTTTAACTAATAAAATGTAATAGTCTGTTAGGATTTTCCATAGACTTGAAAATAAATAAATTGTAAACTTTTATGAGATGAAAAAGAATACTAAAAGAAGTGTTTTAACTAAGGCAGTCAATCGTACATTTTGGTGCTCGTCCGGGAAAATTTCCATGTTTGTGGTTTAGATGAAAATGTAAATGTATTAAAAAATTAAATATTAAGTAACTGAGTGTCCTTTAAAATATAAAGATAAAATAAATATAATAAATTCTGAAACGAAGAGGAAGTTTGAGTGTTGTGTGCATTTGAATTAATCGAAAAAGAGAAGGAAAATTTAAACTCGTTAATATTTAAAAAAAGAAGTACAGTGCCGGTGAGTCATTGTCAAATACAAAAACAAAAAATTCCATATCAAAAATGAAACAGAAAGCAACAAAAAATAAAATTAATAATAAAAATAACAAAGTTAAAATAAGTTTATGTTTGTAATAGAAGGAGAAAAAATAGTGATCAGATGCAAAACGTAATTTGTTAAACTGTCGTCACTAAAAATTAAATAACTCACGTAAAATGTCTTAGAAAATAAGTATGTAACTAGGCCAACATGTATACTATTAAAATATGGTTCTCCAATTCACTTCAGAAGTCTTTGTACCTTTTTCTATATCAATCAAAGTTTGTGCTCCTCCTCACTTGACCTGTCCATTAACTATTTATCTAGTAGTGATTCAATAATGTTTGCTTTGCTTGATGAATTTTAAAAATAGGCGTTGAAAGTGGTAGGATGCGAAAATAGATACAATAACCCCCTAAGTCAACAAATCAGCTACCAATTATCGGCAAATGATTTCATCCAATTTCAAACAGAAACAAGTTCCCTGGTGGACTCTTTAAGCGGAATATTGATGAACAAAATCTATTAAAATTCAATCTATTGACAGCAAAAAGAACATCTATCGCAAATTTGACCTCTTTTCATAAAGCTGCAACTGAACACATTCGGACAAATACAAACAGATTTATTGGTTACAAAATTATCGTCTGATTTGACATTTATGTACTTATTTACTTTATTTGTCATTACAATCCTTTAGTCAGGATTACGAACTAGCTTCTCATACCACCCATGTTGTGTGTCTTAATTTTAAGCACGAATTGCGGGACCTACAGTTTAAAGTCGACTCAGAACGACAGATTTTGATCCAATTTCGACTTTTCTAAAAAATTCCGATTTAATAAATATATACAAATATTCAAATGTAACATCTGCCACAAAAATAATTTAAAACACTTAAAATAACTGAAACTATCCCTCATTAGTTCGAAAGGAAAATTCAGGACTAGATAGAATTTTATATTCAAAGATAAAAGGGTCTAATGAAAATATGAAGGAAAGTCTTTTAATTTTTTACAATAATATTCTCATCACTGTCATTAAGACGAGCTTAGTTGTTCCAAAATTGCGAGGAATATATTACGGTAACTTGTAAAAACATGTTGTCCTCTTAATAATCATATTGCTTTTCCTTGAAAAAACATCTTTCTACTTCGAGAAAGCCTTTGACATAGAATGGACTCTTGCAATAATAGATCAAATAATTGATTGAAACTTTGGGCCAAATATTATTTGATGCATAGCGAATAGACTATAGTATAGGTAAGTAGTAATCGAACCATCGAATGGTATTATAGCCTCGAAGTTCGAAGATAAAGAAGAGTTCGGTAGACGTTTTGGGAGAGAGACCAATATACTGTATTATATTTCTAGTGATAATATTCTCCTTTATAGAGTATTTTAAAATCACTATGCATGCGGATATCCAAATTGATAAATTTGGAAACAATATATAGATTTTATCATTACTAAACGTAGAAAATAGTCGTGATTCTAACTAGCATCGAAAGAAGTGATCATCTCGAAGACGCATCAAATGTTGCTCGGGAAAGAGCTTTGCAAGTCCAATATTCCGACATTGCGTATATAGCAGCAATAGAAATATAAATGAGAATTGCAGACAAATATTTTGGGACTGCTAAGATTAAATTAAAGGCGGTGTTCAACGTTCACATCAGGAAAGAACAACCTGTAAATTAGTTAGCGGTTCTTTTTTATGTGTTTTTTTTACTCTTTTGCTTAGTCTTATATTCTTTCAATATTCTTTTTTTATTGCTCTCTAACATAAAACTTTTTGTGCTTAAAAACACTCTTGTTTCGATAGTCAATCAAACAACATTAAACAGTGACCCTTTCTTTTTGAATAAAACATAAATTGTGAATTGTGAACGACCATACAAACAAAAACTGTGACTCTTTTTCTCTCTAAATGAAACAAAATTAAAATTACACAACCAACAAAACAAACATAACTTAAATTTAAAATCAAAACGAAACATTGTATAAAATAAAACAATAAAACAAATTTACATTGAATTTGAAATTATAAAAACAATAGTGTGTTTTATTTTTACAAAAACAAAAACATCAAAAACGAACCAGCAAACATCAAACATTAAACAGGCGGTATTTGAAACGTAGAGCCTAATCCATGACAAACTATAATATTTTAGTGTTTTTTTATTATAAACTAGCAGATTTTACCCGGCGTTGCGCGGGTTATGTAGTTTGGATTAGTTTAAAAAATTAAAAAAAATTATTATTGGGTTATTTTTGCATTAAACATAACAATAAATAAAAAACCGGTTTATATGTTTTGAAACCGGTTTCTTAAAAAATGGAATTTTTCAAATTATTCGGAAACCGGTTTAACAAACAATCCAGTTTTTAGAATACTCTAAGTCCTAAATATAAATGAACTCAATTTGCCCATTTTTGGCCACTTTCGCCTTTTTGGACCCCTTTTGGTCCAACTTTATGAACGGAACACCTACAATAGCTATTTGGGAAACTTAACCAAGCTAAATCGTAAAAAATTACCTATAGAACAGATCAAATACTGCATTTATGCATAAAAGTACTAATTTTTGCCCATTTTTTCTCCCTTTGTCCCATTTTTCTCCCCTTTTGGTCAAAATTTTGAAAAGATTTATTGCCTATAACCTGCACCGGCAAAAGCTCGATCAATATCTAAAATTTCAAGAAGATCGGTCCAGGCGTCATTGGCTATGTACTCAATTTGCCCGTTTTTGGCCCCTTTCCCACTTTTTGGACCCCTTTTGGTTCAACTTTAGAAACGGAACACCTCCAATAGCTATTTGGGAAACTTAACCAAGCTAAATCGTAAAGAATTACCTTTAAAACAGATAAAATACAGCACTTATGCATAAAGTACTAATTTTTGCCCATTTTTTCTCCCTTTGTCCCATTTTTTCCCCTTTGGGTCAAAATTTTGAAAAGATTTATAGACTCATTTATAGACTTATTTAGACTCATCACCGTTGTCCTAATATATATTATAAATCTTTCTGTAAGTCTGTTTTTTTGTTTGTTTGTTTGTTTGTTAGCCAATCACGCCTGAACGCCTGGACCGATTTTCTTGAAATTTGGGATATTGGCCGAGCTTTTGTCGGTGCAGGTTATAGGCAATAAATCTTTTAAAAATTTTGACCCAAAGGGAAAAAATGCGACAAAGGGAGAAAAAATGGGCAAAAATTAGTACTTTATGCATAAATGCTGTATTTTATCTGTTTTAAAGGTATTTTTTTACGATTTAACTTGGTTAAGTTTCCCAAATAGCTACTGGAGGTGTTCCGTTTATAAAGTTGGACCAAAAGGGGTCCAAAAAGGGGGAAAGGGGCGAAAAACGGGCAAATTGAGTGCATTTATATTTAGGACTTAGAGTATTCAAAAAACTGGGTTGTGTGTTAAACCGGTTTCCGAATAATTTGAAAAAGTGCACTTTTTAAGTAACCGGTTTCGAAACGGATAAACCGGTTTTTATTTATTGTTATTTTTAATGCAAAAATGACCCAATCATAATTTTTTTTTAAATATAAAGAAAAATTTATACAATAGAGTGTCCCATGGCCACCTTTTTTGTAGAAATAGCTCTCAAACGATGCCTGTTAATGCACTGATTACGAGAAAAAAATATTGTTTTTGTAATAGTATTATGGTATAATGTTGTTTTTTTTTTAACTTTTCACGAGAACGTTTTAAAGTTTTTAATTTTTAACAACAACAAATAATCACTGTTTTTTCTTAATTAAAAAACATGTTTCATTTTTTAAACTAATCCAAACTACATAACCCGCGCAATGCCGGGTACAATCTGCTAGTTGGTAATAATTTAAAGAAGAGCTCTGTTAATTTGATAGTTAATTTGTTTTGAGTGAATATCACTGAAGGAGAAGTTGAGTTTTTTTTGAGACATTGAGTTTAAGTTGAAGAGTACATTAAACTGGAATTTATATTGTGCCTATGAGGGAGTGAAATTATATGTTATTGTTGTGTCAACAGACAGGAAGAAAAATGTAGTTAACAGTGGAGGGCATAACAGTAAGGAAAAGTGAGACATTTATGTTTGTAAGATTGAAATGAATGATTGCTTTAAAATGAATTTGGAATTTTAATGAATGTTGAATAATTGGGAACAGTTGGGCACAAAATAGTATAATATTTTAATGAAATATTAATATTATTAAATACTGTTATTATTATTAAATTTGATTTTGATAATTTGAAGTTGACTAAAATTTGAACAAATTTATAATACATTGAATTCTATTTAGTTTAAATTAATTATAGAAGTTTAGATTCCCATTGAATATTAATTCCTGATACATTCGATAATATTTTTCACTTAATATCATTTTATATATTTTATTTACTGAGCATACTTTGTATTTTGAATTTATTGCTTTAATTCTTGTATTATTTATAGTAAATATGTAAATGATAGTCATTACTTCGTTTAACATTATTTATATATAATTGAATTTTGAATTTACTATATTTTTAACCTTATTATTCTTATTACTATTATTATTATTATTTTAATTTTGAATTTTGTAATTGACCGGACTTGAAATGGAACTGTCTGAAATTTTAGTGCTGACTGTTGAAGATTTAAGGCTGAAATTAGCTGAATTAGGGCTCAGTGATGACGGACCTAAGACTGTCCTACAGGAGAGACTGATTAGGCATTTTGGCTTTGGCCAGAGGGAGGAGAATATAGGTTCGGAATATGGTGAGGCGGTTTCGAACGCTGATCAACGGTCAGGTACAGAACATCCTGGACACTCTACCTTTACGCTAAGGGACATAGAGGACACCTTGTCAAAATTTTCAGGCGAAAACCAACCTGATATTTCAACATGGCTTCATGACTTTGAGGATTGCGCGTATACGGTTGGCTGGAATGAACTAGAGAAATACATTTATGCTCGACAGCTTCTTACGGGAGCAGCCAAACTGTTTTGCCGGAGCCAGCGCCGAATACAAGATTGGGTCTCTTTGAAAAATGCACTGGAAAAGGAATTTGGTGTTAAACTGACTGCGATCGAGGTCCATCGTTTATTGAAGAATAGGAGAAAAAGTCCCAACGAAAGTTACCGCGAATACTTGTACTGTTTGATGGAAATAAGTTCGCCAATAAATCTGGATGACGGGAGCATAATCGAGTATTTTATTGAAGGTATACCGGATAGTAGAGCAAATAAAACAATATTGTACCAGGCCACCGATATAGAAGATCTGAAGGACAAGCTGAAAGTATATGAAAGGTTAACCAAACCAACACAACAGTTAAGTTACAATAGATCGCGTGTCAAACCAGACTCTGAGGTGCATGAAGGAAAATCCGAATCTAAAATTTTGAGTTGTTTCAAATGCGGGCAAAAAGGGCACGTAATTCGAGATTGTCCTAGAGCGAAACCAAAATGTTTTAGGTGCAACGAGGTCGGTCACAAGTCGTTTAATTGCACAAAGAATGGAGTTAAGAAGGAAGAGTTTAGTACAATGGAGTCCAGTGGAATTGTCCATACATTGACTGGCCAGGAGCGTAAATCTAGTGATACCATAATCTCTCGATCGGATAGAATTTTTAAAGATGTGCTAATTTTGGGTTTTGAAGTATCAGCCCTCGTAGATACCGGTAGCGACATTAGTTGTGTGCGATACGATGCCTTGATGTTAATGGGTGACGTTACAGTAAGCGCTGAAAGAAGGAAATTGATTGGTATAGGAGAGAAGGAAGTAGAAACTATTGGCTCGTTTGAGACGGAAGTGTGTTTGGATGGTATAGAGGTGCCAATCAAATTTCATGTAGCTCGTTTGCGCGATATTCATTACTCTGCTGTATTGGGTAATGATATTTTGGAATATGTCGATGTGTTGATAAACGCGGATGGGGCGAACTTCTCAATAAAGTCTTCGGAATCTCAGGCTGTGGAAGTCAATAAGAATAGTAGTGAATCGGATGAGGCAAGTGGTGCGGATGTTGAAGGTGCCAATGTTAATAAAGTTTGTGAGTTGATAAAAGAATTTAATAATATTTGTGTAACTGCAGACCCAGATAACGTCGATATAGGCGACGTAAAGCGTGAAATTCGAGAGGAAATAATAAGAATAGTAAAAGAGTATCAACCAGTGAAGCCCAAATCATTTCCAGTGAGGATGAAGATATTGCTTAGGGATGAAATCCCAGTTGTTCATAATCCTCGTAGAATGTCATATGTAGACCAGCAAATTGTGGATAACCAAATATCTGAATGGTTAAAAGATGGTATAGTGAAACCCAGTCACTCAAAATATTCTTCGCCCGTGGTGTTAGTGTCAAAGAAGGATGGCAGTAAGCGATTATGCTGTGATTATCGACGACTAAATGAAAAAATTATAAGAGACAACTTTCCAATGGCGATAATTGATGATGTCATACAGCGCTTGCAAGAAGCCAAAGTTTATACCACCCTGGATTTGCAAAACGGATTCTTCCATGTCCCTATTGAAGAGAACAGCCGTAAATACACTGCTTTTGTAACCCACCGAGGACAATTTGAATTTTCGTACGTACCATTCGGCATAACAAATTCCCCCGCTGTTTTTTGTCGGTATATTAGTGCTGTATTTCACGAATTAATTATGGATGGAACGATAGTCATCTACATGGATGACATGGTGATACCCTCAATTACCGAAGCAGAAGGTCTTGATAAACTGAAAAGAGTTCTTAAAGTCGCGGCATCAAACGGACTTCGTATTAAATGGAACAAGTGCCAATTCCTAAAGCGTAAAATCACGTTCCTGGGTTATTTACTTCAAAATGCTACGATTTTGCCATCCAAGGAAAAAACCGTGGCATTTGAAAAGTTTCCTATCCCTAAGGATCGAAAGGCGGTACAAAGATTTCTGGGCCTCACTTCATACTTCCGACGATTTATTCCCAATTATGCGTTCTTAGCAAAGCCGTTATCAGACTTATTAAAGAAGGATGCGACTTTTAGGATGGGTGATGAGCAAGTTTTGTCGGTACAGCAACTGAAAGCCGCATTAGTTGGAGCCGCGTATTAAGATTGTTTAATCCCAATGCTGACACCGAAATTCACACCGATGCCAGCAAGCACGGTTATGGTGCATTATTACTGCAGAGGGACTCGGAGGATGGTCAATTACATCCCGTTCAATTTATGAGTCGCAAGACCACATCAATTGAGGAAAATTATCACTCGTACGAGTCACAGGTGTTGGCCATAATCGAGGCCTTGAAGAAGTGGCGTGTATTTGCATTGGGGATAAGTGTCAAAATCGTCACAGATTGCAATGCGTTTGCAATGACAATGAAGAAACGTGACGTACCACTGCGCGTATCGAAATGGGCACTTTTCCTTCAAGACTTCGATTATGTTATCGAACATAGATCAGGTAATAAGATGCTCCACGTCGATGCCCTAAGCCGATCTGCATGCTTAATGATGGAGGATTCGTTACGCCACCGTATCAAAGAATCACAACAACAAGATGACTGGATAAGGGCTGTAAGTAAATTGCTTGAGAGCCAACGGTATGAAGATTTTTAATTAAAACATGGCATCGTGCACAAGGATCCCACTAAGGAACTTATCATCATTCCCTCGAACATGGAACGAGAAATAATTGAGCTAGCACATAAGCAAGGACATTACGCCTCTAGGAAAACCGCAGACTTAATAGCTCGGACATTTTATATAAGAAACCTAATTACAAAAGCTGAAAGAGTGGTCAAGAATTGCATTGAGTGCATTATGGCAGAAGCCAAGAAAGGAAAGAGAGAGGGACTGTTGGTTCCTATCGATAAGGCCGATAAGCCACTGATGACTTATCACGTAGATCATGTAGGCCCAATGGAGACCACTAAGAAACAATACAACCACATTTTGGTCGTAGTAGATGCCTTCTCGAAATTTGTCTGGCTTTATCCAACAAAGAGCACAGGTACATCTGAAGTGGTAGAACGAATGAGAAGACAGGCTGCTGTATTTGGGAATCCTGTGAGAATAATAACCGACAGAGGCACTGCTTTTACATCGAATGAATTCGGCAACTATTGTAAAGAGGAAGGTATTCAACATCTGCTGATTGCCACTGGAGTACCACGCGGAAATGGTCAAGTAGAAAGAATTCACCAGATTATTATTCCTATGCTAACAAAGTTATGCCTACAAAGTCCACCACAAAACTGGTATCGACATGTGGACACAGTACAAAGGATGATCAATAACACATCTTCGCGCAGTACAGGAAGTACCCCGTTTGAAATTCTGACTGGTCTCAAGATGAGAGTAAAAGAAGATAAGAATATTCAAAGTTTGTTGGATGAAGAAGCCATTCGCGAACTCCACCAAGAGAGAGACATTCTTAGAGAAAGAGCGCGTGATAAAAACCGGAACCTGGAAACCGTGTACGAAGTAGGAGACTTAGTCGCAATCAAGCGAACCCAGTTTGGCTCTAGATTGAAATTGAAACCTAAGTTTTGGGGACCCTACCGAGTCATACGAACATTGAATCATGGCAGATACGAAGTGGCCAAAGTAGGAGAAGGGTCCAGGAAATGTACAACTGTTGTTGAGTATATGAAACCGTGGATTACTACATTCGGGTCGAATGTAACGTCAGGAGGGCCGAATGTAGGAGTGCCAAATGTTGGGCAACGTAGGAGTGAGAGACAGGCAGCGAGGAGAGATAATTGAAGATAAATGAAGTATAGATAATTAGAGAGAGTAAGAGTCAGTATTGAGGAAGTGTAGTAAAAGAAAAAATGTGAAGGGACAGTCGTAGGATAGAAGCGAATAGGCAAACAAGCCAGAAACCAGACGGACATTATAATTTTGTATCTTTTAATATTATAATTTTTATTGAATAAAAATAATTAAAAAGAGTGTTCATTAAAACCTACTTACATCTTTTTAAATAAATAAAATAATTTAAAAGAAAATAATTAAAAGTGTTCATTAAGTCCTACATACATATATGATAAAAAGAAGAGCTCCCAACACAGAACCCTGTGGTACTCCAAAATCGTTTTCAATTGGATCAGATATTATATTATTGACATTCGTATATTGTCTGCGATTCGTTAGATGGGATTTGAACTATTTTAGTTCCGTATCTCGAATTCCATATTTATATTGTATTTTGAACAATATATCTCTACCTATAGTTTCAAACGCTCTTTTGAAATCGAGAAAAATCGCCAATATTTTGTTCTTCTTTTGTCTACTCTTCCATCTATTTACAACATAATTTACAGCAGTTTCGCAGGAGAAGCGCTTTCTGAATCTTGATTGATATTTTGACAAGAAGTCATATTGTTCTATATAATCTTCAAGTTGATTTTTCACTATTATTTCAATGACTTTCTCACACGTTTTCAGAGTATTAATCGGTCGGTACTCTTCACATTTTACCGTATTTTTTACCTTTTCGATTGGGAGTATCATCGATTCTTTCCAATTACTTGGAAATACTCCTTTCATTAATGATCTGTTTATATATCTTAATAAAATATTGCCTAGTATACCCCAATTGTCAAGAATTATGTTGCTTGATATTTTTGTGTAATCAGGTTTCTTCTTAATACTTTTAAGAACAGTTTTCAGATATTGTAAATTTATTGCACGAAATTTAAACTTAGAAATTATCACAGATATTTGATTTCCATATCGCACATCATCAATGAAGATCTAATTTCTTTAATACTATTTAAAAAATACTTATTAAAAATAATGGCTATTTGCGTATTTTCTTTATATTCTATGTTTTCAAGTATCACTGTGATATCAATGTGATAAAACTAAATTTTTTGGTTTCCTTAAGAGTAGTTCCTTTCTCTTGCACCACATTTCCTTCTGGTTATATGTACATATTATTTATTTTATTGGTAATGTATCTATTTTCTTCTCGTTCAATTATAACTTTATATATATTTCTTATTGCCTTATAATTATTCCAACCTTCACTCGTATTTTCATTGACTGCACTTTGATATTTAAAAACTTTTTCTCTTTTTAATAATCTGAGTTCATTATTGAACCATAGTTTATATTTTCTTTCATTCATTTTCCCTTTGAATGTGAATTTCTCTATCGCGCTTTCTAGGCATCAGTCAAAATTTAACACATCCAAATTGAGATCATCTGTTTCACTATTATTTAATATGGTACTTATTTAATTTTTGAAGCTGTTTTTATTATATGTATATAAAAATGTCCTTATCGATTTCGATATCGATTTATTATTATATAGTCTATTAAAGTTTTTGAGTTTTCCGTTATTCTTTGTTTTTGCTTTCTATTTGGTTAATGTTTCCATACAAATTTTTCACTTCTTGAACATTTTTCTCACAAAGTTTTTGTATACATACATACAGTACTTTTCGCTTATAGTCCACAACTATAGTTGCACAACTTTTGTGGACTATTAACGAATTTGGACTATAACCGATTTTTTTTATAAGCCACTGTATGGATTATAAGTGAATCCTGATATAATCCACATTTTGGACTATATAAAAATTACATATTTTCTTCAATAAAACCAATTTTTTTAAAAAACCAAATAAAGTTTTATTCAAAACAAAAACCTTTAATATTAATTCAGATGCTTTAAAGACTTATAATAAAAAACAAAAAAGAAAATACATAAGTATGTATGTATGTAATTAAAATGCTTCATAATCTTAAAGTATGAGATCCATTTGACTAAATCGAACACTTGTTTTAATGTCATAAATTCTATATGAAATATAAATTGCGAAGTGTTCAACGTTTTTAAAAGAATAAAATATGAAATATTTTATATATATATTTATTAAAATATTTATTAAAATACATAAAAATTAAAAATTTATTTAATGTCGTCGCCGTAGTCTAGTAGGTAGTGTGTTGGCTTATTAGACGTAAAGCCAGGGTTCGAGCCCCAGGCCAGACGTCAAACAAAATACAAAAAGCATTTCTTCGGCGATTTCCTCTCAGCAGATTTCTGGCAAAACCTCTGAGAGTAAATAAAATTGCCATGAAAAGTTTCTCAAAAAATTGTCGTTCGGAGTCGACTTTAAACTGTAGGTCCCGCCACTTATGTATAAAATTAACACACACAACATAAGTGGTGTGAGAAACTAGGTCAATAATCCTGACTGAAGGGTTGTAATGACCAATTATGTATGTATTTATTAAAATATATATGAAAAAATAATAAAATATGTAAATAGAAAAGGTTGCCAATTTGGTAAAAAAAATTAACAAAAAAAACAGAATGGACTTCACGCGAAATTTTCTCCATACAACATTAGTTACGCATGCAAAGAAAATGTGGCCTTTAAACGAAAATTGACTACAAGCGAAGTGGACTTTAGAACAAATAGTTTGTATGAAATTCGAAAAAAACCTGCTAGTGACTATGACAGTTTTGGCTTACATCCAGCGTTGCCACTGAACAAATTTTAATCCTACCAAATTTTTGTCAAAACCTACCAAAATCGTTGAAAACCTACCAGTTTTTTAAATAATGTAAATATATTTATATTTTTGAGAAAAAGTATGACTTTTTATTAAAAAAGTATCAAGCCCCAGTTAGCCATACGTAACGTAACGTACCGTAGCAAACGTTCTATTTTTATCATATGGAGAACAATGTAAACGATTACTGAAACGTTCTCTCTCCGTAACAAAACGTAGCAACCTGTATAAAACAGAATTCTCCTACATTTTTACGTGACATTTGAACATGAGTGATGGGACCATTGAATGCAGAGTTGGACACAAATGCCCTCTTTGGTACATTCATGATTATTTATATAAAACTTTTACATTGTCACATGTATATAATGAAATTTTTAATTTTTTATTAAAATAATAACAAAAAAAATTATTTTTTTAGAAATAAATACTAATTGCTTTGTTTCTATTGTGCTCACAATACAATTTTAACAAAATAAATAAATTTGTATGTATTTTGAGTAACGAAGTGGTACGAACTCTCCTTTTTGGTACTTTTAAATTTGTACATAAAAAATGATTTTTCTTTAATTATTATTATTGTGATTGTAATGTGTGTAAAAAATGTTGAAGCATAACAAATAAAAAGTATGTATTTGAGTGGCAATGTAACGAAAATGTCTTTTTTGGTACTTTCCTATTTATACATAAATCTCTAAAATTATTTAAAACATATTCTTATGATTCCAATGTTCTTAAAGAATTATAAGAGTATTTGCTATTATTACTTTTCTAGCTAAAGTTTTTCTAAAAACAAAAAAAATCAATTTGAATAGAACAAAATTCGACCGTACTTATATCTAAATATAATAAATATAAACTCAGATTGAACCAAATATGTAATATTCTATAATATTACAAGAATAAATACTGATAATAACATAAAATTTAAAAAAAAAATATATATAAGTTAAATTAAGTACTTTTTTGCTTATCAAAATGATATTTTATTTAATAATTTTTCTTATAGCGATCTTACTCGCTTGAGGTGTACTTAACAATTGATTAATAATTAAAAGAACTAAGCATAATACGAGCTTCATACTTGAGTGTTATTGTTGTATGTAATTATGTCGCCAGTTCAGCTTAATAATTTGATGGTAGCGATGTAATTGCGTATTTGACAATTATGCTATTCTCGTAATGAGAAAGCTTTGTTACAGCAGGTTAAAGCTTTTCTGTTGCTATGTTCTTTTATAAAGATCATGATAAAAAGGAAAATAGAATGAGTGATAGAAGTATGTATGCATGATTGTAACACAGCATCTCAACATACGCAACCAAGCGAACATTTAAGTGATAATTTGTATTAACGCAGCTTGGCGAAAGATAAATGTATGAAACAAAAAGTGGATATTTTATTTACTGTGTTAACTTATATATTCTTCTAATTAAAAGTACCCAATTGGTACTTTTTGTATTATGCTTTATCTTAACAACACTCATCACTGTTCTGAACAGCTGAATTCCAATTGACATTTAAATAAATTTGCTTAATGTTTGTTTTTTATTTATTTATTTGTTGACATATGTCCCGTTTTTAACGTTTCGATAACTACACAAACGTTTTTAAGGCTACTTACCTTACGATTTTACGTTTCTTACGGATGGCTAACCAGCCCTTTACATATAATTGTACATGTATTAATAAGCAACAAAACACAACAATATAACAAAAATAATTTATAAAATTAATTTCTAATAACATTTTTAAACTAAAAAATACTTTTTGATCCAACCTACCAAAAATCAATTTTACCTACCATCCTACCAAATTAAAAAAATCCTACCAAATTTGGTAGGAAAAGCCCAAAACGGCAACGCTGCTTACATCCGTTTTTGGCCTTTAAGCAGAATGGACTATAAGCGAAATATACTGTATTATCTATTTTCCGGAATCTTTCATCATAACGTCTTTCTATAGCTTCCAATAAGGCCTTAATTTCATATTCATTTTGTTTCAGTGATCTTTCGAATTCACACTTGTAGTCTAATAATGATTATTTATTTTTATCAACACTAACTTGAATTTCTCTTTTAACAAGATCTACATTTTGAATATAGTATCGCATACAGTCATTACAAATATACCGCTCAAAATTGTCCTCATCTATAATATTTGCCGAGTATTGATCTATACCGGCACATTTTTTTGTAAAGTGATATATTTTTCCACATACACCATTGCAACGAATGCCACTGTCACCCCTTATTGCTGACTTGCATTTACTGCATTCAGCCATATTGCTTCCATTTTTTTCTTCTTCGTCTCTTAATTTTTTTATTTTCTATTTCTATTAAGCTTGAAAAAAAAAAACACTTTTTGTTAAGTGATCACAACAATGCACTAATCGCCTATCTGGTAAGAAAAAATCAAAACAATTTTATAAAAACATCAAAATAATAGTTTGTACGTTAATATGGATAAGCTCAGGATTTGGATTATATGTAATGAATTATTGGTTAAAAATTTTTTGCATAAGAAATTAAATAATTTTAAATGCGCTTAGAACAACCAAGAAGTTTACTCAGGTATAAAAGCCTTTGTCATAAAATTAAGAAGTAGAACTGTATTTTGTATATAAAAGATTTTTAAAGTGATTCATTTTTACCTTGAAGTACATGAACTGAAGTACTTGCCGATCGGGCATTTGAGGGTGCGCAGGTATAGTTGCCAGCGTGGTGAAATCGTACTTTTTGTATGGTTAATATACTTAAAGATGTTGACAGTGAAATTCCAACAGGTTGAATGAACTTAATTGACTGAGCAGTTTTGTTATTTCCCTTGCTTATAGTGTCATCATATTTACTTGTATTGGCATCTAGAACAGTAGTGTCCTTGTGTATTATAGACTTAACGAAGAATCCATTTTGAGTGTCATAATTGACCATTTTGCTGTCATGATACCTAAAAGTATTTATATAATTTAAATTGAATGTTATAAAATATTTATTCAATATCGATCATGTAGAAATGAATAGCAATTTAATTGTACATATATCATTAAGAATTTAATAAAATTGAATCCCTAACGTAGTTTTACAATACATACAGCTTGATTACCAATATTCCCGGGAAAATTTGTTCTGCGGGAATTTATTTATTATTGCTTCTCCTAGTAATAAACACTTGTACTATAACAGGAAAGGATACTATGGTTTAAATGTAATGCTGGTAAGTGTTTTCAAAAAGATCAACAACTAATGTTTAATAAGCAATGGAAAATATTTACAGGTCAATAGATTTATTATAATAAAAAAACCATATTATTGTATATGTATCTATTTTATTAAAATAAAATATACATTTTACATTTATAACTAAAAACAAGGCGATTTTATATTCACATTAAAAATTCACTTAAAAAGCTAAAAAAAACGAATTAAAAATATTTTAGAAGTTCAAAAACAAAACATCATATTCAAAATACAATTTACTTTTAATACACTTTATCAGATTCTATTTTTAAAGGTTCAATTAGTCGTGACTTTACCATAACGCTGTAGTCGTAACATAATCCATAACCGTAAATTTACTATTAGCAGCAATCAGTGCTGCCATAGCCATAAACAGCTGTTTACGTTAATTGCACATATGTATTTTTCAAAAGTACAAAAGTAAACAAAAGCAAAAACATGAGCAGTGACGACGAAATTAATCATTTATTTTTAAATATTGTTTCACTATACGCTAAAAGAAAGGTTTTAAAGTGTAAAAGGCGGTGGAAAGTCCGACCAATTAACAGGGATTGGTATCAAAATGGGTATCACCAAAAAACGTTCCTGAAAATCAAAGATTTAGACGAAGATGAACTGTTTGCGCACACAAGAATGCCTAGGCATTTATACGATATTTTTTTAAAATTATTAGCTCCTTCCATACACAAATTTAAGGAAACAATTCACGCCGAAGAACGTATTTCACTCACTCTTCTGTAAGTTCCGATATATGTATGTATGTATTTAAAATATTGTAAAATTAATTTGAGAAATTTTTAGGTACTTAGCATATGGAACTCCTTTAAAGACACTCGCTTGGAGTTATAAAATTGGCAAATCTACTGCCAGAAGCATTGTGTTGTAGACATGTGATGCGATTTGGGAAATGCTTTCGCCAACATATTTGAGTGAACCCACAGAACAGCAATATAAAGACTTCGCTTGTGACTTCTCTAAAATGTGGAACATGCCAAACTGCGTAGGCGCAATAGATGGCAAGCACATTGCTATTAAATGCCCCCCAAAATCCGGCTCCATGTACTTCAATTACAAAAAGTTTTTTAGCATCGTATTGTTAGCGGCATGCGATGCTAAATACACCTTTACAGCTATAAGCGTGGGAGCATATGGAAGCGAAAGTGATGGAGGCATTTTTCATGTAACAAAATTCGGGGAAGATCTGTTGGAAAATCGGTTGCCGCTACCTCCTTATGCTCCTCTTCCGTTACCATCAGAACCCTTTCCACATTACTTCGTTGGAGATTGTGCCTTCCCTCTAAAAAACAATTTAATGAAGCCATAACCAGGCGCTAACACGACAAAAGCTGAACGTATTTTTAATTACAGGCTTTCACGGGCTCGTCGTGTTATAGAAAATGCGTTTGGGATTTTGACGGCAAGATGGAGAGTTCTTAGAACAACAATGGAGTTTTATCCAGAAAATGCAGAAAAAATAGTCCTTGCTTGTTTGGTTCTTCATAATTTTATCATGTTACATGATACAGATCGGTGGTACTGCCCCGAGCACTACACGGATAGCGAAAACAGAATTGCAGAGTGGAGAGAGGAATTAAGACCACATGGAGGTCCACTGAAGTCCGTTACAACATTCAGACGTAGACGTACAAATAGTGCGTATGACTACAGGACATTTCTGACCAATTACTTCATAAAAGAAGGTGCAATAACATTCCAAAACCACATTGAATGAAACAAACTTATTTTTTGTTTTTAGTGGTCGCCGTGGTCTAGTATGTAGTGTGCTGGCGTATTAGACGTAAAAGCCAGGGTTCGAGTCCCAGGCCAGACATCAAAAAATAAAAAAATACAAAAAGTATTTTTTCGGCGATTTCTTCTGTTTCTCAAAAAAAAAAAAATCTGTCGTTCAGAGTCGACTTTAAACTGTAGGTCCCGCCACTTATGTATAAAATTAACACACACAACATAAGTGGTGTGAGAAACTGCGGGCTTCTTGGGGACGATTGACTGTAGACTGTCTAATGGTGAAACTATAGCACTGGCCATTTTATAGTCACTTAGCAGCAACTCGTTTCCTTGCCGTTCGCATCTTCCCCCTTTCCTAAAAAACCTGCACAATGCACTGCATGAGTAGGGGCCATCCAATGAGTGCTGGTTTCATAAAAAAAAAAAAATATGGTAGTGTCCAACTCGTTAAGCTGTGATGCCTTTCTTTTTTTTGTCCGGGAAGTGAGCGATATATCTACACTTATGGAGTCAGAGCACACTGGAGCCGTCTGTTGCCGGAGAATTTGAGTCTTGAGATTCACAAAATGCTTCACAAAATGCGTTTATTTCTATTCCAGACTCCAATAAAGGATCACTTTGCCTCATTCTAAAAAAGTATAAAACTTATTATAATTTTTTTATTTAATAAACCATTTTCATGACTTACGGTGGAGGAACAATGTGTGGGCTTAAAAATTGAAGGCTTTCCAACAACGGCCACTCTCTACCAGTAAAAGCACCACTGCCAGATGTGTTGCGACAGCCTCTTATCTCTTTTGTAAATCTCTCCCTTAAATTTCCCCATCGTTTTATTGCTGTATTTTTTGCTCATCAAAATAAAAAAATTTGTTAAATACTGGCAAAAGTAACAAAATTTCTACTTGCCTTCAACTTCTAAATTCCTTGCGACTTCTAACCAAGCTCGCCTGTTCTTTTCGCGGTCCTTGAAATCATTATGTGCTTTGTCGTAAAGACACGGACAATTCCTTACCAACTCTATAAGTTTTCCATCATCCATTTTTTAACTATAAATATAAATAAATTAATATTAATATAATCATGGTTATTCTAAAATACGCGTTCACCACAAAAACGCGTTAAAATGACAATTCATTATTCCATTAAACGCTATAGTGAACATCGATATATTTTCTCATCAAATCGTTGTGATTGATTTCTTGACATATTCTAAATAACGCGGTAAGCAAAGCATTGTTCGTTTTTCATTCGACAACATTTTCGGCGCGTTAAAGAACTTTTTTTGTGTAATAAAAATGTAAGTATAAATTTATTATATATAAAAATTTATAAATTTAATTTTTACATATATTTCAGGTCGAAAAAGCAAACAACACCAGAGCAATTCAAAGCAATGGTTTAGTTTATGGTCCAACATGCTGGTGTTGGAAGAGGTGACACAGACTTAAGACCAGAAGAACAGAACGATCTGTGGGATAAAATATGCAAGAAATTAAATTCAATAGGTCCTCCAATAAGAGACGTGCCTTCTTGGAAAAAGGTAAGTTTGGTTATATTTATACATACATATGTCTGTATATTATGCATAAACATTAACATATATTTTTTGTAGGTTTGGAGAGACTACAAATCAAACACCAAGAAAAAACTAGTTGTTAATAAACAACAGATCGAAGGCACAGGAGGAGGACCCAACAAACTGATTCCACTCAGTGACTTGGAAGAAGCGGTGTCAACATTATAAAATTTTAAGAAGTCTGTTGGAGGGATACCTAATGTTCTTTCGTTTGACGTAGAAAATGTTACATCTTCACCAACAGAAACTATAGTTATAGATTCAATTGAGGCAACTGACGATGAATATGAACCCAAGCAAAAGCATTTTCGGAAAGATACACAGAGTAAAAGTGGAACGTGTTTACTTCAGCAGCAAATTGAAATTCAAACGAAGTTTTATGCCGACTATAGGTCTTTGAAAGAAGAATTAGGCTACTTACAGTCAATAGCTGAGCAGTTAAAAACTATTGCAAACACAAAATAAGTCTGAATTTTTCAATGTTTTTTAGTTTGGTTTTTAAATTCACCCATGGAATTTAGTTTCCTGCATATTTTATCCCACAGATCGTTCTGTTCTTCTGGTCTTAAGTCTGTGTCACCTCTTCCAACACCAGTATGTTGGACCATAAATTCAACCATTGCTTTGATATGTCATATCGTCGCCTAAGGTGACTATATGCATTTGTACCATGTATCCATTTTTTTAGTTTTAATTGTTTTTTAATTTCATATAATTTTTTATACAAATAAATGAATTGTTAATTATTTAATTTTTTTATTTCGACTTCTTTTATAAGCTATCTAAAATTGCATTTCTCATAAGAATTGCTTCATTGGAAGCTGTTTCAGCATCTAAAGGCACGTAGAGCATTTCACAGTCCACATATTCCTCCAAATGATACAAGTGTTCATTAGGCCGACAAAAATGAATTCTTATATTGTGGATATCACAACACACATTTATAATTTTTGCGGGCTTTTCAGGAGAGTAGTGAAGACCATTCATAAGGCATCTAAAAGTATTTTTGAGGATTCCTATTGTTCGCTCAATTATATTCCTGCTCTTGGCATGTGCAAAATTAAAGGCTGCTTCACGACTTCCAACAGAAGGCGATCTATATGGCGTAAGCAACCATGGCTCCAGTGGATACCCAGCGTCTCCTAAGTATAAGTTTCTTTTGCCAAGATGGTATTGCTCTTCAACATACTTCTTGACATTGGAGAGCTTCCAAATATGAGCATCATGAAGTTTTTTCAAATCTATATGGGTGAAACATTGGTTACATACATGATGTGTGAATACTTAATTTTATTACTTACATTTTATCATCCATCTCAAATACATCCAGGCTGTTGTATCTGAGCGTCTTTAAAACGCGCCGAAGGCTATTTTCGTAACTTTCATTAAAAAAATAAGCGATTGAATCCATTTGCTTGTTTTATTTTGTAATATATTTGCAAGTGATCACAAAAACTCGATTATTTTATCGATATCTCCTCGCGTGTGGGTCAATTTCGACCTCCGGGTATTGTACTTGTCTTAACGGACAAGTACACGTCCTCTAACCTAACCTCCTCGCGTGTATTTTAGAATCTATCGCCGTCGAACCGTCGAAAGTGAACATTCGACGGCAACGAAGTGAAGCACGTATTTCAGAATAACCCTGAATATAAAGAAATTAAAAATTAAAAACTTACCGAGCAATACCAAACAGAAAACTAAAAGTAAAATAAAAAAGAAAAAAAAATGTGTATACATACATACATAATTGGTCATTACAACACTTCAGTCAGGATTATTGAGCTAGTTTCTCACACCACTTATGTTGTGTGTGTTAATTTTATACACGAGTGGCGGGACCTACAGTTTAAAGTCGACTCCGAACGACAATTTTTTGAGAAACTTTTCATGGTAATTTTATTTACTCTCAGAGTTTTTGCCAGAAATCTGCTGAGAGGAAATCGCCGAAGAAATACTTTTCGTATTTTGTTTTGATGTCTGGCCTGGTGCTCGAACCCTGGCTTTACGTCTAATAAGCCAACACAAAAATGTGTATACATGTAAGTAAATTCAGCAAACAGCTGTTTATGGTTATGGCAAAAAACCAAAATTCAATTGGTACATATGGTTATCGTTATGACTATGGCATTAAGGTAAGTCACCTATAATCGAAAACAGTGATGTCCATAAAGTTGGTTAAAACAGCTGGTTTATATGGTTATGGTTAAGTCACGACTAATTGAACCTTAATATCTAATACAAGGCGAATTCATATTAGGTGGTGTTATCAGCCCAGCTGAGTGCTTTTTTAAGTACACAAGATTGTCAAATGTTTTGTTTGCGTACAGTGAGCAAAAAAACTTGTACACTTACTACCTCGAAATAACTTTTGAGCAAAAAATTAACTATAAAAAGAAATTTATTGTCTTTAAGACCAAAAAAGCTTAAAAACTATATTCTGATTATAAACATTTCTCTATTTGTTACGTAACAAGAATATAATTGTAGAAACTAAGAAATTCCCACATTTTTAGGCAAAAAAGTGGTAATTTTTTTACTATGGCGACCGAATTTTCTAGAAAGTCACCTTAAACAAAATCCTGTGGATTAATTTATTCATTAGTTTTTTTACAATAAGTGTACACATTTTTTTTGCTCACTGTATATACATTCCTTTATTTATTTATTTTTTATTTCCTTTTATATTTGTATTCTATACAACTTAGGGCCATTATTACAACTTGCCGTTAACTAAAGGGAGGATTTTAACGGGCAGATAAATTGTTTTTCATTATTATGAGTACCCAATAAGATAGAAGTGATCGTTAAGCTAAAGGGAAGATCATCCTACCTTTAACATTTAAAGGTCACTTTATGTTTGAACTTGCCATATCATATACTATTTTCGATATGGCAGCTTCAAATTTAAACAAAATGAGCATATACAACAAAAAAAACGAAGTCCGCTGTTGCCACTGCGTTAAAAAAAACTTGTTTAATTGAGCAGTTTTATCGACTTTGCTCCGGCACTGCCATATTTTAATTTTATTTTATCTGTAAGTTGTAATAACGAAAATAAGTTAAAGGTAACTTTGCCGTTCACTTTAGCTAAAGGTACCTTTAACTAACCCCAACTTTAACGGGAAGTTGTAATAATGGCCCTTATAATTTATTTAAATATTCTGGATGTTCTGGCTCAACTTTTGTTGTAGAATCCGCTCTTATGCTTCCCAGTATCCCTCTGAAGGTTGTCATACCTTAGTGGTAGCGCAAGTCAGCCCGTATTTAAAAAATTTTATTTTTAAAATTTGTTTTAAAAATTTTTTTTTTTTATAAACAAAAAGAAACAAAAGAGAAATAATGGCACAAAATAACAACTTTATGTCATTATATGAATTTGCCTTTATCATTTCTGGCTTACGGCGAATTTCATTTGACATTTGTGTGTACCCAAAAACAACAGAAAACACATGTTATTTTTGTTAAAAAAAACACTGCGAATTTAGTTGTTGTACGATTGCCATCACCTATTGAGTTCGCCCTGATCCAATAGTTATATTTCCATTTTTCTAACTCTAAGGGCCATTATTACAACTTGCCGTTAAACTTGGGTTTAGTTAATAGTACCTTTAGCTAAAGGGAAATGTAAAGTTACCTTTAACTGATTTTCATTATTACAACTTACAGATAAAATAAAATTAAAATATGGCACTGCCGGAGCAAAGTCGATAAAACTGCTCAAATTAACAAGTTTTTTTTAACGCAGTGGCAACAGCGGACTTCGTTTTTTTGTTGTATATGCTCATTTTGTTTAAATTTGAAGTTGCTATATCGAAAATAGTATATGATATGGCAAGTTCAAACACAAAGTGACCTTTAATGTGATGTTTTTGTAACACGGGCTATTTCACTTGCTTGAAATAGCCTGTAACCGAATGTAAACGAACAAAACCAAACATGATCGTGCATGCATGATCATGTTTGATTTTGTTTATTATGTACTCTTCTTTTTTCCTTCTACATTCTTTTTACGTGTAGCTAAGTAAACAAGTATGTACATTTATTATAAATGCATTTACGGTTGTTATGTAAAACCATAACAAAAGAAAACAAGATTGTGCATGCTCAATCATGTTTGGTTAAAAAAAAAGAATACGAAAAGAATAATATCAAATAAATGGTACAGTTGCACCAAATGTATTAAAAGTTAAAAGATTGTACATGATCAATGAAAACGGTTATTTAAGAAAAGAAAAGGAGTAATATAAAGTAAATGGTACATTCAAACTAAATCGGGGTTGTTATGGAATCTGATTGCTCTCGGAATCAGATTTGAAATCGACCAAAAATTGATTTTGTTGTCATAGAAACCAATGTTATTGGTTTCATATTGGAATCAGAATTGTCATCAGAATCTGATGTTATCGTTTTTTTTGTCAGAAATAATCCCATCAACTGACTGCTGCCAGATTTGCAGTTTTCTTTTACTTTTTGTTTTGTTAGTTGGTGGAATGTTGTTGTTAAATAAATAAAAACAAAGAAAATAAAGTATAAAGAATGTGCATCTTAACATATTTTGGAATATTTTTCAAAAATATTTCATGACGCGGGGGAAAAAGATAGGAGGGAAGTAAACAGAAACGAAGAGCGTAACAATGCGTTGCTCTCATCGCGATGAGATCAAAGACTATAAATATATGAAGATGTTGCACTGCCAGTGCCAAATTTGTCGATGGCAGTACGGCTACTGCCACTTATTGTACTCAGAGAACGTATTGTTCTCTTCTCTAATTTATTCTCATATGCGTGTATACGTGTGTGCTTGTACATTGCCAAATAAAATAATAAACAAACTGAAAGATGTCTTGTTTTCACAAAATGTATGTACCCCCCTCATACGAAAGAAGCACAAAATTTTGTCAATTTTAAATACACTGTGTGCAACATCTTTACATATTTATAGTCTTTGGTCAATACATACGTACGATGAGAGCAACACATTGTTACGCTCTTTGTTTGTGTTTATTTTTCTTCTGTCTTCCCTCCCTCATCAAGAAATGATTTTTAAAAGAGATTTTGGTGAGAGCGGGTCTTACTGGTACATCCCGCCATAAGAAATTTTACTTCTACATGATGCGCATTCTTTATATCCATATTCTTTGATAAAAATTAAATAATTTATAAATATTCAATTATTTTTGGTACAAATAGTAGCAAACATAGGAATGCAACAAAGAATGTAATATTTTTGGAGTTCTGCTAAAAATCGCAATGTGGCAGCCAGTAGAATCACGCAGGAAATGGTTGATGGTAACAAATGTTCTTTGACAATATCCAAACGAACGCTTTTTTATTCAGACAGTATTGTCCAATGAATCTGCAAACCACTAAAGTGTTAAAACCACTTCCCGGCCAAATCAAAATCTCTACTTACACAGATCTGGCAGTTCCAATGGATTGCTGTGATCCCTTAAAATTTTCCGATTAAGTCGTTGACAACTTTCTTCCTCCATCAATAAAAATGCAACTACTGCCTCAACCAATTGAATTTTTTTGTATAAATTATTTTTAAAAAATTTATAATACAACTGTTAAAATGTAACTAAACTAAAAAATGTAAACAAAACAGCTGATTCGAATATGGGTTTTGTTTATTTTCGAAAGTAGGCAAAATCAAGACGATTTCATGACACCTATTCAAATCAGAATTGATTATCAGCCCAATTATGAATAAGAATTCCCCGGGAAAAATTTCCCTTTTCCTATTATATCTATTATGTATTAAAATTTCCCCATAATTTTTTTCCCTTTTCTCTTTCCTCGTACTCTAATTATTTTTAAAAAAGGGGAAAAAATATGTCAGGGAAAAGTACGAATTACGAATATTTAAAAAAAGGAAAAACTGTCAACGTTTTTTGGGAGTTTTTTCCTCAAATATTTAAAAGGGAGTTATTGTAAAAATGTAAGTAATAAATTTAAAAATTTGTAATTCAATAATTTAAAAGTTGTTTTTAGGTCAAAAACCACAAATAAACACCAGATGCAACATTTGTTGGGTCTAATGCAAAAAAATCCTGGAATAGCTAGAGGATTTTTTAAGGGTGAGAGACAGGAACTCCAAAGATTCTGGCAAACTGTTGAAAATGAATTAAATGCACTAGGCCCACCAAACAAGAACATCACTGAATGGAAATAGGTTAATAGCTTGATTTTCATTAAAAATAGCAATTCTGTACCTTATTTTCTTTGCAGGTGTGGACTGACCAAAAAAAATACGTTCGGCAGAAGGCGGCTCAAAATCTACAACAACAGAAGGCCACGGGTGGGGGACCAAACAGAGAGCATAAGTTTTCAGCTACTGAACAAGCTATTTTTGATTTAATAGCAATGAAAACATCTGTTGAAGGTGTCTCCGTACAGAGTTTCACCAAAAAACGTAGATCTGTCTGAAACAATAGAGACAGACGTGGAAATGCCAACTGTTCCACAAAAAGAAAACCACGATTGTGCGGAAAACTCCAACGGAAGTGGAACGCCAAAATTGCCCACTAAACGAAAGGATAATATATCGAAAGAGAGTGCTGCCGATGTTTTATTAGCCGAACTTGCTGTACAAATGGATTTGGTTGAAACCGTTAAAAAAGCAGTAGTTGATGTTAAGGATCAAACAAATTGCATTAAACAAATTTATAGATCATTGGACAAAATGCACGATCTACAAAAAAAGCATTTTCAAGCTATGGAAAGTTTAAAAAAAGAGGAAATCCAGGAAATGCGACGACACCACCCTTTTATGGAAGAAATGAGAGCCAAGGAAGTGGAACAAAAAGTAGAAAAAAATCGATTACAGCAAAACAAAACAAATCTTTAAATTAATCTTCTGAATTTGTGTATTATATTTTTAATTTATTATTTTTTGATTTCCGAGAAGTGGACTTATGTAAATATAAATTATTTTTTAAAACAAAAACATATTTTAAAGAGTGTTTCCAATATTTCTTCTAATTGATTGCGCTACTGTCAAATATTGAGTCGAAGTAAATGAACCCATTTAGTCTTCTTGTATGGATATTTCAATGGGATAATCATAATTTTCTTCGCTTACTTTGTAGTGCAAACATATCTTGTGGAGTGCGCAGCACACATTAGTAATTTTAGCTGCCTTTACAGGACAATAGTGCAGTCCCCTAGCACCAAGAAGACATCTCCACCTGTTCTTCAAGACGCCATTGGTTCTCTCAATAATATTGCGATACTTTGAATGCACTTCATTAAATCGCAGCTCAGATGACCCATCTTCTGGAACTCGATGAGGCGTCAAAAGCCAAGGCTCCACCGTCACCTTCATACTAAAGAAAAATTCTGTTAAACTAGAAAGACTCAAAGACTTTACCTAAGAGCCAAAAATTATTTACACTCTCCACATATATCTTTTCCAAGTGAGCCTTAGCATCACTATTACTCATACCGGATTCTTAACTCGTGATCACAAATCTAAAAACAATCATTACATAAGTACATACTTTTCTACATAAAGGCATCCACGAATTAAAACTTGCCAGCATAATATTTAAGCTGTACTTTCCCTTTCTATTGTAAAACAAATGTTTGTTTTCACATGGTGCAATTAGCTGTATATGCGTCCCGTCAACGCATCCGATAACGCCCGGAATTTTATATTTCATATAAAACGCCAGCGCAATTTTTCTTTTTTCTTCAACTGCTGTCGGCATTTTTATCCATATCGGACAAAGATGTGCTTCAAAGATTTTAATCATCTCTGCAACCACTTTGTTAATAGTAGGCTGAGCCAAAGAAACATCACTGTCCTTTCCTATACCAGTCTGGTAGCCACCTTCTGCAAAAAAACGTAAACACGCGCTAAGTTTGATAATAGGGCTAACACCAAATAGCTTCCTGGTCGCTTGAGAGTGCGATGTAACAACATTTAGCAAATATAAAAATGCTGATTTGTTGACACGGTAGTACTTTACAAACCTAAGGAATTAAAATAGATTATATCTTAAAGCATATGAATATACTTAGCACAAAGTTTGGGGCAGTTCCAAAGGATTTGAAGCATCGCGTATCTGCCTTCTTGCAATCTTCTGGCAGATTTTTCGTCGTTCATGTTCTTCCGCAAGAATATGAAAAGCTATACACCTATCCCCCGCTTTACACGGAAGATAGGTTCCATAAAAAACCGTGTAACTCGAAAAATTCACTCTTATATGGAAAAACCGTGCCAAACGAAAATCACTATAAAAAAGCCCTTTTTGTCAGTTTTTAATATGATGAATAACAAACACATTGAACGAAAATTCTTTCATTATTACGGAGACGGTTCAAAATTTCAATTTTGGTTTGTAAAGATATAACCTTTCTTTTACTCTCTAGTTTTTTATTTTTATCTTTTGCCATTGTCGAACTATAAAATTTTTTATAAATTATAGATTTTGTAAAAAATAATTCTGTTATTTGCTCACCTTGAGTAAATTTACGCTATCAATTATATATGTATGTATAAACACTAATTAAAAACAAAGTTTAAACACAATGATGCTCTTTGTTTTGGTATTTCAAACAAACTAGCTTATACACACATAAAATTTAGTTTTGATTATAAAACGGGGAGTTCCCATCTTATCTATTTCCATCATAGACATAGACTACTAAAGGCCCCTTCACACGATCACACAAGTAATATGATCTGTCAAAATTTTGTGTAGAAGAGTACGGATGTGATCGTCTAAACGTACTATGTAATGAAACCATCACACATTGAGAGAAAATACGGATGAAAATTTTGACAGTCGTATGGCTCTCTTCATTTTTTGAAATGATTTAAAAAACAAGCAAGTCGCATTAGATCAGGGATGTATTTTTATGTAAACACATTGAAAAAAAGTGTAACAGCTGTTTTCATTTTACTTTGTTATTGTCTTATACCGATCATGTAAACACAGAAAAAATAATCATACGACTATTATTCTCTTTTTTGAAATACGGATGGAATTTCATTTTACTTTTTCATCAGACTTTACGTATTACTTGTGTGATCGTGTGAAGGGGCCTTAAGAACTCGTAACTGTAACGTACATTTTATAGTGTTGTATTTTGACAGTAAAACAATGAAAATATTATTGTAGATAAAAGCAAATTATAGTTTAGTGTTTATAATTTCTTGTAAATGCAAAATTAATAAATTTCGTTAAAAAAATTTTTATTCTCAAAAACCGTGTAAGATCGAAAACGTGTAAAACGGGGGATAGGTGTACTGTGCATTATTTTATTAAAAAAAATTTATTTTCTACACAAATTTAATTTATTTTCATTAATATTAATATTAGAATAAGAGGAATTTTTTCTCGGGAAAAAGTATTTTTTAAGGGAAAAATTCCCCGGGAATATTCCTAATTGGGCTGTATAATTTCTGATAAATTACCAATTCTGACTTGGATTCCATAACAGCCGTGAATATATCATAAGTATAATTGTGATCATTATGGGTGTTCACACACATAACTTAAAAACACATATTTTTAACGTGTATGATTCAAAACGATTTGGGATTGGTTAAAAGGTTTTTCATTGTAATACAAATTTGTTATAATAAAGTACTCAAGCGCATATATTTATATTCTATATGTAGATAAAATATATAAAAAGACATAGACCATTATCAAATGTTATTAAAGCGTTAATCACATTCAAAAACGTATTTCTATAATTCACATTTATATAAGAGCAATATAATATTTGTTCGAATTCATCAACAGAATTAATTTTCGATTGGATTTATGGATGAATGATTACTAATTGAAAAATATTCGAAAATATTTTTAAAATTCTTCGTGTGTAATGCTTCAATTATTTAAATATAATCCATCCAAATGATTCGACAACCAATTGCTTGTAATCCTTTCCTTATTCGTTAAACCAGAGTATTTAAAAGCAGGCATAAAATCGTTGGGCACAGTGATGTCAGACGATAATTTTAAAAATCCCTATGTTTCTGAAATAAAATCCCTTTTTTCCCCCCATGTCCAAATTTTTTTTTTCCTACTTTAAATTTTACTTTCCCTTCGCTATAAATTTAATGATGTTAATAAAGAAAACACTATTTTTTAAGAAAAGTAAATTTTATTTACATTAACAATGGTTTGTACATTAATTAATTCAGGTACAATACAAAAATATATACATATATATTTTTTAATTTCATTAAAAAAAAATATCACAAAAATAAAGCATAAAGTGAAAAAGTTATTTTTTGAAAATAATTATAGAGTTCTTCACAGATCATTCTTTTGAAATGACTAGCTGTGCACTTAAAGCTAACGCAGTTCATTGTATTAGACTGTAAATGAGATCTAATTATACAAATTGAGTTTAAAATATCGTGACTTAATTTGTTTCTTTTCTTTGTTCTTACATCTGTAACCATAGAAAATATTCTTTCGGCATCCGCATTGGCGTGTGGCTTTATCACAATATGTTTACCAATTTTGCGAAGTTTGGAAATACCAAAAGATCACTAAAGTTTTTTAATTTGCACAGATGAGACCAAAATTTCTCCACGTCTAGTTTAGATAAGCTCTGCTTTTCCTGCTCGGAGAAATTGTATTCTATTGTCAACCACTCTTGTGTAATACTATGTTCAGACATGCACTTTTATTAAATCAATATTCGGTTTATTGATAACAATATTTTTAGCGTTCAGACATATAATGTACGAAAATTTATTTGACAGCTGGTAAACAAAACAGCTGATTGCTTCAACAACATTGCTTTTAATTTAATCGCGAAAATTAGTGCCAAAAATTTTTTTTGAAAAATGGAAAACAATTTAACATTTAAGAAGGTATTGCTAATGATTAACCGAAACGTCGAGCTGTTGCGGTTAATAGGAACTTCTTTTGACTCCAAAGTGGCTTTTCTCAGAAGGATGAGAAAGAAAAATTTGATATGAAACTCAATATAAAATACAAACATTTCTGCTGACCTTCCATTTTTTGTTTGTCGTTGTTTACATTTGAGTTGTCAAATATTAATAGAAAGCGTTCGGAAAAATGTAATCTGCTCACTGAACGTACTTATGACAGTGTTGTATTTAAAGTTTTTTATCAATATTATAACAATTTATGAATTTATTGGCCAATAATTAATTGATATTTTATATGAAATATTGAGATCAATAATGCCGTTTATTGCGATTTACGCAATAAAGGTGCATGTCTGAACCCAGTATAAGACTTTTTATATCAATATTCGTACAACCAAAGAAAATAAAGTATAAAGAATGTGCATCTTAACATATTTTGGAATATTTTTCAAAAATATTTCATGACGCGGGGGGAAAGATAGGAGGGAAGTAAACAGAAACGAAGAGCGTAACAATGCGTTGCTCTCATTCTTTGCTCTCATCGCGATGAGATCAAAGACTATAAATATATGAAGATGTTGCACTGCCAGTGCCAAATTTGTCGATGGCAGTACGGCTACTGCCACTTATTGTACTCAGAGAATTTATTATACTCAGAGAACGTATTGTTCTCTTCTCTAATTTATTCTCATATGCGTGTATACGTGTGTGCTTGTACATTGCCAAATAAAATAATAAACAAACTGAAAGATGTCTTGTTTTCACAAAATGTATGTGCAAATAGCCTGTGGAAAACAAATATTACCGTTTGTTTTATTGTAGGGTAAGAATATGTGTTTTATTGTTGTAGAAATGAAACTATATCGATTCGCACCGAAATAAAAAATCCACATTTTGTGTTGACATTTGAAACTGAAAAATTGTTTTATAAAAAGTGTGAATTTAAAAATTGTAGTGCATGCTCAAACAAAACGTTTAATAAATATAATATATAATTAAAATCATAAATCATATTTTTAGAAGATATTGATAGGACTGGAAATATATCAGAAAGTACCCATACCCTGATATAGATGTCGCCATACGATAGATGATATACGATGAAAATAAAGAATATTTTAATGAAGGCACCGATTGTTTTACGTCCAACAATGTGTCAATTGAATTAACATCAAGTCGATATTTTGTTGGTTACATAACTCAACGAATATCTTGCGTTAAATGTCGTGTGGATATAATTAAACCAGCGCAAATTTTGTCATATCCTTCAGAAATGTTCGTTCATGCAAAAAATTATATAAAAGATTCTGACTTTGGAAGTTTGTGCGCTCCATCTGATTTATTTTTTGAAGTTTGCAAAATTCATATTTCTTCGAAAAAATTTTTTTTGAAAATAAATCTATAAAAAACATAAAAACATTTGTAGTTGACCAATGCGTAAGTTGCACAAAAAATACAATTTATTCCTTTTGGTTTGATGAAAATAACGAATGTTATAAACACAGAATGGAGATGCTTAATTTACTAATTGTTGTTTTACTACGGAAGCATTCCACATGGGATACATACAAATTCAAATTATCCAGTATGGAAAAAGTTAAAATTTTGAACCATTAAAATGATAAATAAATTTAATAAATACTAAACAAAAAAAGCATTCGTTTTATTACAACTTCATTCTATACAAAAATAGACACATATGGTAAATATGTACATACATAATTGAATAGTCTAAAAAATAACATTATAATTCGGTGCAAATCGATATAATTTCATTTCTACAACAATAAAACACATATTCTTACCCTACAATAAAACAAACGGTAATATTTTTTCCACAGGCTATTTTCACATATATTTTGTGAAAATAAAAATTCTTTCAGTTTGTTTATTATTTTATTTGGCAATGTATGTATACACACACGTATACACGCATATGAGAATAAATTGCTTAGAGAAAAAAACAATACGTTCTCTAAGTATAATAAGTTCTCTGAGTACAATAAGTGAACTGAGTCTTTTTTGTTTTCTTTCTCTCAGTTAACATGAGAGTGAGAACGAGAATTTAGCTTTCCCTGTTACCTACCCCCTCATCGTAAAGAAGCACAAAATTTTGTCAATTTTAAATACACTGTGTGCAACATCTTTACATATTTATAGTCTTTGGTCAAACAATAAAAACGATCATACATACATAATCGTACATACGCATATACATACGTACGATGAGAGCAACACATTGTTACGCTCTTTGTTTGTGTTTATTTTTCTTCTGTCTTCCCTCCCTCATCAAGAAATGATTTTTAAAAGAGATTTTGGTGAGAGCGAGTCTTACTGGTACATCCCGCCATAAGAAATTTTACTTCTACATGATGCGCATTCTTTATATCCATATTCTTTGGTACAACGCAATCAAACCTCAATTCAGACTTTTTAATGAAATTTTGACCGAGCTTAAAAAAGTTTTAATGACTCAAAATGGAGTACATGAGCTAATGGTTTTTTTGATTGGAAAAGTGCGTTCATCGAATTATTTTGGAATGTTGAATGTTATTAATTTTTTTTTTTTTTGATTAATGTGTTAAAAGAAGACAATTTTAAAAATTCCCTACATATCGCTTAAAATAAAAAAACTCTCCCTTTTTCCCTAAGTTTTAAAATTTTTGAAAATGTCCCTACAAAAAGGGAAAATTCCCTACAACTGACATCACTGGATGAGCATAAAATCGTAAAATGTTTTTTTTATAAATAGTGACGATGCTTTGGATAATAGTGGAATCATTAGGAAAGTTCGTCAAAATCCAATAAGGATTACGAACTAGCTTCTCACACCACTTATGTTGTGTGTGTTAATTTTAAGCTCATGTTACGGGACCTACAGCTTAAATTCGATTCCGAACGACAGATTTTTGTAGAACTTTTTATGGCAATATTTATTTACTCTCAGAGTTTTTGCCAGAAACCAGCTGAGAAGAAGTCGCCGAAGAAATATTTTTTTCATATATCTTTTTGCTGAAGACGTCTAAAAAGCCCAGACTGCGAATGGAAAATCCTTAAACTTAAATTGTAAATGGTAAGTTAAGTACCAGAGAAGCTGCTTCTGTTATAAAAAGGCTTTCCGTTGCAATGTAGATTTTTTTGTTGATATTTTTTAAATACATGGAAATATTTTGTGTTTTCTAATAAATTGTTAACGTCATTAAATTAGCCCGTAATCACTTTACTTACCAATGGCACTTTGATGGGAACCCACCTCACCACATGGTGAACAGATATTAAACTTATTACGAAATGTATTGCTTCATTACCAAATCTATATCTTACAAAAAGAAAGGGCAACATCTCTTGGTGAAAGGGGTCAAATCTCTCCCTATAATTTTTAGCTTTCATTCATTCCGCAAATTTTCCAAAATAGCAAAGTATCTTGCCATTCTATTAGTTGTATCGATTTTTATTTGACTTGATATTCAATTGTTATGAAATAATATTTAATTTTTAACAGTTTATTTATATGTTAAGTTTTTAATAGTTTTATATGTAAACACTGTTTAAAATGTCTGTGACCGTAGTAAGACGAATCGTTTTGGAAACGTGTGAGGTTATATGGAATGAATTAAGTGGCATTTACCTATCCTTACCAAATACGTATGAATGGGAGCGAATAGCGGAGGTCGAAAGTCTATACCATCCGTTTCATGCGACTTTGCGTTTCATGCGATTCTATGCGGTTTTTATTGCAAGTTACACACAATGCGTTTTATGCGACTGGTTTTTTGTTTTGATCAGCTGTTGTGGTAAACAACAAACAAGCGTACAAGAACAGTTTTGGGAAATATAGAAAATCAATTTGTAATTTTAAAAGAATTTATGCCATTAGTTACATGTTTATGAATTTACATACATACATATATGATATTTTGTGCTTCTAAGGCCTACGAAAAGCTTCAAAGAACACAAGACGAATGTTTTGTGTTCATTGCTCTTGTTTACAAATTTATAAATTCAAGAGATGACACTCAGTACATAAAAACAATCGATAACTAGTATACATATTTTGTTCATGAAAGAAGTGTGTTAAAAAATGTATTTTACTGTATTTTCCTCTTAAATTAGTAGTAAACTTTATTATGAAATATGTTTTTATTAACATTTTTATAATGCAAAAAGAAAAATGCGAAAATAGTAATGCACTATTCAAACATATTTATCGAAATCATTCACAATAGTATATAATTTGTCATCCCAAGTTTAAAAAACAGCTGACTTTTTTCGCCGGTGCCTGAGTCGCCTAGAAAATCACTATACGGCGTAGCAATATAATAAAATAGTGAATCAATTTTGCATTCATTAAAACATATGTATGTACATGCATTTATTAAAAAAACACGTGTGTTCTCATTTGCTTTGGCTTTGTCTACTGGACACCCTAAACAACTTATTTAATTAATTTTTTATTAAATTTAGATCGTTTTTAAATTTAGAAAAACAAAAATTATTTTTTTCGTTAACTTAAAACAATAAAAACTAAATAGTTTAAACGATCTAAGTCGAAAGCCAAGTGTTCCACTGTTTTTCCAATTCGATGAAAAGTTCTTCTCTCGGAATACCTTATTTCCATTATTACACATGTTATCAATCAGATTGGGATCGCGAGCTTGCGATGGCCAGGACATAACAGGGATTTCGTGTTCCATCAACCAGGTTTCAACAACCATTGCCGTGTGTTTAGAGGGTCATTATCGTGCTGGAATATCCACGAAAGCGGCATTTCCCATTCAGCGTATGAATGCATAACTGAGTTTAGAAGGTCTCTGTGCATTGTGGCTGTCATTGTATTATTAATGCGGTGTATTGGACCTATCCCATGTCCCGAGAAACTTTTCACCTCGAAGTCGTCGAACATAGGATCTTCCATCTGATCCTGAGAGATTACACTTGCACAGCATTTGTTTCCAGGCATTTGCCCTAAAAATTAACAAATCAAGGCCTCTTAAGTCGAAACTTCAACTGCAGAATGATTAATTGAAAAAAAAAACTAATAGAGCAAACCATGTGTTCTCAGTTGCAAATGTTTTGGCCATGACTGTATATTCTATGTACATATGTATGTATATACATATATATATATATATTTTTTAAATCATTTTATATTCTAACAGTTTTCTTATGTTTCACTAATATTATTATGATGATGAAATTGTCCGAAATGTTACCACGATCCCAATCATTCCTACAACACACTCATCACTCACATTTACATATCGTTAGTCTCATTCGCAAATGTGTTAAATCCCTTTTTTCAAATTTTACAGGAGACACAAAAAACATTGTAGCTTTTTCAGTTTTAAAAATTTCTAAACTGTTTAAACGCAATTATTTTTACAAAATAATATTAATATTAATAACTAATAATGTTAATTATTATTATTATTATTAATTAATTAATAATATTAATATTTTTCGTAGTTTTGTGGACTTAGCGTTTTTGCAAACCACAAAATTACAACAACTTTAAACTATATAATGACATGTGTTTTTGTTGTAAAATATGTATTATGTATAATGTTACCGTTTTGCATTAAAATCTCAATTTTGGAAAAAAGTGGACTTAGCGTCTTTGCGAATTGTACTAACGATATTACTTTAAGAATATTTATGTTATTATTTAAAACTGTCATATGAATGAGATCTTTCGATTAATATGGTTTTGAAAATACCATAACAATTAAAGCTGTTAATAAGATCAAAAACTTACCAAAATACAAATTCTGGTATTTCCGTGGCTTTTCTTAATTTACATTCAAGTCTTAAAGTTGAGCCTTCATCAATGTGTACATCAGGGGATCCAGTTATTTCAGCTTCTGCTTCTGAAATAATTTAAAATTAATTTTTAATTTATTGTATTACAAATTTTATATTAAATTGAGTATATTAAATAAAATTGTGGCCACCTTAGGTTAGATTGAATTGGTAGCAGCTCCAATTTGTATAGCTTACTTGGGTCGTCCCTATACGACCAAATGGGTCAATAAATTCTGTGTGTTCAAGAATTCTTCTTCTTAGATACCCACGAGCGGAACAATGACAGAGAAGATGTTCTACGATCTCCTTTCTTCATCGTCGTTACAACTTCTGCAGAGTAAGGTATATTCCCAGCCTTTTTTCGATGTAATGTTAAACATACTAATGGTGTTTTCTATTTGGTATGTTTTATTCTAAATAATTCGCACTTACCAATGGTGGAGGGGATTGCATTTTATGCCCTCTCTAAATCGAGAGTGCTGCTAATGCCCTGTAAAGCAGATGACTTTTGTTTATTTATAGGGCTACCAGATGAAATTTAAAAAAGTCGCCTGGTATTGTTATCCAATTTGAAGTTAATTTTTTCATTGTTTTGTGGAGTAATCTTAAGGAAATATTACATTATTAAAGCTACATGGTCAGCAGTATAAAAAATTGTATTCAATGTTAGAACAGTGTTAAAATATTTTTTTTTTGTTATAAAAAAAGCGTGCAAAAAATGAAGTCGAAAAATTAACGATCTGGCAACACCTTTAAACAAATTGGCATTTCCTCATTGAGCCAATTCACATTAGCACATTTTTTAGTCGCAATTTTTGTTCTCTTCAATTCACACGAGATGAATATTAGTTTGGCAGCAATGTATACGTATACGCAGCTTTGTATGTATTAATGCTTTTTGCATTCATTTGATGTTTTAAAAATGTGCATGTATTAGTTTTGTGCTGGTGATGCTGGGTTGTAGCTGGTGGAAACTTTACGCCACCGAAAAACCATTCTCTTCACCCCTCTTGCCAATAAACTGTCATTTTACGCCAGCACAAATGTTCTAATGTGAATTGGCTCACTCATTTTCTTAATAAGTGGTAAACACAGGGCATACCCTTTTTTAATATTTGTGTTATGTTCTTCTCAAATAAAAAATGACATTGCAACAGGGTTGGTCAAAAATTTTTTTAATGTACCTTGTAAGAGGGTGACATTTTCTTTGTAGAAAAGAAAACACCATAAGAATACAATATACATTGTTACAAGCAACGATTGACTTTGTTTAAGAATCTTTTTCTGGAAGGAAAACGCCACCCACTAGTGGTTAATTTCCCGTTATAACTGTTTAACAAATTAACAAAGTCATTGTGCGAGTTGTGTAGTCGCCGTAGTCTAGTAGGTAGTGTGTTGGCTTATTAGACGTAAAGCCAGGGTTCGAGCCCCAGGCCAGACATCAAAACAAAATACAAAAAGTATTTCTTCGGCGATTTCCTCTCAGCAGATTTCTGGCAAAAACTCTGAGAGTAAATAAAATTGCCATCAAAAGTTTCTCAAAAAATCTGTCGTTCGGAGTCGACTTTAAACTGTAGGTCCCGCCACTCATGTATAAAATTAACGCACACAACATAAGTGGTGTGAGAAACTAGGTCAATAATCCTAACTGAAGGGTTGTAATGACCAATTATGTATGTATTGTGCGAGTACAGCTTGTATATGGGATATGTTGCCATGACTTATTGCAACGGCATAAAAATTTCTCTTTAGTCATCATTATCTCGCCATTTGTGACGAGAATTTGAACTCCGTCCCATGTTTTTTCTGCGTATATGTCACTACTAGTTTAGATTTGTTGAACATGCTATTTGTTTTAGCACACTGCACTAGAAAACGTTGACAGCGATGCTCAAGATTCTTCGATATTTTTCATACTACATACTCATAAAAAGACTATGTTTATAATAATCAAGTCATTTTTTAAATGCCGGTCCTGTAATATTCTCATTGCTGACAAATGATGATGTAAGAACGACGTGCGCAATCCAATTACCAGTTCATCTGCCATTTTAAATAAATTTGTGCTGACTCATTCAGCAGAACGTGCTATTACACAGCACAGCTCTCCTAATTATTATTATTATTTTAGCTTCCCTACAAGAAATAAATGACCGAAACTAATACATACAAGACTTTCTTACTACTACACATGTAATTTTTATTTGACTTTTTATGTTTTAGAGTTGTATTTCTTAATACATCAAAAACACATCTCTGTTGACTGTCAAATAGACGGTAAATTTATTAATTTGAACAATTTAATCATAGTAGGCTTTTAAAAGAACAATTTTTAGCGTCTTAAGACGAAAATTTTAATTGTGATCTTTGTGTGATAGAAAAAAGGCATGAGAAACCAAATTTAAACATAAAAGAACAAAATTTTAATATAAAAAATTAAATTAAATTAAATTAAAAAAAAAATACATAAAGTGAAAGTGCTAAGATAAGATAAGTATCGAAAAATTTTAAAATTATAAAGAATAGTGAAGTGAATAAGTATTTTTAATATTGTGTATTTGTGGTATTATATTTTTAATTTACATTTTTGAAATAAATTATTATTTTTTTTTAATTTTGAAAATATTTAATTTTGAATTGAATTTTAAAAATGATAAAAATAAATAAAATGAAAAGAAGAAATTTTCAAAACTGCCTTTCGAAAGAAAAAAGGAAGTTTGAAGAAAATGTAAAACATTTTCGGAAAGTGCATGACTTAAGTGAAGGTGGTGTAAAAAGGGTACCTATTAAAATGATTAACAAATTAGGAACAGGTGCCAGTGGAATAGGAGTAGGAGAAGAGGATTGTAGGGATGTTTTAGAAAGTGCTAGTGTAGGGACTGAAGCAATTCTTAGTGACGACACCGAATCAACTATTAGCATAGATAGTGAATCATCTGCTAGCGTAGGGACTGGTAGGGTACATATAGAAGAAAATATTAACTTTAGGCCAAATATAATAGATAGTGCAACGAAACGTGAGGAAATTAAGTCATGGGTTCTTAAGAATAATATATCCCACACAGCTTTAGAAGACTTACTTCACACTTTAAACAGGGTAGGAGTTGAGGATTTGCCTTTGTCACCGAAAACTCTTGTGAGTACAACTAGGAAGGAGATTCAGATTTCCAACATTCCAGATGGAGAATTTATATATGTATTTAGGCATTCAAAAATATTTTCAATCAGTACCATTTAATTATTTAGGAGATAGAGTGGAAGTTTTAATTGATATTGGGATTGATGGCTTAAAACTTTTTAAAAGTTCTAACAGAGTTTTATTTTTTCATTTTAGGCGCAATTGTAGGGTTTAATAATTACGCCAGTCCTTTCATGATAGCATGTTTTTCAGGTTTTAAAAAGCCACAAAATTTTGATAGATTTATGGCAGATTTCTGTGCAGAAGTAATGGTACTGAAACAAACTGGTATAAGATTAGGCAATAGTCAAAAGTTTTTGCGATTTAACATTCGATTATTTATCTGCGATTCTCCAGCTAGGGCGTTTGTTGCAGGTGTAGTGTATCATAATAGCAAAAGTGGTTGCTCCAAATGTTGCCAGGAAGGTATATATAGGGAAAGAAGGGTATGTTATTCCAAGACAATAGGTCCCTTAAGAACTGATATAACATTTCAGGATAGGTGTCACCCTTCCCATCACATAGAAAAATTTAAAGTAAAGCGAAGTATTTTAGAAGAGACAGGATTTGGAATGGTTTTCTCGGTTTCCCTTAGATGCTATGCATTTAGTTGATTTAGGAGTTACTAAGAAATTGCTTAAAATTTTAATTAATAAAAGTAATTCTAAAAAAATTAATGATAGAATGAATTTAATTAAGAATAATGTCCCTTCAGAATTTTGCCGTGTCCCTAGGAGTATAGATGAATTAAATAATTTTAAGTCGACAGAATTTAGGCAATTTTTGCTTTATACAGGTATATTTCTGCTCAAGGATTGTGTCAGTAGTGACCAATATTATAATTTTTTATTATTGCATAGTAGTATAAAATTTCTATCTAGTGAAATAAATAATGTAGGGCAGGCTGATATTTCTCAAAAATTATTAGAAGATTTCGTAGATTACTTTGGCAGACTATATGGTGAGGAATTAGTTAGTTTTAATGTTCATGGACTGTTCCATTTAGTTGATTGCGTTTTGCAATATGGTCCTTTAGATACATTTTCAGCTTATAAGTTTGAAAATTATATGCAGTATATAAAGAAGATAGTTAAAAAGCCAAACAAAATTTTGCAGCAGATATACCTTAGGCTAGAAGAAAAGCAGCAGCTTAAATCAAGTTTGGCCAGTGTTTCTAAATTAGGAGATTTTATAATAAATCATTAAAAAGACAAAGATAGCTTTTGTTTTAGGAGAAAGTTACGTCCCATAAAGATTATAGATACGAAAATATCATCCGAGGGTGTAAAATATATGTGCAAAGTTTTCAAAAACTGAAAACCCTTTAAGTCGTATAGTGATTTAGGCATAGTTGTAGCAAGCGAGAAGATATAGATTTGAAATATTTTTGTATTCCCCACGATAGAAAGTTTCTTCTCATACCCCTTTTACACCATCTTTTTCATGAGTTTTCGTCCTAATTCATTTTATTGCTAAAATATATTTTTTTATAATTGTTAAAATAAAAACAAATAATAATACATTATATTTTTCTGTCTTTACATGAATTCCGAGAATATATTCAAATATTTTGAAGAGGAGAGCGGTAAGAATAAAGATATAGCGTCTAACATTATTATTAACATTTTCATAATTTTCACCCTTTAGAACAAGAACTACCGATTTCCCAGAAATCCTACTCGATTAGAAATGATCAGCCAAGGGAAGGAACAAATGAAGGTAAATTTAATTATATTTCTTCCTGAAAATAATTTGTAATAACACTTAGCTCAGTTTTAGATATCCTGAAGAAGATGCAGGAGCAAATGAACCAATTGACAGTGAAATTAAATAAAATGGAAGAATGCGTAAGTAAAAATCAATCAACGCTTTTATAGTATTGGTTTAAATAGTGTATCTTTAAAGATCAAATCGGTTATGGAGACTCAGGTCGTCCTAAGTAATAACCAGGCTGCTATGGTCGGAAACCAACAGGCGATAGCAACTAAGCTTGAGACGATGGAAGAAAATGTAAGTATCTTGTAGTATCACCCTAATATGTTAACTATAACAAGCCTATTTTCCAGATGGTGATCAAGCCCGAAATGTTGGCGCAAGCCAAAATTTCACTATTTGAGGCGAAAATATCAATAAAAAAAATTGAGGGATCTGTAAGTCGCATCACAGGGGAGAGACCAAACGAAGTGATGGACGCAGTAGCCGCTTCCTTTCCCCTGAAGTCCACTGCCGAAGTCGAGGAGATCAAGAGGAAATTAGGAAACACCGAATTTGCGCAAGCTATGGTAAGTAATTAAATTCAATTGTTAACACTTTTTATAAAACAATTTTTAATTTCTAGACAACATACTTGTTCAATTTAAAGGAAGTGTCCGAAGACGTTGGGACGGTTACCCGCTCCTTATTTACAGATAGCTTGATGGAGGGCTATAATTGGGATGGAAGATGTCAGAAGCATGCCCTCATCAAGCTCAGACTCTTCGACAAATTTCTCAGAGGTACGTATTTTTTTTTATATGATATACATATATAATCATACATTTAATTATTTTTTAATTTTTAGATGTTTTTCAGAAGCCTGACTTTGATAAAAGTCTGAGGAAGGCAGTGGACAAGAGCCACAATAGATGCAAACAGTTGCGGTACCTTAGAAAGCAGAAATAAAAACAAGGTTGGGTTCCCTCAACAGGAAAGGTTGGTCACATCCCGGTAATTGTGACACTGTATATATATATATATATATATACATATATTATATTATTATTAGCATTAGCAGTAGTATGTAGTATTATTTTTATTATTATTAATATAATTATTATCAATTTCTCCTATATTTTCTATATATTAATTTTTTTTTATATAAAATAAAATATATAATAAAAATATATGAAAACAAAAAGCAATTTTCTTTTGCAAAGAGGTAATTCATCAGGTTTGACTAGTAAAATGACTAGTCGTTTGACTAGTAAAATGACTAGTCTTTAACTAGCAAAATGACTAGTCTTTTAACTAGCAACATGACTAGTAAAATGACTAGTCTTTTAACTAGTAAAATGACTAGTCTTTTAACTAGTAAAATGACTAGTCTTTTAACTAGACTTTTACTAGTTAAAAGACTAGTCATTTTACTAGTAAAATGACTTAAAAACAGCGAAAGAGTGAGCAGGTTAGATATATGTTTTACAGTCGAAAGAATTCATATGTTAGAAAGAGAAGCAAAATCACATGTACACGAATGTTTACGTCAAGTTTTTCACATTGCGCTTAATAACTCGATGGGAAGTTGTGACTAGTTTATACGTTAAACTTGACGGTCATTTGACTAGTTATGTTCTGGTAGGGTTGTAGCTGTCGTAGTCTAGATGGCAGTGTATTGGCTTATTAGATAGGAGAATAAATTAGTTATGTGAAAAAAATTTAATTACATAGTTTAATGACAGGCACAGTATTTATAATTTGTTGCCTTATAAAAATGAATTACGAGATTTGTTGTTACCCAGTTTATGATAGCCACATTTACAGGCCGCATGTGCTATTTTCGCGCGACCAAGTACAATCGTTTAAATGTGATCGAAGGTAAAAATCTAGTCGGAGTTGAAATCAATATTTTGTACACTGTAAATATCACGTTCTTGTAAAGAAACACGCACTAGTTCTGTGATATATAAAATATAGTTGATAAAACGTGTATAAGTTTAAATAATATAAACAAAGTACTAAAAAAAAATAAAGAAGTGTTCTCTACTAGGTTTTTAGTTTTAATGAGAAAATTTAAGAGCAGGCGTAGAAAGGAAGTGGGCAAAGAAGAAATTTGAGTGAAATAATGCCCCTAAATAATATGGATAAATACATAAAAATACGAATCAGTAAAAATAAACGCATTTAATAGAATTTTGGCAACCAAACACTCTCTTAATGAGTTATAAGTGGAACAATATTTGTTGAAAACATCAATGTAATAGAATGAAAGCTAAATTGGCAATTGTCTGTAAAGTTATTATTGCCACGGAAAATTTATTTATTTATTTTATTTATTTATTTATTATTAATCATAGCACAACAAGATAATAATCTTATAAATGAAAGTGCTATGGGAGTAGATCAAAGAGGAAAAATTAATTTGGGCTAATAGTCTTTTAATCTTCCAGGCTTACCCAATTAACCAAATTATATAATAATAGTCTCGGATTAATTTACTTCAATCACTTAGATTAATTTAATAATAAAATATTTACTAACACTTAAGATGTTTTTAATTTAAAAAGATACAAAAAATATTTAGGAGACGGACGATGTTCTCACGATGGCTGCCGACAGGAAAAGAAAAAGAAGTTGAATTTTTTTGTACTCGAGGGTGTGGTCTTCTACGCATAGCGGTTATTAAAGGTACTCGGTAGTTACTTGTCCGTTTGCAGGAATGCATTTCACAGGGTGCCACATTACTCCCCTCGCTGGAAAAAGGCTACTCGAACCTAACCGGGAGCTTTACGCGTCTCCCACTTGAGGTAGTTTTCGGAACAGGGTCGGTCCTTGATGAATCGGACGAACATGAGGCACTGGGAGGAACATCTAGAGTCGGCGAGTCTGAAGTTGAATTGGAAGCTTCTTCGGGAATGCGTGGTGATTTAGGCACGAGGTCATCTAATGAAGGATAAACGTCTGTCCGATCAGCCGGGCTCGAAAACTCTGACGCTAGACGAAAACAAGGCTTCAGGCGGTCGATACTAATATCTGTTTTACGACCCCGCATAATTATTGTAAAAAACTTCGGGGAACGTTTTAAAACAATATACGGGCCATCGTAGGGATGAGTCAGCGAAGGACGAATCGAGTCGTTTCGGACAAAAACGTGCGTTGATAACTGGAGGTCTTTAGAAACGAATGTTGATTTCGTAGTATGATGCGAAGTTTGCGTTGATTGAAGACTCTTCATCGAGTGTCGAAATTCTGATACAAAATCGCTAGAGGTCGATTTAGAGTTGTTTTTGAAGAAAAATTCTCCTGGTATGCTTAAGGTGGTACCATATACAAGCTCTGCTGGCGATGCTTTTATGTCTGGTTTAAATACTACGCGAAGACCAAGTAGTATCATTGGAAGATGATAAACCCACCTTGATGTATTGTGGCATAAGATAGCAGACTTAAAAGTTCTGTGCCATCTTTCTATAAGGCCATTCGCCTGTGGGTGGTAAGGTGTTGTTCGGAGATGTGTGGCTCCAATCGTTTGCATCAATTCGGCGAAAATTGCTGATTCAAATTGTCTGCCTCTATCAGATGTGATGCGACGTGGGACTCCAAATCTGGAAATCCAGTGAGTGACCAGAGCCTTTGCAACTGTTTCAGCAGACATGTCGGGCATTGGTACGGCTTCAGGCCATCGTGTAAACCTGTCGATTATTGTCAGGCAATAATGCTGTCCCTCACACAAGGGGAAAGGTCCAACAATATCGATGTTAATGTGTGAGAAACGCTCGGTAGGTGGTTCGTACATGTCGGGTGTAGATACAGTGTGACGTTGCGTTTTCGATCGCTGGCACGGTATGCATGCCCTGACGAAACTGGCGATTTCCTTTCTCATACCAACCCAGACAAATCTGGAGGTCACTAATAAAGTTGTAGCACGAATTCCAGGATGAGCTAAACTGTGTACCGAGTTGATTATTCGTCTTCGAAAATCTTTTGGGATGTATGGCCGAACGCGTGAAGTTGATGTATCGCACACAATTTGTTCGTCACATCCTAAAATATTCAAATATTTTAATACAAGTGAATTATTGGGCCTACCTTGATTTCTTATTAAGTTTTGCAGCTCGTCGTCAACTTTTTGTGCCATTGCTAACTCTTTGAAATCCATATATTTTTGAGCGGAGCCAGTATACAAAGTCTGTATCCTAGATAGGGCATCAGCTGTAGAATTCTCCCTTCCAGGCGTGTGACGAATGTCAGTCGTAAACTGACTAATAAAATCTAACTGCCTTAACCTTCGTGGTGATGCCTTTTCCATTTTCTGCTTGTAGGCGAATATTAATGGGCGATGATCGGTGACTATGTAACAGGGGCGTCCTTCTATGGCGTACCGAAAATGGCAAATGGCCTGGTAGACGGCAGCTAATTCTCGGTCGTACGTTGAGTATTTCTGCTGGGTCGGTGTTAACTTTTTTGAGTAGAAAGCTAGTGGTTGTATGTTGCCATCAATTTTCTGGTGCAGCGCTGCTCCCACGGCTGTGTCTGATGCGTCGACGTAAATGGCTAATTCTGCACCGGGGGCGGGATGAGCAAGTAACGTAGCGTTGCATAATTCCGTTTTACAACGTTCAAATGCACTTTCCGTGTCGGAATTCCATACTAATGGGGTGGAGTCATTCTTCTTGTTACCTGTTATCATACCTTGTAGAAGTCCCTGGTAAGCGATGGTGTGGGGCAAAAACTTCCTATAAAAGTTCATCATGCCAATGAATCTTTTAAGTTCTTGCGCATTGGTCGGTTTTCGGTACTCTTTTATCACTGCGACTTTTTCGGGCGATGGTCGAATGCCTTCTGGTGTGACGAGGTGCCCAAGGAAAGTAATACTGGATTTGCCAAATTCGCATTTCTTTAAATTAATAGCAAGTCGATTTTCCCGAAGTCGCTGAAATACCAGACGAAGGTCATGACGATGCTGCTCTAAGGTAACGGAGGAAACGAAAATGTCGTCAATGTACGGAAATACACATTCAACACCTCTGAACACTTCGTTGATCATACGCTGGAAGGTCTGCGCAGCATTCCGTAGGCCGAAAGTCATATAGTTGAATTCGTACAGCCCAAAAGGAGTACTTATTGCCGTTTTTGGAACATCGTCGGGATGAATCGGGATTTGGTGAAATGCCTTCTGGAGATCGATTTTCGAAAATATTCTTTTTCCTTTTAAATTATTCGTGAAGTCAGTCAAATACGGTAGGGGATACCGGTCAGGCAAAGTCTGCGCGTTAAGGGCGCGGTAATCCCCGCAAGGTCTCCACGTTCCATCGCTCTTTCTCACCATATGTAATGGACTGCTCCAGTTACTTTTGGACGGTTGGCAAATTCCAGCATCAGTGAGAATATTAAATTCGGTTCTGGCTGCGGCAAGTTTTTCAACCGTCAGTCGACGAGGCCGGCAAAATGTAGGTTGTCCTGACGTCTCAATCCGATGGAAAATGGTAGATTTGGTCTTGGAACCGTAAGGTGAGAATACCGTGATGTCGTTGAATTCTTTTAACAGATCTGCAAAAGGGTTGGATGTGCTGAAGGTTTCTACGAAGGCGATTTCCAAAGTCGACGGTAGCTGTAGCTGAGAATCGTGACCGGTGGTGTTGTCTATAAGTCGGTTACGCCGCAAATCTATTAATAAATCGTAATACTTAATGAAATCCGACCCTATAATCGGCGTCGTCACATCAGCAACTACAAATGACCAACAAAAACTTCGTCCTAAACCAAGGTCCAACTTAAGACGCGTTTCGCCTTTAACCTCAATCGGCGAACCATTTGCAGCATACAACGTCACAGCTGTTGGGCAGAGGTTTATAATTTTCGCAGAAAGAGGAAGCACAGATACGTCGGCACCACTGTCAACCAAAAAATTTTTCTGTGTATTTCTGTCGGTAATTTGGAGGCGAAAAATATGGCGGTTATCGGGGGATGTTTCGCTAGCATCCTCCACCGGCCCAAAAAGTCACTGCGAAGACGGCGCTGTAACAGCGTTTATTTTTCGCTGCTTGTGTTTACACGGGCTGCGACATTTTCGTGCGTTATGTCCATATTTCCTGTGGTACCAACAGTGATCGAAGTTTGAACTGGTTGTGCCGTCGGATGGAGGTTGACGATGTTGAGAACGATGGCGAGTGGCGTTGGGTCTGCGAGATTGTGAACGCGATCGTGTTGCCAGTTGCTCGAATCTCCTAGTTAGCTCCATTATTGCTGTACGTAGTTCCCCTATATCACTGGACGATTCCTTTGATACTTTACACACCTGAGACGGCGATACAGCATCCACAATTGAGTCAGCTATCTTCGTATATTCTGCTGCCGTGCCTGTGGACGCTGCTACCACAGGCTGAGCAAACGTGGGCAGTCGTTTCGTCCACAAACCTTTCAGCGCAGCCTCGCCTACTGAGTTTCCAGCCACTCGCTTCATCTCGAAGTACAGCTCCGAAGGTTTCCTATCGCCCAAAGGCATTTCTGATAAGAGCCGGTTAAGTCTCCGTTGCTCGCTGTCGGCGAAATGGTCGATGATCCCTCGCTTCACGTACTCGAAGCGGTCGGATGGTGGCAAAGTCGTGATAACATCGGACAACTGGGCTATGGTCTCGGGCTTTAACGCAGCAAGCACAGTGGCGGCCTTTTGCTTGTCAGAACTTATGCCCGATGCGCTAAACCAAAATTCCATAGAGGTGAACCACGCCTCGACATTCGTGCTGCACATTTCAGGAAAAGGCAATCGGGCGTAAATTGCTGACACACCACTGGCAACGTCCCGTGACGATTGCGCCCGCTCACTGTCATCAGTTTTTTCGGCCATGAAGGATGCCGTGGATGGATCGTTTGTCGCCATTTACTTGCGTCGGGGTCACCAATTTGGGCTAATAGTCTTTTAATCTTCCAGGCTTACCCAATTAACCAAATTATATAATAATAGTCTCGGATTAATTTACTTCAATCACTTAGATTAATTTAATAATAAAATATTTACTAACACTTAAGATGTTTTTAATTTAAAAAGATACAAAAAATATTTAGGAGACGGACGATGTTCTCACGATGGCTGCCGACAGGAAAAGAAAAAGAAGTTGAATTTTTTTGTACTCGAGGGTGTGGTCTTCTACGCATACCGGTTATTAAAGGTACTCGGTAGTTACTTGTCCGTTTGCAGGAATGCATTTCACAGGGTGCCACATTAATAACAAATCATTGATTATATAAGTAATGAATTGTTTGAAGTAAAATAAAAATGAATAAGAACATGTTTTAACCTCGGGAAATAGCAATCGATACAAAAAATTAATAAAAAAAAATTAATATATGTAAAAAATAAATTAGGAAAAATACAAAGGACAGTATATACAAATATAAAGAAAAATACAAACAAAGACAAAATATATTCATATAATGAGATACAATGAAACTTAAATAATAAATTAGAAAAATGAAAATTATTAATCACTAATAAAAATAAAGATTAAAAATGTATAAAACAATCAAAATATGCTAAACACTATTTCAACAGAATTTATAGCTCCTTTTTGAACTTAGTTGCATTGCCTATGTTCTGAATATAATTAAGTAATGTATTCCAAAGACTGATGGTACATATATACAAAGAACTGCCGTTGTGACAAAAGAATCCTATGTCTACTTATATTGGATTTTTATGGAGGAGAATTAGGCATTTAATATTCAATAGATTATCAAAATTAACTCCAAATATCTGGTAGGAAAATTGTGATATATGGTCTCGACGTCCCTTCGCTAAAATTTCAGATCCGTATAAAAGAAGAGGAATCAAAAACGTTTTAGCCATTTGCATGCGTATGGCAAAAGGAGTCGAATCTATAACAGCCCATAAGTTTCTAAGCATACCGTAAACTTTACCAATGATGACATTAATGTGGTTAGACCACGTTAGCCGACCATTAAAGATGATACCCAGATTAGATGCCGATTCAACAAAATCAATTTTATTCCCCCTGATAATAATATCCGGCACATCGAATGCTCTCTTAGTTCTGGAGTGAAATAAACATTTAGATTTAGAGGGATTTATACAAAGTTCATTGGCATTAGCCCAGTTGTCAATTTTCCGTAAGTCATCGTTGATCGTGTATATACATAGGCTGATATTCTCAATACAAATGCTCCTATAAAGCTGAACGTCATCAGCGTACATAGTACGCTACAATTATCCAAAACATCTGGTAGGTCGTTAATGTATATGCAGAACAAAAGAGGCCCTAATATTGATCCCTGAGGAATACTTCTTCCAACGTTTAGCGAATTCGAGTTGTTGCCGTTTAGGTGAACTCGTTGTGATCTGTTCATGAGATAAGAACGTATAATACCACAAGCAGAATTAGAAAAATGAAAGAGGGTCTGTAGCTTCTTCAATAGTATTTTGTGATCAACCGTATCAAAAGCCTTAGTGTGATCCAAAAGAACTAAAAACGTTATGTAATTTTCATCCAATTTCAACCTAAGGTCCTCAACTACATTACTAAAGCAGTAGTGCAGCTCCTAGCTTTCATAAATCCCGACTGCTTATCAGATAAGAAATTATTACTTACGAGATAATTGTTTACTTGTCTAGACATGAGGTTTTCCATTACTTTGGACAGGAATGAAAGAATGGCAATTGGCCAGAATTCATTGTTGGATTTAGGAATGGGAATGATTTTCGACTGTTTCCATTCATCAGGAAAGGAGGACATAGTTAAAATTGAATTGAATAAATGAGTAAAATACGGCAAAAGTCTGGATGACAAAGATTTTTAAAACAGAGGATCTAAGTCATCAGAACCAACCGCTTTCGATTTCACCGAAGATAAGCATTCCAAAACCTCGAGCTGATTAACACAACGAAAACTAAAGGGTTTTTTTTAGCTAAACAAAGGTCATTATATATGTTACTGTCAGGGTTCGGAACATTAATATTAACCAATTTGTCATTGAGACCGTTTACATCGACATCAGGAGAAGAATTAGGACATTTTTGTCCAATACCAATATCGCGGATTACCTTCCATTTAGCTCCATTATCCAATGGGGAAGTGAACTTTCTGCCGTAAAACAATGTTTTTGCAATTTTAATGCGTTTGGTAACCTCACAAACGAGCGGATTTATTAACGGCTTTCAGATCGTCCGTTCTGAAGGAAAAACCAAACTGAAAATTTATAAAATGAAATTATGCGCCAGGGTACCATGAACATACATAATTGGTCATTACAACCCTTTAGTCAGGATTACGATCTATTTTCTCACACCACTTATGTTGTGTGCATTTTTTTTATACATTAGTGGCGGGACCTACAGTTTAAAGTCGACTCCGAACGACAAATTTTTTGAGAAGCTTTTCAGGGCAGTTTTATTTACTCTCAGAGTTTTTGCCTGCTGAGAGGTAGTTGCCGAATAAATATTTTTTTTTTCATAATTCGTTTTGATGCCTGACCTGGGATACGAACCCGGGCTTTACGTCTAATAAGCCAACACACTACCTAATAGACTACAGCGACTACTGACATAGACAGTGTTATGTAAATTTAGCGGGTCTAGGTTGAAGAGAAATTGTTTTTCCCTCTTAGAGAGTTGGTGGGTCAGTACTTGGCGAAAGGTTAATTATAGGCGATTGCTGTTTATTCGAGGAAGATTGATGAAAGCGTTCCGGAAATATGGCTGTTTTAGTAAATTGTTCCCTGGGCGAACGCTTTGTTGTCATTAGTACAGTATTCACCGGATACAAGTTCTTTTAAAAAATGCTTGCAAAACAATGCTTATAAGCGGGGTATTCTTATATCGAAATCCCGAACCTGAGAGCAAATAGCCGAGTGTCATTCTAGCTGATAGATTTCTGCTTGTCTCATAGCTTCGTATTCGATGGAATACCGGCTGATCGATCATCTTCTACAGCTCGGAGTGGGGAACAAAGTTGTAATTTGCTGCGCCCCCTTGTCACTTCGGAATCACTGCGAAGAAGTTGCTGCAGGAGATGGATTCGCAGCAGAGCTTTTAGACATAGTCAAGAGTCATAGTCATAGTTAAAAATTACGAAAGGCGAACATTGGTGGATCGTAGAATTTCTATCAGGAATCAATTATCTGAGATTGCCATGCCTCAGTTAGTTAAGTCTATTGGATGAGACCTTGAAAAGAAGGAAACCATAGGAAACATTCTATGGAATTGCATTGCGCTGTTCAACTTCTTATTACTTTTTCCAATAACTCGGTCGTATAGCGTTAATGGTGAATATTGGCTCAAGAAATCTAGAAACATTTCATCGCGCGAACGAGTTATAGAGTAGAAAGAAAAAGTTATAGAGCAGAAAGCTTATATACCAACTTTTTAAAGGAAATTTAAAATACGAAGTATAAATTTTCGTGTTTATAAGCGGGATGCATATATCGAAACATTTTAAAGCAAAAATCAAGATTACTTAAGTTTCTGCGCCACTAAGCGGGAAAATTTTATATTCGGGGTGGTTATATCCGGGGAACACTTTATTTTCACCAACAATATTTTAAAATACTTACGGTTAAAACAGATTTTTCAAAGGAAAGAAATAGCACCTAACATACTCTACTCACAACAATAAACGACTGTCTAGGTTTTTAAGAGCGTATTGTGTGTGCAAAAGTAATATCATACGGTATCAGTTACACTCATTCTCTCATTTATTCCCATAAGGGTTGGTAAGTCAAACGTAAAAACTTATCGCACGTTGAATTAAGAACGTTTGTGTAATTATAGAAACGTTAAAAATATATATACATATGTTCCGAAGAATGTAAACAAAAACGAAACAGAACAAAGAAATTGGTATACAGAAATTTTGCACTCATCATCAGTGTTACCGTTTTTGGTTAATTTTTTTTGAATGTGTAGAATTTTCCGGATTTGGTCATTATTTTTCTTATAAGAAGAGCTTTTGTTTTGTTTGTTAAAATTAATTAATTAGTAAGACTATAATTTTATTTTGTTATTTTTTATTTCTTTTTTCTCAATTATAATTTAAATTTGAAAAAAATAAAATAAAAAAACTGCGAATTTAATTTTGGTTATATTTTTCCTTATTTGATGATTTTTTCACAAATGTTAGTTACACTACTTTTTTTTTTCTCATGTAAAAAATATCACGTAAAAACTTGAGAGAATTCTGTTTTATACAGATCGTTCCGTTTTGCTAACGAGAGAGAACGTTTCGGTAAGCGTTTACATCGTTCTCCATATGCTAAAAAGAGAACGTCCGCTACGGTACGTTACGTGAGAGTAACTGTAAGCTGCAGTTACAGCTTTACTGTTATATTACGTTACATTACGTTCCAGTCGCATAACTGAGCCTTAAGACGAAAATTATTCTTTCGAGTAAAATTACTTTTTATTACAGAAGTATTTCTGAAAAAGTGGAGAAAGTGCGCTAGAAAAAAATTAGTGCAAAATAGATACTTATACGGGCAAGTCTAAGATCAAAAACGATAATGAAGAACTCATTTTTTATATTTAAGCGTTTATTATAAATGTAAAGGGGTTTCATTACGACTTAGGTCAACATGTTTTTATAAGAAAAACACATTGTTAGAGAAATGGAATTTCACGTAAATACAATTTTTTTCATTAAAATATGATATTGTTACTGCTTGGGACTACAGATATCTACCTACACATGTGTGTAGTATGGGATTTTTTTCATTTTATCGTCATTACTACAATTATTTGAAAAAAGGGGCAGATGTAGAAGAAACCCTAAAATTATTTTGTAATATGTCGGATATTGATGAAGATAGTTCATCAAATTAATTTGAGGAAGAATTTCGTATGCAGTTTCCAAATGCGGTAACGTGCCAAACGGTATTGATTTTTAAAAATCCGGGAATTCGGGATTTCGTAATCCCGATCCGGGATCGAAAAATCCCGGAATTTCGCGATTTTCTCTTAATAATAAAAATAAAATTTACACATTTTGTTTGAGGACTGCCTGGTTTGACAATCCTATAAATTCCCAGTTGATGTTACCAAGTTAATAGACCCAATAAATAAAAAAAAAACTACCGTCGGTTGAGTGCTGTTAAAAAAACACACAAATTTCGCTTTTCTCTTTGTTGTTCACTCGACAACTTCTTTCCTAACACTACCTTTTAATTTTCTTCTTAGTTTTTACAAAATTTCAAATTTAAATTTCTTTTAATAATTCATAGCGGTATAATTCCAAAATATATAAGAAGCAAAAAAAATAACAAAAAATTATATGCATAAAGTAACATAAGTATGTCTGATATGTCGCAATTGTTCAAATTTACAAACATACAAATATTCAACATGCATAAACATACATGCGAACATACAATTTTACATGCTTGCATTACTTTATGTATGTACATTTAAAAATACCAAATTAAAATTCGTGTTATAATAGGGAGGCTCACAGGTAACCTTTTAACAATTAACAACTTCAACGTTAAAGAAAAAATATAATTGCAACAACACTTTAATAATGCGTTAACATGCCGGGCCCCATTGAAACGTTTAGGTTCAATCAATAGGTAGAATTGCCAGTTTAGCAACGGGGCGACGAATGGTGTTGGTAGAAGTTTTCACATCTGCAACTCGAGCGTAACCATCTGTACCTGGGATAATATTTGTTACACGACCAATGACCCATTTCATCGGATGGACATTATCTTCATGTACTACAACCATATCATTGACTTTCAGGTTCGGTTGAGGGTTTTTCCATCGAGAGCGTTGTTGTAATTGAGCCAAATATTCTTTATGCCATCTGTCCCAAAAATGAAATTTCACAGCTGAGATTTTTTGCCAATGTTGAATACTGGAGATTTCAGTATTGAAGTTGATTCTTTCAGGGATATGTTTTAAAGGACAGCCAATTAGTAGGTGGCCAACGCCGATGTGTTTTACATGGGTACCTGTCCGCGTGGACCTAATCCCATGGTGCTCTTAACACAGGGTGAAATACAATGCGTCTACCAACGCCCTCAGATGTAACTTATGCTACACCTGAGTACCAATTCGAAGCCATGTATTTGGACATGACTTCCCCCTTGGTTAGGAGCGGAGCCTATCTAAAACTCCTTCCGATCTTTGGGTCACGGCACCCGGTTGAAAATGCAACTCCACACCGAGCCTATTAGACTCTTCCCGCGATTTGGGTCCAAACCACAGCCACCACGATGCTCCCAAAAGGGGCCACACCAACAGCCAGGCTGGAACCGAGGTTCCAGGGGCTCCCGTGGTACCAGAAATAAGTCTCCGGTCAGACCTCGTAATCAAATAGATTACTACCAGTTGAACTCCAAACAGTTCGGGACTGGTGACCCACAGCGACAACAATAAACATACATCAACATAAAGGACAACACTTACGGTACTGACATTGAACAGCGCCCTCACGGACGAGGCTTTGGCCACATGGTGTGGCACCAGGGGTGGACAAAACGAACAAAACAAGAAGACACACAACAACGCAGCAGGCTTGGCAGCGGCAGTGACGGCAAGGGCGGCAATGACGGCAAGGGCGGCAATGACGGGGATGATGACAGCAAGGGAGGGGGGCAATTTGGACCGGCATGTGGACAACAGCAGCAGCAACAGGAGCAACGAAGCGGAGCAGAAGAACCAGCAGCAATCGACTCAAAACTGTCAACGATCGCATGCCTATCCGCGGGCGGGGACAGACGAAAGCGGCAAAAAGAGCAAGGGGCGCACGACTAGGAGAACACCACGCAGGGTGATCACATTTCGGGGTTGCCTCCGCTATACCTCCTATTTCTCCTAACAAATACTTCCCGGGCGAAATCGCCCAACCTACTAAAAGTCCGGCTGTCTACTAAGGCCCTACTGTAATCCCAACCCTCCCCAGTATGGGCTATTCCCATACTATCTAAACTCCTAATGTCATCATACTATGAACACATTGTAATAATGTGTTCGACAGTCTCAGGTCCCCTCCCACACCCGCAGTCCGGAGAGTCGGACAGACCTCTTTTATGCAAAAATGCATTAAGTGAGCCATGTCCCGTAAGTAAAAAACCGAGACTTAAGCCGAAGCCAAAGTCCGGACGTCGACGTACGAAGTCCGCGTCACGTATGAAGCCATACGTTACCCTACCCTCGTCTGTATTGGTCCATCGGGTCCGCCACCTTGAAACAAGGCACTCGTCTAAGAGTGTCTTTATTTCCCTACTCTCCAAATTCACCAAGTCAGAAGCAGAAACCCAATCATGATCTAAAAGTGGTAGTCCCTTCTTGATTTTGAAGATGATGGCACGTCGTATCACCTCCAAGTCAAGGGGTGCTACTCCTAACAAGACCTGCAGAGCTACCGTCGAAACGGTCCTACAAACTGGCATACATGCTAACATGGCTACTCTCTGAACTGACAAGACCTTGTATCTGCCAACAACAGACATAACCGTTTCGTACCATACAGGAGCACCAAACGCTGCACAGGCAACGAAAAGCCCCCCATATATGACACGGACAGCATGTCTGCTTAGGCCCCAGTCACTTCTAAGGATGCGTCTAATCTTACCTACTATGGCAGTAAGCTTGCTTCTAACAAGAGGGAGATGAACCAAAAAGTTCATTCTCTCTCCAACCGTTATTCCCAGATATTTGACCTGAGTCGCATATCGGAGACTAGCGTTGCCAGATCGAATGAGTGGAGGACGACCCCGAGATAATTTGCCCTTGAGCAACATCATCTCAGACCCGTCCATCGCCACTTCGACGCCTGCACGATCGCCCCACTCACTTACATCACGCATGGCCCGCTCTCCCCTCATCTCAAGTTCAGCACGAGACTGACCCTCGACGAGGATAAGCAGGTCATCCGCATATGCACACACCCTGAAAGAACGCGCAAGCAGCCTCAACAGAGGATCCATCATTAGGTTCCAAATAAATGGACCACGAACGGAACCCTGCGGACAACCACGTACGACATCCCTCCAAACCGTGTCGCTGGCACCTACAACACAAGCTTTCCTGTCCCGGAAATAACTCCTCCAAAGTTCTAATTCCCTACAGCCTATTTCTTCTAACCTTGCAAGAACTCTATCCCAAGAGAGATAGTCAAATGCACCCTTAAAATCAATAAATAGTCCTAACACATATTTGGCAGATGAGCCGCCAACACTATTCTTGACATGCAGCCAAGCATCTTCTACACTTCTACCTTCCCTAAAACCAAATTGAAACTCAGAAGGACCCTCGCTGTAACACTCCTTCAATCGATACACCATTATCCTTTCCAATACTTTTCCAAGTACCGGAAGAAGACTGATGCCCCGATAAGAGCGAGGATTACTCCTCACACTATCAGGAGACTTAAGGAGAATCACAACGCGCGCTGACTTCCAAGCCTCAGGGAAATGGCCCTCGCTAATACACCTTCCAAAGATTGACTCCAAATGTTGAGGCATGGCCTTATAGATGTTTTTACACATCTCTCCAGTCATGCCATCAACACCAGGCGATTTTCTACTTCTGACTCGGCAAATACTGTCCGCAACTTCCGAGCTTTCCAAGATTGGAGGATCAACCATTTCCCTAATGAGAGGAGAGTAGCCGACCGGTTCCGCACTAGGAAAGAGAACCCCCAGTAGAGCGTCGGGACATTCTCTCCAAGAAGACAATGTGGAATTGCCAACTTGTAGGAGAGAGAGGTCTGCCTCACGATTATTCTTGCCGTAGCCCAGGGGTCGTCCCTATTGCCTCGTACGAAACTCCTCCAATCGTCCTCCTTGGCCCTAACAATTCTGTCTTTTTTTTTATGAAACCAGTTCTCATGGGATGGCCCCTACTCATGCAGTGCATTGTTCCGGTTTTTTTTTTTTTTAGGAAAGGTGGAAAGGGGGAAGGTGCGAACGGCAAGGAAACGAGTTGCTGCTAGGTGGCTATAAAATGGCCAGTGCTATACCTTCACCATTAGACAGTCTACATAGGTAATCGTCCTCAAGAAGCCCGCAGTTTCTCACACCACTTATGTTGTGTGTCTTTGTAGCGTCTTAAAGCAGAACGGAAAGCGGCCTCGCGAGAAGCTAGGTCAGAGGCACCTGAACGACGGGCGCCCTGGAAATGACTCCGAAGACGCCTGACGGACCTGCGCATCCCATCCAGCTCCTCTGTCCACCATATTACCCTGCTAGGCTTAGTCTTACGACGTCTACCCAGCAGAGTATCATTTGCCGAACACATCCACCGATCTATTTGTTCTTCTTGGTCACGAATCGTAAGTGTCCTAAAGTCATCAAACGGCATAATCGAAGCCTGGTGCCTAACAAATTCCGTGTAATTGTCCCAGTTTGCGTATCGATCCCGCCACCTGCGGACAGGGTCCGATCCCCACGTTCGTCTGCGAGAGTTCACAACAATCTCAATGAGATTGTGATCACTCACGCCCCAGTTGTCACACACCCTCCACCTAAAATCAAAAACAGTATTTGCTACCCCACTTGCAGCTGTCACGTCAATGTCACTAACACCTCCAGGACCATCAAAAGTATATAGATCACTAGCCTCATTGAGAACAACAAGGCACTTCGTGACCATCCACTCGCTGAGCATGACTCCTCGCCGATAGTTCTCATGAGCAGGAACATTCCTACCCATTTTTCAGAACCACATTGAAGAGCATGCATTTGCATCGAGTCCTAGGATTACAGGAAAGCTACTCGCAAGGAGTAGCACCGAATCCATATATACAAGATAAGGCTCAAGAGACCCCCCAAACCTACAATAGATACTTGCTAAAAGTATCCTCCCAAAAAATCCCTCTACTGAGAGGCAAACCCCCCACTGACTCCTACTAACAATGGTACAGTCCATGTCCCTATCATTAACTATTATTGCAGCGTTTCCCCCGCTGTCCGTATAAACTCGCATACCCCCCGGCAACCCTCTAATGAGTCCACCCGACGTATACGGCTTCTGTACTAGCGCAAAAGTTGCTCCCATGGCGCGTATCGCCTGCCCGAGCTCGCAGATCACGGCATACGAACGCTGGCAGTTCAGCTGGAGGATCTTAAACTGCCGCTCCATTTTAGTGGCGTGCATTCGCCCTGGCGACTATAGCGCTATAAACGGGACACGCCGAGGACATCATTAGATGCAATGATGGGAGTCCCTTTAGCGCGCAGTTTCGTCAGTATATGTCGTTAGTGCAGCGAGAAGCCCGGTGGCCGGAGTGTCCACAGAGCCGGCACACTTCCTCCTTCATCCTGCACTCTCTAACCATATGGTCGAAGCCCAGGCATCTGTAGCAGCTTGGAACAGTGTCGTGCTGGCGCACGAAAAAGCTAAACCATTTTATGTAGCAGCGGCCATTGTCCAGCAAAAGCTGCATGGCCTCCTCGCTACCTTCCAGCACGACGTTCACGGGATTGACAGTGGGCTTCCATGGACCGGTCACCAGGCGGACGCTCTTTCTATAGGTCTCGGGAGTCATCCTATGCTTGAAATTCCAAGCATAGAGCTCCTCCATGAATACGTCCGGGGTGATCTCCGGATGCACCCGCTGCACTACCACTTTGGGGCCCAGCTTGTCCCTTACGGACACCTCCAGACCCACCTCTCCAAACTTCGTATTGGCGGCCACTTTTCTCTCTCAGCGACTGACGGGGTCCTGCCATCACGTGTTGGCCGAACCTCGTGCACACGGACCCCTAAGGTGGGGCCCACCTCCTTCACCACCTTCTCGACGACCTCTTTGGACGTCACGCCCTTCTTGCCCTTGACGACGACCGACCAGGTCTCCACGGGCTTCGAGGGCACTACCGGCGCAGCTGGAAGGGCAGGAAACTGCCCCAAACTACGCCGGGCTGCCACTGGAGCGGGTGGTGCCGCAGGCATCCGAGGGACGCCTGCTGGTCCACCACCACGGGCAACCGCACCAGACTCGTAGACGTCCAGTCTACCTCGGAGGCGCTCATTTTCGGCCAACATCCGCATTACGAGAGCCTCGTACCGGCCCGAGTGCAACAGCACACTCCTACCCAGAGCAGCGGGGACACCGTCAACCATGACCTCCTCCAGGAGGCTCGTCGATGACGCCATTTTCCGGCGCCACCTTCCTCCGCGGCGTACTCTCCCTCGTCTTCGGGGTGGCAACGGGTGCAGCAACAGCTGTGCCAGCAGAGCTGGCTGCAGATGCAGCAGTCCCGGCAGCGTTTTCAGCAGCAACGGCGGCAGCAGCACGGGTCGCAAGCGGCGAACCCAGCTTTACCCGCTTCCCCTCTTCTACGTCCGCATCCGAGCTCGACAGCTCACTCTCCGTGTGCCTAACGCGTGGCACCGAAGTTGGCGGCGGACCCATTGTGGCGTCAGTCTGGACCTCAGAGAGGTCCGACGCATCGCCCCTGCCTTGCTTCTTACGCCGACGTTCTGGCGGCATAACGATGTTTACCGACGTAATAAAACCAAAAAACCAAAATTCGCAGTACAAAAAAGTCTATATTTAATTTCAAAATTAACGTAAAACTCTACCAAAGACAAAAACCTATAGTTAATAGTGAATAAAACACGTTATTTAAGTCTTAAACTATTTATAACTATTATTACATTTATTTTATATTAAAAAAGGTACAAAAGATTTTATTTTACGTGCGAGATGAATTTTCTACAACTGTAGCAGCAAAGACGACGCGAGGAATTAACTTTTGTTTTCTCTTTCTTTTTGATTCTAAGGTGTTGCCAGATTCACTCTGTTCACTAGCTGACAGACTTGGGGCTGCCACATCCACTCCCTCTCCAGTGACTAAGTCAGGAACTGCTGGGAACGATGCACTTTCGTCAATGTTAACTCCAGAATCATTGTTGATTGAAGTTTGTAGCTGTCGTGATGTGGTATGCTGCTTTGACTTGGAGTCTTGAGATCTTCGGTGTTGAAAGTTTTCTTGTTGAGTATCATTGATAATAAAGGCTGGTTTTAATCGGTCGACGCTGACGTTTACATCTTTGTCCTTAATTTTTATAGTATATAAACGATCGGATAAACGTTGAACTACCTCATAAGGTCCTGTGTAAGGCGTCTGAAGTGGTTCTCGGACTGAATCGGTGCGAAGAAATACATGAGTGCAATCATCAATATTTTTCAAAACAAACATTTTGCTTTTGTTATGATGAGCTGTAGGTATTGGTCGTAGAAGACTAAAATGATTGCGAAGTTTTCTAAGAAATTCATCAGGATTAGTAGTATCGTTAGTATTCTCAAAAAATTCATTTGGTAAACGTAATGGACCTCCATATAGTAAATCCGATGGAGAAGCTTGAATATCCTCTTTGAAGGAGGTTCTTAAACCAAGTAATACTGTCGGCAGTATATCAATCCATGAAGTATTAGGATGGCACATAAGGGCTGTTTTAAATGTTCTATGCCATCGTTCGACCATACCGTTTGATTGCGGGTGGTATGCAGTAGTTCGAGCTCGTTTAGATCCAATAAAATTAGTCAATGACTTGAATAGGGCTGATTCAAACTGCGTACCTTGGTCTGTAGTTATAGTCTTTGGGCATCCGAATCTAGATATCCAATGAGTCCAGAAAGCAGTTGCAACGGTTTGAGCAGACATGTCTTTCAAGGGGACTGATTCTGGCCATCTTGAAAACCTGTCGATCATTGTAAGGCAGTATCTAAAACCTTGTACTAGTGGCATTATTACAATGTCCAAGTGGACGTGGTCAAAACGATTATCAGGTACATCTATCTTGTTCGGTGTAAAACGATTATGTTTAGTTATCTTTGCTCTTTGACATAATAAACAAGTACGAACCCAACTGATAACTTGCTTTTTCATACTAGGCCAAACATATTTCTTTCGGATCTCTTGAAGTGTAGCTTTAACACCAGGATGTGATAGGTTATGTATAGAGTTGAAAACTTGTTGGCGTAGTTCACTAGGAACGTAAGGTCGTACATAACCGGTCGAAACGTCACAATAGATTGAAGAAGAATCGAAGTGGACTATTTGAAGTTTCAACGAACTGTTACCTTCCAGTAAGGTTTTCAATTCGTCGTCTGTTTCCTGTGATGATTGTAGTTCCTCGTAAGATATTGTTGACGGCATCGAGATTGCGTTCAAACGAGACAAAGCATCAGCAACAGTATTCTTAGAACCAGACAAATGAATTATCTCTGTGGTAAATTGTGATATGAAATCTAAATGTCTCAATTGTCGGGGGGAAGCTTTCTCTGGCTTCTGTGAAAATGCATAAACTAACGGTCGGTGATCGGTTTTTATAATGAAATGACGAGCCTCTAACATATGACGAAAATGTTTAATGGAATCGTAAATTGCAAGTAACTCCCTGTCATATGTGCTGTAGCTGCTTTCCGCCTTTGACAATTTTCTGGAGAAAAAACCTAACGGTCTCCATAAACCATCAAAATTTTGCTCGAGAACCGCTCCGATAGCTGTATCAGAAGCGTCCGTAATGAGTGCCATTTCGGAGTTTGGTGCAGTATGCGCTAGCATAGTAGCCTCACTTATACTTTTTTTACATGCTTCGAAGGCATTTTCGGCTTCTGGTGTCCAAGGTATTTTTCTCTTATCGTTTTTCTTAGAATTTGTGAGAAAATTGTTAAGCGGTGCTTGTAATTGAGCTGCATGTGGTATGCACCGACGATAGTAATTAATGATACCTAGAAATCTTCGTAGCTCACAAATCGTTTCGGGTTTAGCGTAATTTTCAATAGCAGTAACACGATCTTTAGGAGGTCGACAACCACTACTATTGATAGTGTAACCCAAAAATTCTACCTCTTGTTGGCCAAAATGACATTTCTTAACATTGATTGTTAAGCCATGTTGACGAAGACGATCAAAAACTAATCGCAGGTGGCGGTTATGCTCTTCGATAGAACTTGACATTATGATAATATCATCGATGTAACAATAAACGAAGTCTAAACCTCTTAGAACTGAGTCCATGAACCTTTGGAACGTTTGCGTGGCGTTTCGCAGTCCAAACGGCATATACAAAAATTCTATTAAACCAAACGGGGTGCAAAGAGCTGTTTTTTCAATATCTTCTTCGACCATTGGAATTTGGTAATAGGCTCTTACTAGATCTAAGGTAGTAAAAATGGACTTACCATATAATCTTTCAGCAAAGTCGTTGATATTAGCTATTGGATAGCGATCTGGAACTGTTTGAACGTTTAATTTTCGATAGTCGCCACATGCACGCCAACCACCCGTTTTCTTAGCTACAATGTGTATAGGACTAGCCCATTGGCTTTTAGATATACGACATATACCTTGCTCCAATAAAAAATCTACTTCTGCTTTTGCGGCTGCTAATTTGTCTCCAGATAATCTACGTGGGCGATCTGCTACAGGCTTACCAGTGGTTTCGATATGATGTGCGACGGTTGAATCTCCTGTGACCTTTCGGGTTAAAGTTGTTGTTGTAATACTGACATACTCTTGGAGTAAAGCTGCAAATGGTGTGCTTGAAGAAATTGTCGAAATATTAAAATCTTTCGTTTTACGAATTTTACCATTATTAGAAAGTTTGGTTGTACCATCTACTAGTCGTTTGTTCTTGAGGTCAATTAACAAATTATAATGAATTAAAAAATCAGCACCAATTATGGATGATTGAACGTCAGCAATAATGAATAGCCACTTAAACTCACGACGTAACCCTAGGTCTAGTTTAATAACCGAGTGACCATAGGTTGTGATTTCACTCTGATTCGCTGCCAAAAGTTTAACTTTCGAGGGGAAAAGTTTCGCCTTGACTAATGATGGGGGTATAACTGAGACCACCGATCCTGAGTCAATTAAAAAATAAGATTTCGTTGAGTTATCATATATGTGTAAACGATTTTCTGAAATTATTCTATTATTGCTGTCGCTGTCGCCAATTGAGTTGATTGACGACAGCTCAATTAGTTTTCCGAATTGTTGTTATAATGTAGGCAATTTGGTTTACAACGTTTAGCATTTTTTCCAAATTTTACGTGGTACCAGCAAAGTTGTGATTCGGAAGAATTCTGACCTGTTTGTGAACGACTTCGAGGTCTTGAACGATTACGACGATTATCATTGTGATTTGATTGCATTTTCATCTTATCAATCTTATCCGATAAAATATTTATTGATTTAATAAGATCAGCCATTGAAGGGTTAATAGCATTCACCGAATGTTGCGTTTCACTACTTGAGGTACTGTGTGATATAGCACTTACCATATTGTTGTTTGCCTCCAGCATTTTATCTGCTGTTTTTGCTAATTTGTCCAAATCGTCTTGCTCCCATATACTTAATAGTGGACGAATCGATTCTGGCATCTGACCAATAAAAAGTGTACGGATTATTGCTTCGTTGCATTTACCAGGCGCCAAACGCTTCATATGTGCTAGGACTTCAGATGGTTTCATACCCACGGTTTCTCCACCTTGTAATAAACGGCGTAATTTGGATTCAGGTGACTCAGCAAATTTTGAAATTAATCTTTCCCTGAGTATATTGAATTTGTCGTTTGCTGGCGGATTGGTAATTAAATCCTCAACAGATAAAAGTATGTCGTCCTCAAGACGAACCGAAACAAAATCAAACTTGTCAGTATCCGATGTAATGTCACACAAGGCAAAAGACCTTTCAACCTGAGCAAACCAAAGGTGTGGGTTATGCTTATTGAATTTGGGTATATGCACCTTTTGTAGATTTGATCTCGCTGTTTCATTTGGATGCTCACGTTGCTCCCGTAGTGAATTCACTTCTCGTTGAAGTTCCTTCATTTGAGCAATAATATGTTCCATTTCAGACATTTCCAAACTTGAAGTTTCACAAAATTCAATTTCGTCACTGCTGGATGAAGTATTTTCGATTGAAACAGTTTGCTTGCTTCTCAAGTTGTATCTGTTTGAATGCATAAGCAGGATTGTGCCTGTTCGTTGAAAAAAATTGATCGCAGCGTTGAAAAACGTTAAAATTTCAAATAATCTGCGACTGCGCTGCTTCCAACAAAAATATTTTTCATGAGAATTTCACAAATTTGGTATTTGCTGCAATTTGTTCAGAACACGGGGTCACCAATATAGTTAATAGTGAATAAAACACGTTATTTAAGTCTTAAACTATTTATAACTATTATTACATTTATTTTATATTAAAAAAGGTACAAAAGATTTTATTTTACGTGCGAGATGAATTTTCTACAACTGTAGCAGCAAAGACGACGCGAGGAATTAACTTTTGTTTTCTCTTTCTTTTTGATTCTAAAGTGTTGCCAGATTCACTCTGTTCACTAGCTGACAGACTTGGGGCTGCCACAAACCTGGTAAATTCAAGTCGATAGTACAGTCGATAAATTAAATTCAAATATAGCAGAAAATTACCACTCACCACTAGCCAAGCCACCAACCGTAGAATTAAACACACTATTTTGTTCACCACTAAGTTGAACAATTCTATTTATAGCACAGCAACCACAATCTATTAATAGACGAGTCTTTTTTCTCCGTTTTGTTCTTTTCTTTTATATAGATATAAATGCACAAGCAAATACGAGTCTCTATCTCTTTTGTTTAATTTATTTATGCAAATATAAATTTTGCACAAATAATAAAAAGTTCACACACTATTTTCTTGGGTAATACCCAACCGAATTACACGATTTATACAGGAAAATGAAGCTGGTAAAACGCACTACAATCCTCATAAATTTCGCACTTTAATTCGCTGGAAAACCGCTCGAAAACACTCCGTAAAACTTTCGAAAGATCCCGTATTGAAAAATAACAACCGTTCACGTCAAAAGTACACAACGAATGAGTAGGTGGCCAGGTGTAAGCGCCTCAAAATCACTGGGATCTGATGATAGGGGTGAAATCGGACGAGAATTCATTACTGCCTCAATTTCAACTAAAGCTGTCATCAATTCTTCGAATGTTAGCTTGGCATTTGAAAGCGTTCGGAACAAGTGACCTTTGGCTGCTTTACAGCTGCCTCCCACAGCCCTCCAAAGTGTGGGGCTCGCGGGGGGATGAGACTGAATTTTATTAAGTTTGCAGCTGCGTAAGAAGTAATCTCTGATTTTGTTGATTCTTTATGGAAATTATTGTAGAATTCCCTTAATTTTGACTGTGTGCCAACAAAATTCGTTGCATTGTCGCAAAATATTTTTGACGGTAGACCTCTGCGGCCAACAAAACGTTTCAAAGCTGCGATGAAAGCATCACTTGACAGGTCTGAAACAGCCTCCAAATGTACAGCCTTTGATGAGAAGCAGATGAAAACGGCTATGTACGACTTATATGGGCGCTTCCCTCGAATACGTAAGTAAGTTGAGATTGGGCCAGCAAAATCGACTCCAACAATTTGAAATGGACGAGAGCTAGAGACACGCTCCTTTGGTAGATTTCCCAGCACCTGTGTAAGTAGCATAGGTTTGTACCGGATGCAATGGACGCACTGATGGACACTTTGTCTGGCTAAAGACTTGCAGTTGATTATCCAAAACTGCTGTTGAATATGGGAAACAAGAGCTCGTGGGCCAGCTGAAAGTTGTTGCGATGAATATGGGTAACCATTGATTTGACAAATGAATCAGACTTTGGTAGAATAAACGGGAACTTAGTTTGTTCTGTAACATTAGAATTGAGCAGTCGACCACCAACTCGTATTACTGGAACTCCTGAAACATCATCTATAAACGGAGCCAGAGAAGCCAGTTTACCAGAAACCGTGCCAGAATTTTGTAGTTGACGGAATTCGTCAGCAAAGTATGTTTGTTGTAAAATCCAAACAATCCTGTGGAGTGCACGTGTGTACTCATCTGGAGATATGATAATGTCTGTGGGCCTAGTCTTTAACTGAATTCGAAGAACATATGACATCACTCTCAAGCATTTCAGATAGCTGCCAAATTTATGTATCACCCTTAGCATGTAGGGTAGTACTTGAATGTTGGTAACGAGTGCAGATTTCCTTTTTTCCAACAGCATCGTTTCTTCACTTAGAGCCAAACTATTTTGAACGGGCCAATCACAATGAGGTTTTTGTAGAAATGTTGGACCACCAAGCCAGCTAGAGTCACGAAGTTCAGATACAGTACAGCCTCTGGATACTAAATCAGCAGTATTTTGATCTGTAGGAACATAACGCCAAGAGACATCAGCACTGAGATTTTGAATTTCAGCTACACGATTGCCGACCAATGTTAAAAGTGAGGACGAATGGGTACTTATCCAATGTAGGGTAATTTGTGAGTCACACCAGAAGTAAATTTTTGAAATATCATATTTAAAACGCAGTTTAAGTTGATCCCAAAATTTGGCGAGTAAATGTGCCCCGCACAGCTCTAGTCTTGGCAATGTAATTGTTTTTAACGGTGCCACACGAGATTTAGATGCAAGCAAATTTACTGAAACATTTCCGCATGAGTCTCTACAGACGAAATAGAGACAGCAACCATAAGCCTTGATAGATGCATCGGTAAAACCATGGACCGATGCCTATCATGCCTATCCGCGGGCGGGGACAGACGAAAGCGGCAAAAGGAGCAAGGGGCGCACGACTAGGAGAACACCACGCAGGGTGATCACATTTCGGGGTTGCCTCCGCTATACCTCCTATTTCTCCTAACAAATACTTCCCGGGCGAAATCGCCCAACCTACTAAAAGTCCGGCTGTCTACTAAGGCCCTACTGTAATCCCAACCCTCCCCAGTATAGGCTATTCCCATACTATCTAAACTCCTAATGTCATCATACTATGAACACATTGTAATAATGTGTTCGACAGTCTCAGGTCCCCTCCCACACACGCAGTCCGGAGAGTCGGACAGACCTCTTTTATGCAAAAATGCATTAAGTGAGCCATGTCCCGTAAGTAAAAAACCGAGACTTAAGCCGAAGCCAAAGTCCGGACGTCGACGTACGAAGTCCGCGTCACGTATGAAGCCATACGTTACCCTACCCTCGTCTGCATTGGTCCATCGGGTCCGCCACCTTGAAACAAGGCACTCGTCTAAGAGTGTCTTTATTTCCCTACTCTCCAAATTCACCAAGTCAGAAGCAGAAACCCAATCATGATCTAAAAGTGGTAGTCCCTTCTTGATTTTGAAGATGATAGCACGTCGTATCACCTCCAAGTCAAGGGGTGCTACTCCTAACAAGACCTGCAGAGCTACCGTCGAAACGGTCCTACAAACTGGCATACATGCTAACATGGCTACTCTCTGAACTGACAAGACCTTGTATCTGCCAACAACAGACATAACCGTTTCGTACCATACAGGAGCACCAAACGCTGCACAGGCAACGAAAAGCCCCCCATATATGACACGGACAGCATGTCTGCTTAGGCCCCAGTCACTTCTAAGGATGCGTCTAATCTTACCTACTATGGCAGTAAGCTTGCTTCTAACAAGAGGGAGATGAACCAAAAAGTTCATTCTCTCTCCAACCGTTATTCCCAGATATTTGACCTGAGTCGCATATCGGAGACTAGCGTTGCCAGAACTCTATCCCAAGAGAGATAGTCAAATGCACCCTTAAAATCAATAAATAGTCCTAACACATATTTGGCAGATGAGCCGCCAACACTATTCTTGACATGCAGCCAAGCATCTTCTACACTTCTACCTTCCCTAAAACCAAACTGAAACTCAGAAGGACCCTCGCTGTAACACTCCTTCAATCGATACACCATTATCCTTTCCAATACTTTTCCAAGTACCGGAAGAAGACTGATGCCCCGATAAGAGCGAGGATTATTCCTCACCCTATCAGGAGACTTTAGGAGAATCACAACGCGCGCTGACTTCCAAGCCTCCGGGAAATGGCCCTCGCTAATACACCTTCCAAAGATTGACTCCAAATGTTGAGGCATGGCCTTATAGATGTTTTTACACATCTCTCCAGTCATGCCATCAACACCAGGCGATTTTCTACTTCTGACTCGGCAAATACTGTCCGCAACTTCCGAGCTTTCCAAGATTGGAGGATCAACCATTTCCCTAATGAGAGGAGAGTAGCCGACCGGTTCCGCACTAGGAAAGAGAACCCCCAGTAGAGCGTCGGTACATTCTCTCCAAGAAGACAATGTGGAATTGCCAACTTGTAGGAGAGAGAGGTCTGCCTCACGATTATTCTTGCCCCTGCAGATACGGTAAACCGTACCCCAGGGGTCGTCCCTATTGTCTAGTACTAAACTCCTCCAATCGTCCTCCTTGGCCCTAACAATTCTGTCTTTGTAGCGTCTTAAAGCAGAACGGAAATCGGTTTCGCGAGAAGCCAGGTCAGAGGCACCTGAACGACGCGCGCCCTGGAAATGACTCCGAAGACTCCTGACGGACCTGCGCATCCTATCCAACTCCTCTGTCCACCATATTACCCTGCTAGGCTTAGTCTTACGACGTCTACCCAGCAGAGTATCATTTGCCGAACACATCCACCGATCTATTTGTTCTACTTGGTCACGAATCGTAAGTGTCCTAAAGTCATCAAACGGCATAATCGAAGCCTGGTGCCTAACAAATTCCGTGTAATTGTCCCAGTTCGCGTATCGATCCCGCCACCTGCGTACAGGGTCCGATCCCCACGTTCGTCTGCGAGAGTTCACAACAATCTCAATGAGATTGTGATCACTCACGCCCCAGTTGTCACACACCCTCCACCTAAAACCAAAAACAGTATTCGCTACCCCACTTGCAGCTGTCACGTCAATGTCACTAACACCTCCAGGACCATCAAAAGTATATAGATCACTAGACTCATTGAGAACAACAAGGCACTTCGTGACCATCCAGTCGCTGAGCATGACTCCTCGCCGATAGTTCTCATGAGCAGGAACATTCCTACCCATTTTTCAGAACCACATTGAAGAGCATGCATTTGCATCGAGTCCTAGGATTACAGGAAAGCTACTCGCAAGGAGTAGCACCGAATCCATATATACAAGATAAGGCTCAAGAGACCCCCCCAAACCTACAATAGATACTTGCTAAAAGTATTATCCCAAAAAATCCCTCTACTGAGAGGCAAACCCCCCACTGACTCCTACTAACAATGGTACAGTCCATGTCCCTATCATTAACTATTATTGCAGCGTTTCCCCCGCTGTCCGTATAAACTCGCAACCCCGGCAACCCTCTTGTTGTGTAAATAATTAATGTAAAAGAACATGAATTAACCACTTGTTATTATTAGCTTTTAAGTTATGATTAGTAAGCTTTGTAATTATTCTTCATATTGAATATATAAAATAAATTGTTTGTCTGGCAACACGGTTTCCAACACATAACATGGTGTCAGGTGTCAAAGAAAAATAAAATTAAAAAAAAAAATTAAAAAGAAGTCAAAAGTCAAGTATATTTAAATAAAATACATAAAAAAAATATATTAAATATTAAATTCGATGAATTCTGAGACAAAGGAACAAAAAGTTACATATGCTGAAATGTCTACACCACAAGTAATGTCGGTTGCAACAACAATTGCACCTCTTAACCTCAAAGGAAGCAACATGTGTGCCACATGGAAGTCGTGGAAAAATCAGTTCAAGATATTTATAAGAGCATCAAATCTTGAACAACAATCTGAACAACGAAAAGTAGCTTTATTGTTACATCATTTAGGACCAGATTGCTTGCAAATTTTTAATTCATTCAATGAGGACATAGATACGGTAAAATTTGATGAATTGCTTTCAAAATTGGATGCATATTTCATTCCCAAAGTCAACATAGCGATGGAACGTCATACTTTCTTTTCAAGAAAACAAGGTCTAAATGAATCTATTGAGGAATATGTAACGGTGTTAAAAAACCAAAGCCTATTGTGTGAGTTTGGAGATTTGCGTGAGGACTTAGTTAAAGATATTTTCGTCTGTGGTTTACTTCCCAACTATTCCCAGATCAAAGAAAGATTGTTAAGCGAAAGTAAAATTACACTAGAGAAAGCTTTGGAAATAGCGAAAAATATGAACTCCGCAAAAGAAAACACAAGTCAGTTACAACAAGAAACAAATTTTGTTGGCGTTTTAAATAAGTCTAATATTTACAAGAAACAAATAAATCAGTCAATCAACGTCACTCAACTTATTCGTCAAAGCAGCCTTCATCAACTAGAAGATTCACTTCATCGAATATCCAACAGCAACAATGTAGCAGATGTGGTCAAATTCACAGAAAAAAATGTCCAGCTGAAAACATCAATTGTCATATTTGCAGTAAGAAAGGTCACTTTGCAAAAATGTGTTTCGCGAAATTACCGCAACATCAAACCAAAAAATTTGTCAAACAAATACAAAGCCAGATTGATGACAATAATGAAGATGTTGAAAAATTTTTTATTGGTACCCTAATAAACTCCAGTTGCAGTGTCGTAGCAAATAATGAGTGGAATGTACAGGTATTTATAAATAACATGACAATTACTCTTCAAATTGATACCGGAGCTCAAGTAAATATACTATCAAAAGAAACGTAAAATATGTTAAATTTAAGCCATATGTTAAAACCTACTAATACAAATATTTTAACCTTTAGTGGTGAAAAGTTACCTTTAATAGGAAATGTTGATTTAGAATTTTCTTTTAACAACAATACATATATGAGTAAATTTTTTGTATTAAATTTAAAATGTAAAAATATAATTGGATTAGAATTGGCCAAACAAATGAATCTAATTAAGACTGTAAATTCATTAACATCTGATAAGATTATCGATAATTATGCGCATGTATTTAATGGTTTAGGTCACATGAAAACAAAATGTAGTTTCAAACTCAAAACTAATATAGCACCTGTAGTAGATGCTCCAAGGAAGATTCCCTTTAGCCTTCATAACAAGTTAAAAATTGAGTTAGATAGAATGGTGAAGCTTAATGTAATACAGCCAGAAGGGGAACCAACGGAATGGGTCAATTCCATTGTACTAGTTACTAAGCCTAATGGCCAGTTGAGAATTTGCTTAGATCCCCGTAACTTAAATAAAGCCATACTTCGTCCGCACTATCCTTTTCCAAATATAGACGACTGCAAGGCAAAACTTAGTGGATCAAAATACTTCAGCACTTTAGATGCCAATAGTGGTTTTTGGATGATTCCATTAGATGAAGCTTCATCCAGATTGTGTACATTCAATACACCGTTTGGCAGGTATCGATTTTTAAGGCTACCATTTGGCATAAATGCTGCCCCAGAGATATTTCATTCTGAAATAATTAAATGTTTTGGCGACATTGAAGGGTTAGTGATATATATTGATGATTTTTTAATCTATGCAAAAACCATAGATGAACAAAATAGAACATTACAGAAAGTTCTGCAACGTGCAGAAGAAATTGGTCTTAAATTTAACAAAGATAAATGCAAATTCCTACTAAATGAAATTAAGTTCCTTGGACACATTTTTAATGAATCTGGTATTAAGCCAGATGAAAACAAAATTAAGGCAATTTTAGATATGTCTGCTCCTAAAAATGTTTCTGAGCTGCAACGCTTTCTAGGAATGGTTAACTATTTAGGAAATTTTATTCCGAATTTATCATCAAAAAATAAACATTTAAGAGAATTGCTTAAAAAGGATATTCAGTGGCATTGGGATAAATCCCAAGAGGATGAGTTTACAAATTTGAAAGCTGAAATTACAAGAAGTCCCGTCTTAACTTATTTTGACCCAAACAATTGATTCTGAGTGCAGATGCCTATAAATTTGCCGTCGGAGCTGCCATTTTGCACAATAACCAACCAATAGCCTATGCTTCTGCTTCCCTCACAACTGCACAAGAGAATTATGCCCAAATAGAAAAAGAGTTATTTGCTATTCTTTTTGGTTGCACAAGATTTCACCAGTATACGTATGGTAACAAAGTGATGGTAGAAACAGATCACAAACCATTGGTTTCTTTGTTTAACAAACCTTTATACAAAATTCCTGCTAGACTTCAACGGTTTATGCTTCGTCTTCAGTCATATGATCTGACAGTTACCTACAAACCCGGTAAATATTTGTATATTGCTGATACCCTGTCAAGATGTCCATTAAAAGCAAACGCCTTAGCTGATATTCATAATGACATCACACTTCATTGTAATTTTCTTAAGTCGAATCTTGAAGTTCCATTTTCAAATATAAATGATATAAAATATCATAGTAATAATGATACAGTCTTTGCAAAAATTAAAACGTATATACTAAATGGCTGGCCTATACATAAAAAACTTGTTGATAAAGAGGTCATGCCTTATTACAAAATAAAAGATGAAATTCATATCATTGATGATATTCTTCTTAAAAATAACCAAGTTTTAGTCACAAAAAGTCTTCAAAGTCTGATATTGGACAGAATCCATGAAAGTCACATGGGAATACAGAGATGTCAAAGTCTAGCTCGACAATCTGTATACTGGCCGAACATGTATAATGATATATTTAATAAAGTATCAGATTGTGAAATTTGTATGAAATACAAAAACTCAAAATCTAAACAAGAAATTTTGACTCATGATATTTATAATATACCATGGTTTAAAGTCGGATGTGATCTCTTTGAGTTCAATAAAAAATACTATATACTAGTAGTTGACTATTTTTCAAAATTTATTGAAATAGAGTTGTTAAACTCTGGTTATTCGAGTAGACATGTGATTTTGAAACTGAAATCCATTTTCGCTAGACATGGCATCCCGAATATTTTCATATCTGATAATGGCCCACCTTTTAATTCAAATGAATTTAAAAAATTTCTTATTGATTGGGGTATAGACCACAAAACTTCGAGTCCATATTTAGCAAGATCAAATGGTCTTGCAGAACGTTCTATTCAAACAGTGAAGAAACTTTTATATAAATGTCTTGAAAGTGCTACTGATCCATATATCGCGTTATTAAACTACCGCACTACACCTAAAGGAAATTTGCCAAGTCCATCTGAACTACTAATGTCTAGAAAGTTGAATACAAGACTTCCAACACTTTCATTAAACTTAAAACCAAAACTAGTTGATACAGATAAATATCAGAAAGAAGTTAATAGTAAAATTCAAAAGTCATCAAATCATTATAACTCCAATACAAAAGAATACAAATCTGTTAACACAGGTGATAAAGTAATGTTTAAAAGAAATCCTAGTTCGTTTTGGTTTCCAGGAGAAATAGTGAGTAAAAGTACGGAGCCCAGATCATTTGTAATTAAGGATAAGGAAGGTTCTTTGTTTAGAACAAATGAACAACACATATTCAAAAATTCTGAAAACTCATCAAACTCTGATGATGCAAATGAACACACAGTTAAAAAATCTGAAGACTCTAATAGTGAAAATACTAGTAATACAGTGAATACTTCTGACCCTAATTTACCAGTTGAAACTGAAACTGATTCTGATAGTGCTTATAGAACTCGTTATGGAAGAAAGATTAACCCACCAACTAGATTTATACGCACTAATTTCTAAACCATCAAAAACATGCACTTGTATCTCAACAAATAATTTTATTATTAATTTATATCTATGTACTTATAATCTTTATGATTTAAATAGTTAAATATTTGAAAATAACTTGAATTGAAATTATTATAAATACATATGTAATTGAAAAGGGAGATGTTGTGTAAATAATTAATGTAAAAGAACATGAATTAACCACTTGTTATTATTAGCTTTTAAGTTATGATTAGTAAGCTTTGTAATTATTCTTCATATTGAATATATAAAATAAATTGTTTGTCTGGCAACACGGTTTCGAACACATAACACCTCTAATGAGTCCACCCGACGTATACGGCTTCTGTACTAGCGCAAAAGTTGCTCCCATGGCGCGTATCGCCTGCCCGAGCTCGCAGATCACGGCATACGAACGCTGGCAGTTCAGCTGGAGGATCTTAAACTGCCGCTCCATTTTAGTGGCGTGCATTCGCCCTGGCGACTATAGCGCTATAAACGGGACACGCCGAGGACATCATTAGATGCCCTGATGGGAGTCCCTTTAGCGCGCAGTTTCGGCAGTATATGTCGTTAGTGCAGCGAGAAGCCAGGTGGCCGGCCTGTCCACAGAGCCGGCACACCTCCTCCTTCATCCTGCACTCTCTAACCATATGGTCGAAGCCCAGGCACCTGTAGCAGCTTGGAACAGCGTCGTGCTGGCGCACCAAAAAGCTAAACCATTTTATGTAGCAGCGGCCATTGTCCAGCAAAAGCTGCATGGCCTCCTCGCTACCTTCCAGCACGACGTTCACGGGATTGACAGTGGGCTTCCATGGACCGGTCACCAGGCGGACGCTCTTTCTATAGGTCTCGGGAGTCATCCTATGCTTGAAATAGCATAGAGCTCCTCCATGAATACGTCCGGGGTGATCTCCGGATGCACCCGCTGCACTACCAGCGGGGGCCCAGCTTGTCCCTTACGGACACCTCCAGACCCACCTCTCCAAACTTCGTATTGGCGGCCACTTTTGCTCTCTCAGCGACTGACGGGGTCCTGCCATCACGTGTTGGCCGAACCTCGTGCACACGGACCCCTAAGGTGGGGCCCACCTCCTTCACCACCTTCTCGACGACCTCTTTGGACGTCACGCCCTTCTTGCCCTTGACGACGACCGACCAGGTCTCCACGGGCGTCGAGGGCACTACCGGCGCAGCAGGAAGGGCAGGAAACTGCCCCAAACTACGCCGGGCTGCCACTGGAGCGGGTAGTGCCGCAGGCATCCGAGGGACGCCTGCTGGTCCACCACCACGGGCAACCGCACCAGACTCGTAGGCGTCCAGTCTACCTCGGAGGCGCTCATTTTCGGCCAACATCCGCATTACGAGAGCCTCGTACCGGCCCGAGTGCAACAGCACACTCCTACCCAGAGCAGCGGGGACACCGTCAACCATGACCTCCTCCAGGAGGCTCGTCGTGACGGCCTTTAGCTCGTCGATGACGCCATTTTCCGGCGCCACCTTCCTCCGCGGCCTACTCTCCCTCGTCTTCGGGGCGGCAACGGGTGCAGCAACAGCTGTGCCAGCAGAGCTGGCTGCAGATGCAGCAGTCCCGGCAGCGTTTTCAGCAGCAACGGCGGCAGTAGCACGGGTCGCAAGCGGCGAAAACAGCTTTACCCGCTTCCCCTCTTCTACGTCCGCATCCGAGCTCGACAGCTCACTCTCCGTGTGCCTAACGCGTGGCACCGGAGTTGGCGGCGGACCCATTGTGGCGTCAGTCTGGACCCCCTGCCTTGCTTCTTACGCCGACGTTCTGGCGGCATAACGATGTTTACCGACGTAATAAAACCAAAAAACCAAAATTCGCAGTACAAAAAAGTCTATATTTAATTTCAAAATTAACGTAAAACTCTACCAAAGACAAAAACCTGGTAAATTCAAGTCGATAATACAGTCGATAAATTAAATTCAAATATAGCAGAAAATTACCACTCACCACTAGCCAAGCCACCAACCGTAGAATTAAACACACTATTTTGTTCACCACTAAGTTGAACAATTCTATTTATAGCACAGCAACCACAATCTATTAATAGACGAGTCTTTTTTCTCCGTTTTGTTCTTTTCTTTTATATAGATATAAATGCACAAGCAAATACGAGTCTCTATCTCTTTTGTTTAATTTATTTATGCAAATATAAATTTTGCACAAATAATAAAAAGTTCACACACTATTTTCTTGGGTAATACCCAACCGAATTACACGATTTATACAGGAAAATGAAGCTGGTAAAACGCACTACAATCCTCATAAATTTCGCACTTTAATTCGCTGGAAAACCGCTCGAAAACACTCCGTAAAACTTTCGAAAGATCCCGTATTGAAAAATAACAACCGTTCACGTCAAAAGTACACAACGAATGAGTAGGTGGCCAGGTGTAAGCGCCTCAAAATCACTGGGATCTGATGATAGGGGTGAAATCGGACGAGAATTCATTACTGCCTCAATTTCAACTAAAGCTGTCATCAATTCTTCGAATGTTAGCTTGGCATTTGAAAGCGTTCGGAACAAGTGACCTTTGGCTGCTTTACAGCTGCCTCCCACAGCCCTCCAAAGTGTGGGGCTCGCGGGGGGATGAGACTGAATTTTATTAAGTTTGCAGCTGCGTAAGAAGTAATCTCTGATTTTGTTGATTCTTTATGGAAATTATTGTAGAATTCCCTTAATTTTGACTGTGTGCCAACAAAATTCGTTGCATTGTCGCAAAATATTTTTGACGGTAGACCTCTGCGGCCAACAAAACGTTTCAAAGCTGCGATGAAAGCATCACTTGACAGGTCTGAAACAGCCTCCAAATGTACAGCCTTTGATGAGAAGCAGATGAAAACGGCTATGTACGACTTATATGGGCGCTTCCCTCGAATACGTAAGTAAGTTGAGATTGGGCCAGCAAAATCGACTCCAACAATTTGAAATGGACGAGAGCTAGAGACACGCTCCTTTGGTAGATTTCCCAGCACCTGTGTAAGTAGCATAGGTTTGTACCGGATGCAATGGACGCACTGATGGACACTTTGTCTGGCTAAAGACTTGCAGTTGATTATCCAAAACTGCTGTTGAATATGGGAAACAAGAGCTCGTGGGCCAGCTGAAAGTTGTTGCGATGAATATGGGTAACCATTGATTTGACAAATGAATCAGACTTTGGTAGAATAAACGGGAACTTAGTTTGTTCTGTAACATTAGAATTGAGCAGTCGACCACCAACTCGTATTACTGGAACTCCTGAAACATCATCTATAAACGGAGCCAGAGAAGCCAGTTTACCAGAAACCGTGCCAGAATTTTGTAGTTGACGGAATTCGTCAGCAAAGTATGTTTGTTGTAAAATCCAAACAATCCTGTGGAGTGCACGTGTGTACTCATCTGGAGATATGATAATGTCTGTGGGCCTAGTCTTTAACTGAATTCGAAGAACATATGACATCACTCTCAAGCATTTCAGATAGCTGCCAAATTTATGTATCACCCTTAGCATGTAGGGTAGTACTTGAATGTTGGTAACGAGTGCAGATTTCCTTTTTTCCAACAGCATCGTTTCTTCACTTAGAGCCAAACTATTTTCAACGGGCCAATCACAATGAGGTTTTTGTAGAAATGTTGGACCACCAAGCCAGCTAGAGTCACGAAGTTCAGATACAGTACAGCCTCTGGATACTAAATCAGCAGTATTTTGATCTGTAGGAACATAACGCCAAGAGACATCAGCACTGAGATTTTGAATTTCAGCTACACGATTGCCGACAAATGTTAAAAGTGAGGACGAATGGGTACTTATCCAATGTAGGGTAATTTGTGAGTCACACCAGAAGTAAATTTTTGAAATATCATATTTAAAACGCAGTTTAAGTTGATCCCAAAATTTGGCGAGTAAATGTGCCCCGCACAGCTCTAGTCTTGGCAATGTAATTGTTTTTAACGGTGCCACACGAGATTTAGATGCAAGCAAATTTACTGAAACATTTCCGCATGAGTCTCTACAGACGAAATAGAGACAGCAACCATAAGCCTTGATAGATGCATCGGTAAAACCATGGACCTCAAGTGTTGTTGAATAAGCCATTCGAACAAACCGATCAATTTTTAACTGGGGTAAATTATGAAACTCTTGAAGGATGCTATTCCATGCCGTATCAACTTCTTGCGGAACAGATTCATCCCAGTCACATTTGATGAGCCAAAGTTTCTGCAGAAGAATTTTTGGTTTTATAGTAAGTGGGCTAATTAGACCCATAGGATCAAAAAGCGTTGACGTAAGAGACAAAATTGAACGTTTTGTATTTTTGGTGTAAGATTTATTCGGGCGAAATTCGAAGCGAAATGTGTCGTCTGAGGGGTCCCAAGAGATGCCTAATGTGGTTGTGACGTCATCGTCAATGCGTACCTCTTTAGAGCCATTGTTGGTTAAATTAAGTTCTGAGCAATTGCTGTGCCATTTTGCGAGGGAAAATTTTGAATGAGTCAAAATATTCGTTACCTGACCCTTGATGAGCTGCAATGTATGTAGGTCATCTGCGCCAGATATCATGTCGTGCACATAAAAATCGGTAGTAATGACTGCCTTGCCGACTTCATGGGGCTCAGGGTATCGCTCTGCCGCATAATGTAGACTGCGAACAGCTAAGTAGGGTGCCGATGCTGTGCCGTAAGTAACAGTGTTGAGAGCATACGTTTTTAAAGGCTTTGAATTTTCATCACGCAACAAGATAAGCTGTAAATTTCTGTCATCAGGATACACTAAAACCTGCCTGTATATTTTGACGATGTCAGCAGTCAGGTCATATTGGTGACATCTGAAGCGAAGCAGAGTTATCAATAATGTGTTTTGTATAGTTGGACCTACCATCATTAATTCGTTGAGTGAAAGTTGTGATGATGATCGGCACGACGCATCAAAAACGACTCGAAGTTTTGTTGAGACACTTTCCGGACGTAAAACGCAGTGATGGGGTATATAGTAGTGGGGTTGAGGCATAGGTGTGCTAATTTGCGTCATGTGGCCCATCTCCTCGTATTCCAGGAGAAACTGCTTATATTGTTCCTTTAATTGGGGGTTGTTATTTAATTTTCTCTCTATGGACCTAAATCGACGTTCAGCTATGTCTCTAGAATCTCCAAGGCACGTTGGATTAGATTTTAAGGGCAGCTTTACCATTATTCGACCATCACTTTGAACCAGAACATTTTTTACAAAATGTTGTTCGCATTGTTGTTGCTCTGGGGAAAGGCAATGACGTTTGCCTTCTACAGCTTCTAAATTCCACAGCTTCTCAATATTTCTGTTGATTTCATTTTTATCAACCTCCATAATAGCATATGATGACTTTGAAGGGGGCTGAACGGTTTTACTGATATATTTCCCTGAGACAATCCATTCCAAAAGTGTTTTTTGTACCACTGGCAAGTGTTCTTCAGAGCGAATTTGTCCTACAGAAAGAATTGAGAAAAATAGTTCTGCCCCCAGGAGCAAGTCTATGCCTTGTCGCCGATTAAACTCGGGATCTGCTAGCTCTATGTTAGAGGGCAGATTAAATAGACATGTTCTCATCGGGATGGTAGCCAGTAATATTGTGAGAGATTAAAAATTCAAGTGACAATTCAAAATTATTCAATGTAGATCTTATTGTGGTTTGAGTTGAATATGGCACTTTCACACCACAGGAGCCAATCCCCACAACATCTACTGAATTTTTGAATTTTTTCAATTTTAATGCATTATATAGGTACTCACTTATAAAATTGACTTGGGAGCATGAATCCAAAAGCGCTCTTGCCATATGGTACTTTCCTTCCGAGTCACGAATTAACAGCAATGCAGTTGCCAAGATTACCTTGCTCTTCCTCGGCGCAGAATTTTGTTGAAAGGTGCCATGAGCGGCTGTAGAACTTGTTGAGGGACCATCTTGATCAGGTTGCTTATGTAGAAGTGAGTGATGGCGTTGGTTACAAAAACGACATGAATAGCGAAAGGTGCACTGGGACTCATTATGCCCCTTTGATAAACAGTTGAGACAAAGATTTTGTTTTTTAGCCAGGTCAATGCGTTGACCTACAGGCAAAACTATTGAACAATTCTTGGAATTGGAAGAAGGTTGTTCCTTGGTAGCTCTTCTACACTGCGCATCCAGATGTTGACAACGCCTGTCTAACATTGAACAGCAATTAGACCATGACGGCAATTTCGTATAGTCGATGAATTCACCCCACTTTTGTTTTGTTTGGTAGTCAACCTTGGTCATAGCCAGATGGATAATGAATGCGTCACATATCTCCTGGTAAGAGCCAAATGATTTCAACGAACTATACAGAGCTGAAATTGTATCCACAATATTTCGTAGGTGATTCGGAACTGGTTTGGAAGACTTCGGGATGTCAAACATTGAGGTAACAGTTTCCAAAAAAATTAAAGTGTTGTTGTCGTATCTCTCCTTAAGTCTGTTGAGGGCCTTCGGATAGTTCTCGTCCGTTACCTGAAATGCCTTGATTGTTGCTAGAGCTTCTCCACTAACGCAGGATAATAAGTGGTTAAATTTCTCAGAGACAGATATTGTTTGATCGTTGTGAACCAAATTGTTGAAAGTACTTATAAAATTTTTATATTCCAAATACTTGCCATCGAATTTGGGTAGTTTGAGGTTTGGTAGACGATTGGATGCGCTATGAGGCACAAAAAATGACGGTTCCTGTACACTCTGACGCCTTTCCTTGCCCATATGTGTTAGTATTTCCGTCCTACCAGATTCTTCGGGTGACAACTATTCTATTTGATTTTGACAAGATATCGCCTGCTTATAATATGATTCAACAATACCTAGTCTGCACTCGAGTTCTCAGGGTGGGACAAAGTTTCGGATCCTTCAACTATCTTTTTTATTCGGGTGATACTTCCTTTGGAGGACGATCGTAATGTTTTTAACTCTTCCACAGTCATGCCTTTTGTTGATGAGCTGCCTTCGTTCATTTTGAAGTATTCACTTAATGTTGTAAGTGTCCTGTCACGGTCGCCAATGTTTGAGGACTGCCTGTTCATTTTGAAGTATTCACTTAATGTTGTAAGCGTCCTGTCACGGTCGCCAATGTTTGAGGACTGCCTGGTTTGACAATCCTATAAATTCCCAGTTGATGTTACCAAGTTAATAGACCCAATAAATAAAAAAAAAACTACCGTCGGTTGAGTGCTGTTAAAAAAACACACAAATTTTGCTTTTCTCTTTGTTGTTCACTCGACAACTTCTTTCCTAACACTACCTTTTATTTTTCTTCTTAGTTTTTACAAAATTTCAAATTTAAATTTCTTTTAATAATTCATAGCGGTATAATTCCAAAATATATAAGAAGCAAAAAAAAATAACAAAAAATTATATGCATAAAGTAACATAAGTATGTCTGATTATATATATGTCGCAATTGTTCAAATTTACAAACATACAAATATTCAACATGCATAAACATACATGCGAACATACAATTTTACATGCTTGCATTACTTTATGTATGTACATTTAAAAATACCAAATTAAAATTCGTGTTATAATAGGGAGGCTCACAGGTAACCTTTTAACAATTAACAACTTCAACGTTAAAGAAAAAATATAATTGCAACAACACTTTGATAATGCGTTAACACATTTTATTAACAATTTCATTTATGTTCTATTTATATTAGAATTATATATCTATAAAAAAAATATACAAAAAAAAAAACAAAACAAAAAGTAAATTAACATATATAAATATTATTCATACATATACAAATACATTAGTTTAAGGCAAATTATTTGGATTCCGAAATAAGTATATTATTGTTTTAAATAATTTTTTAAAAAGATTAAAGCAGCTAACATGTCATCTGGTAGCCTTGAACGAATTTTGTTGTCAACATACGCTGCCGTTGAAAAACACCTCTCGCAATCAACCCTTATTGGTAAAATAGTTCCAAGTTCACCTCTACCACCTCCTGACGTAAATAAATCTATTTCTTTGGACAGTTGAGTATCTAAATCAGTAACCTTTTTAATTGATTTATAGGGCTTTTGCATTCTTCGATGGCATCAAATAACTTTTTAGCAATGGAAGTAGGTTTCTCCTCATCTGAAATGCTATTATCGAAGTCGAGTGATATAGAATTTTTTTCAGAACCTTTTGCAAGGTCAAGGTACATATGAATTCACAATCCCGAAAAATCCCGGGATTTCGAGTTTCAGGATTTCCCAATTGGCATCCGCAGTAAACACGGAGTCATCACCGACTTAAGCATTGTACATTAAAAGTATCATTGAGCAATAGACCATTATTAAGGAAAAGGCTAACGTTCAGGACATTTGATAGTAAATTACGTGACAATTGTCAGCAGCCTAAGCGTCCTCTAATATTAAGTATTTTGAGCGATATTTTCAGGAAGCATCACAATTCGCAATCATGTGCCATTAAAAAACATTTGGTATTGAATTAAAGACAGATTCATCAGAATTTAAATACTTTTATGGCGCCCATTTATATTTTAGTATCGTTATTCTTCATGTACTGGGGGGCAGAAGTTCGACAAAAACATTTTCTGAGAAAAAATTTCACAAAATCGATGGATTCTTTTGCGTAAATCGCTTCACTTCAGTAAAAGCAAGTTCATACTACCTCTAGAATGTTTTTCCTGTCAAATTATTAAGTGTTGCCGCCCCCACAATTATTACGTGCTCAAATGTCCTAAAACCGATAATGATGTAGACGTAAATAAGCTTAATGACGAGTTTGTAGATTTTAAGCTTCCAGCGTCTATCAATAACTTGTATCATGACCTTTGTTGTGTTCCACCGCAATACTCTTATAGTTATCGTTGCGTAGACCAGTTCGAAGCTTTGGAATGTATTTCAGCGGTAAAATCGAATAAAACTGGTTCTGATGATTCAGATTTTTTTATACTAAGTAGTACTATTAAGGAGAACATTAATTCTTGTTTAGATACTATTAATATGATTTAGTGAAAATTAACAGCTGGCCTTCAGCTAAAGGACTATGTATCAATCGTTCTTAGCCTAAAATTTAGAGTCTAAATGTATTATACTTTTGAAAACCAATAGATGATTTGTCATACCTGTATTGAGTATCAAGGGAAATAAAATTGACTTTTTCAAATCTGCTACCAATCTGGATATTGTCTTTAATGGCAGATTTAGACTTTTTTTCAAATTGAAATAGATGTTATAGCGTTGTTAAAGGTATTTTTCAATTAAGAATATTTGAAAAAAAGCGAATTTGACAAAGTATAACGTAGACAAAGTATTATTAGAAGTGTATGTTGACTTTTTTCCTCGACTGTAAGTGTCGTTGTTGGTAGAATTTATAGTATGCTTCGAAACTTGTGGGCTGTCATAGATTCAACTACTTTTGCCATTCGTTTGCAACTTGCTAAAACCTACTTAGTTCCTGTACTTTTATATATGTAGGTGTAAAACTATCGAAAACTGCGATAGTAATGACAGTCGGAAACTCAACTTAGCATACAACAACATAGCAAGATACATACTACATATGTCTTTCTTAAAGGGCGCCGGGACCATAATTCTCATTCAGATTATTAGAAATTTAGTATAAAATTTGATAATCTCTTGAAAATTAAATGCCTAATTCCATTACATAAAATTATTAACACGAAAGAGCCGACGTATTTATTAAGCCAAATTAAGTTTGCTAAATCTTACCGGGGTATGAAGATTATCAAGAACAATATAAAGACTCTTTTTCTCACAGCGACAGTTTTTTATACACACCACAAGTCTTAGCAATTCCCTACCAAATTACATTCAAAATTAGACAATGCAAATGCGTCTAAAAATAAGTTATTTAAATTATTTTCTTAATAAATATTTTACATAATTATCTTTTCCTTTTATTTCATTTGTATAATAATTTTAATTTAATTAATTTTTCAAACATTTTTTTTTTTTTTAATTTTATTTTAGGTTTTATATCAGTTATATTTTTATTCCTACTTTTTTGGACTGATTTATGTAAATACTATTATTTTTATATTCTTACTAGCAGATTGTACCCGGCGTTGCGCGGGTTATGTAGTTTGGATTAGTTTAAAAAATTAAAAAAAAATATTGGGTAATTTTTGCATTAAAAATAACAATAAATAAAAAACCGGTTTATCGGTTTCGAAACCGGCTTTGAAACCGGTTTCTTAAAAAATGCAATTTTTCAAATTATTCGGAAACCGGTTTAACAAACAACCCAGTTTTTTGAATACTCTAAGTCCTAAATATAAATGTACTCAATTTGCCCGTTTTTCGCCCCTTTCCCCATTTTTGGACCCCTTTTGGTTCAACTTTTGAAACGGAACACCTCCAATAGCTATTTGGGAAACTTAACCAAGCTAAATCGTAAAAAAATACCTTTAAAACAGATAAAATACAGCATTTATGCACAAAGTACTAATTTTTGGCCATTTTTTCTCCCCTTTTCCCCCTTTGGGTCAAAATTTTGAAAAGATTTATTGCCTATAACCTGCACCGACAAAAGTTCGATAAATTTCCCAAATTTCAAGAAAATCGGTTCAGGCGTTCAGGCGTGATTGGCTATACACTCAATTTGCCCGTTTTTGGCCCCTTTCCCCCTTTTTGGACCCCTTTTGGTTCAACTTTTGAAACGGAACACCTCTAATAGCTATTTGGGAAACTTAACCAAGCTAAATCGTAAAAAATTACCTATAAAACAGATAAAATACAGATTTTATGCATAAAAGTACTAATTTTTGCCCATTTTTTCTCCCTTTGTCCCATTTTTTTCCCCCTTTTGGTCAAAATTTTGAAAAGATTTATAGCCTATAACCTGCACCGGCAATGGCTCGATGTATATCCCAAATTTCAAGAAAATCGGTCCAGGCGTTCAGACGTGATTGGCTAACAAACAAACCAACAAACAAACAAACAAACAAAAAAACAGACTTAAAGAAAGATTTATAATATATATTAGGATATTAGGATTAGGATTATATTTAGAATAATTTTGTGGCAACAATGAAAAAGTGGATATCTCAATTTATACAAAAAAATGTATTTTTGCATTTTTGGAATCAATGCAAACTCTGTGTCAATTTTTTTTTAAAATCAATTTAGAATTGTAAAAAATATTTTTAAATGTGATTTTCAATTGTTTTGTATTGAAATTCAAAACTTTAAAACGTTCTCGTGAAAAGTTAAAAAAAAAAACAACATAATACCATAATACTATTACAAAAAAATATTTTTTTCTCGTAATCAGTGCGTTAACAGGCATCGTTTGGGAGGTATTTCTACAAAAAGGGTGGCCATGGGGCACCCTATTTTACAAATTTTTCTATAAATTTAAAAAAAAGTTATTATTGGGTCATTTTTGCATTAAAAATAACAATAAATAAAAAACCGGTTCATCGGTTTCGAAACCGGGTTTGTAACCGGTTTCTTAAAAAATGCAGTTTTTCAAATTATTCGGAAACCGGTTTAACAAACAACCCAGTTTTTTGAATACTCTAAGTCGTAACTATAAATGCACTCAATTTGCCCGGTTTTGGCCCCTTTCCCCCTTTTTGGACCCCTTTTGGTTCAACTTTAGTAACGGAACACCTCCAATAGCTATTTGGGAAACTTAACCAAGCTAAATCGTAAAAAATTACCTATAAAACAGATAAAATAAAGCATTTATGCATAAAAGTATTAATTTTTGCCCATTTTTTCCCCCCTTTGACCCATTTTTTGTCCCCTTTTGGTCAAAAATTTATCAAAGATTTATAGTCTATAACCTGCACCGACAAAAGCTCGATCTATATCCCAAATTTCAAGAAAATCGGTCCAGGCGTTTAGACGTGATTGACTAACAAACAAACAAACAAAAAAACAGACTTACAGAAAGATTTATAATATATATTAGGATTGTGTTTTATCTGCAAACTTTTTTATTTATTTCTATAGTACGAGTATTGTTAATTTTTTTTTTTAATCGAAAAAGTTGATGAGACTGAACCAAAGCAATATCATAAGAACTATGTTTATATTAAAACTTTATTGGCAAAGTACGGTATGCAAAATTACCGTGGTTTTAAAACGCCCTTCGATCCAGGATACAAATTACAATCAAATGACGAGAGCACTCATAAGTTAGACATAAATAAATAACAATCTATTATAGTAACTTTAATGTGCATCTGTAATTTCAAAATCTTTTTCTTTTTGCAAATGACTTAATTTAACAAGCATCGATGACTAATTAAAAATGTAAAAGATAAATACATTTCCAATATGATATAGTAAACACTCTTTTAATAACGATATTAACCGCGAAAATCTGTTTATTACCATCACCTCTACATTACTTCGAAGAGGAAAATATAAATAGACAATATTAGTTAATTGGTAGTTACTAACTTTTAGTCAAGACACCACTTACGTTGTGTGTGCTAACTTTATCCATAAGTGGCGGGACTTGCGTTTTAATGTCGACTCCGAAAGACAGATTTTTTTTTGACAGATTTTTCGTTGCAATTTTATTTTCTTCTCAGACTTTTCGTTTCGTTCGAGATGTATGACCTGGGGTTTGCACCGTGCCCTCACGTTTAATAAGCCAACACACTACCTGCTATTGCGATGTACAATATATTAAAAAAAAATGTCTAAAAGTTTTAATATCCACAAAAAGTTAATTCCTGTGTAAGGTACATCCTATTACATCGTTTTTTAATTTTTTTTTTAATAATTCGATAATTGAGAAATTCACATAAATATGTTCATCTTTGAAAAACTTGTTACTTTACAAAATCATTAACACTTTAAGCAATGAATTAAACATTTGACGTAATACTTACCAACAACTTTTAGTTCTATAAATATAGACTGTGTGGGATATATAGACAATTGGCATTCGTAAAGGCCACGGTCATCCTCTCTCACAGACTTAATCCGTAACGACCAATGGCCCATATGACGTGTGTGTTCAACTAAAAATCTTTTATCGCTGCTGTGAGTAGATAATCCAACTGTAAGTAATTGAAAATCCTTTCGTCGTATCCATGATACCTATAAATATACAGAAATATTAAAAAATTTTAATGTATAAAACGAATACTAACTATACAATTTAATTTTAAATACAATTAACCCCTTCCGGTACGATTTAATAATGAAAAACTGCGCATGAAATAACCATTTAATTTTTAATAAAAAAAAAACTTGTTTCATTTTATAATTCTGACATATTCTTAATTAATATCTATTTTTACACATTGTTAATATCAAAAACGGTAAAATTAACAAAAAATCAAAGCAAAACCTTAATAAGGTATATAGTCAATAGTTTTCAAGCGTGTGGTACTTTTCAAAACACACTGGTAAGTGCAAAGGAATCCTGCATTGTTTACACTGCCAGGGAGTCTCAGTTCTATTCTATTCTTATTTTTGTAACACACACGGCACCTCTTAGAAATTTTAAACTAAATTAATTATCATATTCAACAGTAACTTTAGTCGCATGACGAGTGTAGCTCATTAGACTGTTTACCCTGCGATGAAAAAGGCAAGACAAACTATTCAACGGAGTCAGTAAAAATTCAGTCAGTCTTGTGTGAAGACACGTTGCTTGTGAAGACAATAATCTGGGTTTGAAGATTTGTGAGGACTTGCATGGCTTCTTCATTTATTTCCATGCACGCGATCTTATTGAGAATGAGTGTTAGGTGGGAGTATACCTCGCCGTAAAATTCCTGATTTTCTACCCTGTATAAGACAAGTCATTTGGTATTCAAGTGTACCAAGGTCGCGCTTATCAGCATAATGCATGGTAAGGCACCGGGAAATTGCTTTCAAATTAAGAGGTGTATTGTAGGATTCTACTGCGGCGTCCGCGCTGCCTACAATTTTATTCCGAATGATATTAAGAATGCCGAAGCATTTGGGAGTATCAATACTAGGCTCATAAATTTTTTAAATTTTCTCAATTCTCTGCTGAATTCTGCTGGGTTTCCGTTAAATTCTCGTAAAGAGCGAACCACATCTCGCACTTTGTGCATATCTGTTAAATTGTCACGTTAACGTTTGACAATTGTCTTAATCTGTCATTACCTGTTGTCTTGGGTGAAGAACGTCCTTGAGTAAATCTTTCCGTCTACTTCCAAAATGCTAGTCATTAGTTCCCTAATTAGTGACCTAAATTCCTAGGTCGCATTTCGGACATTGGAAGGTGCGGATAATAAATTAAGATCTGGTGGTACAGGAGATCCTGATCGTGCCTGTGCACCAGCATTCCCTAACACCGATGGTCTTATTACGTTGTTCTGGGGCATTTTAGGTTTTATAACTTGTTGATTAATAAGAGTTTGTATGTATTTGTTAAAAATAAAAGTTACTACACTGAAGTATTACTTATTATTAAATATTTGTTTTAAATCACACTTTGATAATATTTTAGTTGTTTGAAAATATTTACGCAAAAATTTTATTTAGTAGATAAAATATTTAGTTTTTCGTTTTTTTTTTTTCTTTACATAAAAAATTCAAATTTTCTCACTTTCACTTTCTTTAATAAAATTAATTTCAATAGCTCAATAAAAGTAATTAAGAGTAAAATATTTTTAATGTAATTACTAATATAATAATAATAAACTTATCCTACATTAAGGGCAGGAACATCCCACGGCGAGGTGAAGTTATCCTTTTCGACGGGTACTCAGGGTTCAACGATCGCACTCCTGGTGGGTTTGTGGCTTCCTTCTATAGAAGTTATCCACTGTTGGGCGCCAGTTAAAAAATTGTTTATTAATTAAAAAAAATTTTTTATTTTTAGGCTTAAAGCCACACTTTATTGTTTTAACACACTTTATCGTTTAAACATCACTTAAGAACTAATTTTACAAAATAAAAATTCTTGTAATTAAGCCTCTGTCAATTGATTTAGTCACGTTGAAAAAATTATATTTTCGGTGTCAGCATGTTGGTAAAAGTGCACCACTATTGCAGACATGTTGTCAGCATTTTTTAGTAATTGCGCGTGTTATGTTTTCAACACTGTGGGAAACATATTTTTTGCAGTTTTGAATGTTTACAGCGTTAACTTGCATAGAGAGAACAACCTTGTGACATACAAAAACATCTAGATGTTGTATACCATAATCGGGAAAGTAATAAATGTTGTGTTGTCTCTGTTACAACACAACATTTATGTGTTGTGAACCATAATCGGAGCCTAAGATACGGTCACGACATCTTTTAACACATATTACATATCTTGCTATGTAATTGTAAGCTAAGTTGCGTTTGCGCTTATCATCGGTACCACAGTTTGTGAAAATTTCAGCTCCGTACAGGAAACAAGTACGCCTTGGCTAATTGCAAACGTACGGCAAAGGGAGTCGAATCTATAGCAGCCCACAAGTTTCGAAGCATACTGTAAACTCGACCAGTGATGACATTAATCTGGTTAGAGCACGTTAGCCGACCATTTAAAACAATACCCAGATTGGATGCTGATTCAACAAAGTCTATTTTATTCCCCCTGATAATTATACATATCCGGCTTAGTGTTGGGTATCCCGGGATCCCGGGGTCCCGAAATCCCGGGATCCCGCAGTTTTTAACAATTCCAAAATCCCGGGATTGAGCACTTAATCCCGGGATTTGACTTTTTAAGCCGCAATGAAAAAAATCGTATATTAGAACTCTTTCTAATCCGAATTTCCAGGAATTTTAATCTGTTGTTTCAATGTATTAACCGCTCTGAAATTAGAAACAAAACTTCGCCAACAAAAAACGATGTCTTGCAAAAATATGTTACGGCTGAATTTGGAAAGCAACTAACTCTAATAAAAGACTGTAAAACTAGGTGGAGCAGCCTTTTGTCAATGCTGGAACGTCTTTATTTATTAAGAAATTGTGTACAAAAGACATAGGTCCACCTGAAGGTGAATATTTTGCTTTATCCAAATATGAGATTAATATGGTATCCGCAATCATTAGTGCTCTTGTCCCAGTTAAAGCAACAGTTGACGCCCTTTGCCATCGGGATGCTAATCTGTTCACAGCGGATGTTGCCATAACTTTAATGTTAAAAAAACATAAAGATGCTAACAATGTTATAAGTCAAAAACTACATTCAGCCCTCATTCTTCGCATGCAACAAAGGTGAACAGATATCAGTGGGGTACTTCAGTATCTGCACAATGGTAGAACAAATGTTCAGTCCGTATCCGAAACAGAGTTCGTAACGGTGCCTTCTTCCATAAAATGTCGCAAATTAATAGTTGAGTTACTCGAAAGACTAAATGCTTCAAGTCCAGCTACATACATCACTTATAATAGCTTCTGAGTCAGAAATTACACCTTCTCCAATTCAATTTGTCAGTTTTCTGAAAATCATAGTTGATCGAGTCTACAATATTAGATATTCTCAATACGAGTGCTCCGATACAGCTAAACGTCATCAGCTTACATGTGTACGCTACAATTATCTAAGATATCAGGTAGGTCGTTAATGTATACACAGAACAAAAGAGTCCTTAACCCCTTGCACTCGGTTGTCCCCTCGCAATTTTTCAAGAAACTACAGGAGAACATAGTTTTCTGTTACGATAATAAAGAAATCCGGTTCCTGATGCACAAGTATACCATATGTACACTGATAGGTATTATACCAGTATTCCTTTAGCAGAAGAATTGCTAAGATTAAATGTAATCTTACCGGCACAGCAAAAGTAAAAAGGCATACCCATGGCAATTCGTAAACCAAAATTTTCATCAAAAAAGACAGTGGCAGAAAAAATAATATTACACTTCATGCGCGGAAGGATAAAAGAACTGTCACAATGCTAAGTAATTATAACAACACAGGAATGCAATCAACAATCAGAACGTTACATGGTGGAAATATTTATATCTATTGATAAGCCTCAAATGATTCTCGATTATTTCGCAAATATGGGCGGTTTCGATCCTACAGATCAATGCGCCTCCACGTATTGTTTTCTGCGGAAATCATTGAAATGATGGAGAACATAATTTTTTTGGGGATTGGAAATGAGCGTTATAAATTCCTTCATACCAGAGATCAGCAATGAATCGTTTTTTCGCTACTCATAAGCACTCATGCAATTTTGAGTATGAATGAATCAACAGAATTGAAATTCAACTACTCTGATTCATTCGTACTCGCTACAACATTGATTTATAAGTATAGGTTACAATGAGTATGAGTACAACGTTGACATCAAACTCACAACATTCGAAATGTGTTTGATTCATACGCCTACTCATTCTGATTCATAAATTTAGAAAAATACTTATAATACTTATAAGTGATTCGAGTGGCTCGAATCATTCATCAAAATTTACAGCCTTTGTTATTGCTGCATATACAAACAAAGAAGAAAGGAAAGACAAAGACAACAAGCAAAGCATACACACAATCTTCTTGTGAGTATAGTAGTGTTCGTACGCGAATCATACTTATTTTGTGCTTCGTGTAAATGTTAAGTAGAGACGAGTCGAAGTCAATAACATCATGCGTATTGTTAAGTATGAATACGACGAGTACTTCCAACTTTGAGTATGAGTAGTATGAGTATCATATTAAAATAAGTATGAATGCGTATAAGTCTCAGAAATAATAAGTATGACTCGAATCTACTCATCGTTTTAAATACTCGTTGCTGATCTCTGACAATGTACACACAAAATATAAAATATACATTCATTATTCATATACATCAATTATTACATTATTCACAATAAAAAAATATTTGTTGCATGGATGATGTGTTCATTACGACGAAGCAAATGAGATATTGCTTGTCAATCAGAATTGGAGACGATCAAATAAAAATTCGTCAAATGAAAAAATCAAAATGTTTTGATTTTCATCAATCAAAGCCGACAACGTATACGTATATAACGACAACACGCACACATATAAGACGTTGATGGTTTTATTTGATCGTGTCCAGAGGCCTTTAGATATGTTCGTCTTTTCTTTGATTGAAATTCTTACTATCAAACCGCTATACCATCCACTGTAAACATAATGCTTGATCAGCATTATTTATAAATAAATTCTGAGTAATTTTAGGGATAATAATCAATTAATTGGAGCATTTAAAACCAAGCATCAGCATTCAAACAATATCTTCTTGTCCACTCCTATTTTTAAGTAGATTAAAATATCTTCTTAATTATACACTTAAAATCTTTTCATTACATAATCATCCGTTATATGCTAAGATTACAGATTCGGCAAAAATTAACCACCTTCAGTCGAAGAACCCAAAATATCACCTCTTCTATGTAAGAGCTTTTCAGGAATTTGAGAAAATTATTTCCAAATATTCAATAAACACGGGTAATGTGGACAATATTACACTACCTGACATACCACCCTGGTACTTCTCTCACATCGAAGTTGACTTTTCCCTTGCTTACTGTTGCAAACGTGATATGACTCCAATAGAAGAAAAAAAATTTTTAGAACTAATAAATAGAAAATACCTAGACCATTGTTATTTCTTCACTGATGGCTCCGTCAATAAAGAAAAAGCAGATTTTGCAGTTATTGGTCAAAATTTTGCAATATCGGAACGGATTCACAACTATTCCTCTATTTACACAATCGAACTACTGGCAATCAAGACCTGTATTGAAAATCTTAGAAACGTCGATCAAAAGGCTCTTATAGTATCAGATAGTAAGAGTGCACTCCAGGGTCTTCAGAACCCGTATAGTACTAATACAATTATAAACCGGATAAGGGAATCTTTGACCCATCTGTCGAACAATAACATTAGTTTCTTGTGGTCCCCAGTCATTTTAGTATAGCCGGAAATGAGATGGTAGATACACTGGCCAAAAGTTCCTTAGAAAAAAGTATATCTGTACAATATAAATATAATGCTTCCGACTACAGGCAATATATTAGAAAATACATATTTGATCTCTGGAACGATTCGTGGCAAAATAACGAGACTAAATTATTCAAAATTCAAAAAAATATTTACCTAAATTCCCTACACCTATTTTACCTAGAAAAGATTGGATTAAATTTACGAGACTGAGAATCGGTCACTGCTTATTCTCTGATAGACATGTTATTGAAAAGAATACACCACTACTTTGTGATTGCGGTCAAAATCTGAATGTTTCTCACATATCTAATGAATGTAGATTATTTCGTCAACATCGAATTAAGAGCAAAATAAACGGTATTGAAATCCTGGAAAGTGAACATGATTTTGAGAAAGTCAAGGGGTTTTTAAATGAAATGAACTTATATAACTTGATTTAAATCTTTGTGACAAATTATAATTAAGATAGAACATAAGTTTTTGGATTATATAAAAGCCTATATAACCTTTTAGTGTCGGGGCTTAATTAATAAATAAAATAATCAATCAATAAACTATAGCCAAACTGTGCGCTTCTGTCGCACTTGGCATTAAAAAACAAACTTTAAAATTCTTTACTTATTTTACAATATGAAGCAGTTTTTAGTGCAGATGTGCATTAATTTGAAAATTCTCAAACGAAAGAATATCAAAAATTTGCCTGTTGTTTATGGAAACTCAAATTTTGATTAGAAGAAACGTTTCTTTTTTTGAAAATAAGTTTTTTAAATATTCGTTCCAGAGGTGCATAGTTGTTAAAGTTTTATTTTTATTGAATGTGCTGAAAATGGCAAGTGTATTTCTTAAGATATAAACTCCTATTGATGAAAGCGTATCTTATGCTGGATAATTCCTTAAGTCATTCTATATTCTAAAGTACTTTTATTCATTATTTATGAAAATGTAGTAGAATTGAAACTAAAGAGAAACGATCGCTAATATTTAATGATTTTTTCTATTTTAACAAATTATTTGTGAATTTCGATATTTATCAGCAATAGTCACTCATGGAAATTTTTTAAATTTTTTTTTATAATATAAATTTTATTTTATTACATTAATTTTTTTATAAACATTAGAGTTACCACTTTTGTGAAATAGTAAACAAAATAGGATACTCATGCGTAGTAACTACAGCGCAATTTGATAAAAGAAAAATGACAAACATAGCATAACGTAATTTAGTTGAACGTTTTAAAGAAACTCATTTCCTAAAGTACTCGTCCGTTAATCGCTCATTCTTCTGAAATCATATACACCTGTACCTCGATTTACGCGGTAGATACGTTCCTGGCCAATTCGCGTAAATCGAAATTTTCATTTTTGTATGGAAAAACCGCGTAAAGCGAATACCTACTGTAAAAAAGCTTTTTCATTGAAAAAAAAATATAGTTTTATACTGTTAATAATTTATTAAAGTATGATTTAAGTAAAAAAAAAACATAAACATTTATTCCATTAAAAAATACACATACATTGTATACTATGTACCTCATTACACAAAACAAAATTTTTAAGCTAACTTAATCGCTATCATTTTCAACAACAAGTCTTTTTTTACGAATTTCTATGATTTCCAACTCATCACTGGATAAAGTCATCTCATTAGATTGTGCAATGGTTGAATTAGTTTCAGTATGAATAGAATATAAGTAAAAAAAAAAATTTTTCATTTTTATAACGCGTAAATTCGAAACCGCGTAATCCGAGTTCCGCGTAAACCGAGGTACAGGTGTACTTATGTATGTAAGTATTAAAACCAATTTACATTTCGTATTAAGTACAGTATAGCCTACATTTTATAATATTACATACTGGTTTACGATAAATGTGATTTTCATTTAAGGTGGATAAAATATTTTTTATTTAAGTAAAATACTTTATATGGTGTACATATTATGAACATATTTCAAATTTTATTTTGTTATGCCAAGAGCGAACTTACTGTTGCTGGAGAATTTAATTTAACCACGCACGGCAGAACAGCTAAACCTCCTTTTTGTACCACGACACGTGAATTGTTTTTAGTGGCAAATTGTGATCGGCCACCATTTGTAAAGAGATTTTGCGGAGAAGAATTTTTTCCCATATCTAAAAATAAAAAAAGGGTTTTTGTTAAAATTTTTTTGTTTTTTTTTTTTGTTAAATTTTCAGAAGTAGATTACTATTTTCTAAATCTGGAATAATTATTCGAAAGTACACTTATTTCTATAATCAGTGTTTAATTTTTGTTTTAGACATACATATGTATGTATGTATGTTTATATTATAATCACATTGGGATGACTTAATATGAGAATAAATTCGTTGCAACTAAAAAGCTCTATCGATGAGATTTTTTAAAAATAATTATTGTTCCCTCGTCTCGATACTTGCCAACTCAATACTTACATAAATATTGGAAGGTTTGGCAATAACTTCCAATTTTCTGAATTTCATGTTATATTGAAAATAACTTCAGTCACTTGTTAAGATGATGTCATTGATTTTTAAGAAATATATTTAAAACCTTAATTTTGCTTAGAAAAGAAAAGTTTATCCAGCTGAAGGATTTTGAAAATATTTTTTATCATTTTACAAAATTTTATGTTTAATTTTTTTTTTTTTTTATTTATTTTAAAAATCGAATCTTCACCTTTGTGAAATAACGATTTGTGTATCAAATCTTAAAGCTAAAAACCGTTAATCAGTCCCGCCAATGCTGGACTGTTATATTGCTGATTTTGATTGGGTTTTCGGTTTTGCGGGTGACTTTATATCAGGTCTGTAGTAACTCTTCTTTTTAATCGGATATGTCTTCCACTACCTATGATTGCACGACCCAGGGGATTTGGGTGAATTTCAAGCTTACTCAAGTAATTCACAGCATACTTTGCGATTTCGTCCTTAACCAAGGGTACATTTAGATCTTTATGGATGTTTGAATTTTTTAGGTACCAAGGGGCATTTGTTATAGTTCTCAAAATTTTGTTTTGCTGCCTTTGAATGCGTTCAACATTTGTCTTTGAGGCAGTACCCCATAGCTGAGCACCATAGCTCCAGATTGGCTTCAAGATAGAGTTGTAGATAAGGAGCTTGCAATCCAAGTTTAGCACTGAATTTCTTCCAATAAGCCAATTTAACTGGATAATTTTTAGTTTAAGTTGCGTCATTTTGGCTTCTACTATATATGGGGCTTCCAGGTAAGACGGCGGTCAAGATGAATACCTAAGTACTTTACGTCTGCTCGTTGCGGAATTTTTTTATTATTAATGAACACTTCTGGACAAGATTTTTTGCGTAGTGTGAACGTAACGTGGGTACACTTGTTTTCGTTAACCTTCATTCTCCACAACTTCAGCCATGACTCCAACTCTACTACATGGTTTTGCAGATGCCGAGTTGCTTGTTGTGGGTTTTCATTAATGCTTAAAAAAGCTGTATCATCTGCAAAAGTGGAGATATGAATATTTCTACATGTTGGCATATCGGAAGTATAAATTAGGTATAATATTGGCCCCAAAACACTGCCCTGTGGCACTCCGGCGTTAATGTCGTGGGTCTCACTCACATATTCATGTTCTTTAACACGAAATTTTCGTCCGGTTAAATAGCTCAGTAGTAAACGGCTGACGTTTGGTGGCAATTTTTGTTTCAGTTTATGAGCCAGCCCCTCATGCCATACTTTATCAAATGCCTGAGAGACATCGATAAAGAGTGCTGAGCAGTACTTTTTCTCTTCAAAAGCCTTTCTTATAACGTTAACTAAACGATGAGTTTGTTCGATTGTGCTGTGCTGTCGTCTAAAACCAAACTGATGGTTTGGAATGCATTCCCCTTCATTAAGCATAGGGATCAACTTCTTAGTGAATGCTTTTTCAAAAAGTTTAGATACATGCGATAACAGACTTATGGGCCTGTACGACTCAACATTTGTGTGATCCTTACCAGGTTTAGGGATCATAATAATCAGTGATAACTTCCATGCTCGAGGATAATATTCTAAGCGGAAAATAGCGTTAAATATAAAGAGAATTAATTTTCGAACTGATCGTGGTAGCTCTTTAATCATTTTGTTGCTAATTTTATCGATTCCGGGCGCCTTTTTAGGATTTAAGTCGTCAATGGCCTCTTCTATATCTCGTAAGCAGAATCTTAAATTTGCAGCGGAGCTGAATAGTGGAACAAAGGGCGGCAGTTCTTGTGTAACTTCGGCTATGTTAGGGGAGAATACATGGCTAAGATGATTTGCAAACAGCTTGGCTTTTTCCTTCTCGTCTCTTGCCCATTCGCCATTTGGTTTTTTTAACGGTGGCCTATTTATTATCGGTCTTTTTATATTCCTTGCTGCTCTCCAAAGATAATAATAAGAGTCTGCGGTTGAATCAAGATTTTCAAGATATCTCTTCAGAGAAGCAGTCCTACGTGACTCCAAAAGACTTTGAAGCCTAATTGTGCAGTTTCTTAACTCAGTCTTGATGCTAGGAGATCTATGCCGTTGCCATGCTCGTCGTAGTCTTCTTTTTTCAACTAGAAGCTCTTCAACGTCTGCGAAATATATTCTTTTCTCTTTAATTTCTCGGCGAGGCAGATTTGCATGCTGAGCAGCCTTCTTAATGTTTTCCTCTAGCTTATCTATTGATTGGTCAATATCATGCAGGCTTCTAAGTGGTACGTTCTCTGTACAATGTGTGCTCAAATATTTTTTGTATTTCAACCAGTTTATTCTGCCCGTCTGAATCTTTCTTGTTTAATTAAAAAGAAAAAAATAATCAAATTATTTGTGTCTGATCAAACCAGAAATTGATCGTAGTTTGCATTTAAAGCCAATTACCAATCGTGTAGTGTGCTTTTTTTAGGCGGATGTATCCATGAATAAGAACCAGTTTCTCATAATTGTACTGCGTTATGTCATATTGGTTTTAGAGCGAATAGTACGCCTGAAACTGGCCTGAGTTTCTACTGATTAACATGTATCCAGATGAATTTTAAGATATATTTTGTAGGAGAATTGGAGCACTATTGATGATGATTTATTCAAACAACAGCACTTGTTTTCATTCGTAGCATGAATGGAATCCTCCACGTGGGTGTTGGGTGGTAATGGTGGTTGCCAGTTAAGATGTCCATCAGCTATGGTGGGCATCTGCAATCATATGATCTGGTCTAGTGAAAAAAGGCTCCCACCATAGGATAGAGGTATGGACTGGACTAAGGTGTTACACGGCCTGTGCCGAGAGTCAGCTTGGCTAGGAGCCAATCAAAAATATCCCAGTCAAAATGCAGTGGTCTACTCAAGGCGACGCACCAGGTGCAAAAAACAACGTAGTTCGCATCACACCAACACCCTATATAGTGAGCTGCTAAAAGACAGTATAGATATGGCGGTTGTAGATCCCTCAGATCCAGACGGTAGTATTACTCTGTCAGACTAGTAGGAGATGCCCTTGCGGACGTCTCTCTGGAAGTAATGGAGGAGAATCCGGGACCCGTTCCAGTTTATCAGATGTGTGGCTGGCACCAAGTACACGTGAAATTAGTGGCATGTGACGACAAAAGAGCCCTGGATCTCTTCTCTATTGCTATATCGGGGTTGGGTAGAGTCTCGACGGGCGCCAAATTAGAAGTGGTGCCTAAAGATACCATGCCTAGCAGACCCAGAACACGTTCTTGGATACCTTTTAATCCAAAGGAGCCAGAGAAGGTACTTAGGATAATGAAAATGTGTAATCCAAAGTCACCAAGACACAGTTGGACGGACATATGGGCGTAGCAGATGAAGAGGCAAAGGAGTATGACGACCTTCCAGCATACTCGACTTAGATCCATACCCTATCCAGAGACAGTTTTTTCTCTTTTACTGGATTGGATATAGAGATGAATAAAACAGATCATCCGAGTAATCCAAATGAATCTCCATCACTCTAAGGCAGCCAAACAGAGGAAAAGACATCGTCCTAATCCAAGGATTATGATCTATAGCGAACAAGGTTTCTGAATTAGGGTTCAAAAATTATTGGCTGGTTCATCCTAAATTTGTAGGTAGGTACAGATCCTCTATACTCATTATAATTAACGTAATAGCATTTTTGCTTCCTTCCTTCAGTAATAAAGACCTAACTACGATTTCGACGGAGATCAATTGCAAGTAGTATTGGATCTACTCCAGCTTTATGGCACATGACCCAAACGATTATCCACCACCAGATCCAGTGAAAAGACTGGTCACCGAAATTAATCTGCTGATTGGATGTGATTCCAACTTTCATCATACTATATGGGGCAACACGGACGTCAATGGACGGGGAGAGTGACTCTTTTATTTTATTATCTCATATGATTTGTATGGTATGCAACGTGGGTAGTACGTGCACTTTTGTGACCAAAAGTAGGAAAGAGGTACTGGATATAACCATTGACCCGAAAAATAGTTATGATAACATCAGTGGTTGGACAGTTTCGGAGGAGCATTCCTTCTCTGACCATAGATACATTGAATTTTCTCTTGATAGGAGTCCAAAAGTATAAAGGCGATTAGCAATCCTAGGAACATGAATTGGGATCTTTATGTTCGTTTTATCAACTTGGGACTTGAAGCTACTGTAGCTGGTTTTATAAAGGTCATAGTAGGGGCTTTTAAGAGAAAGTGTCCACTGGTGGAACCGGGATTTGAACAGGCTCAGGAAAAGTCACATAGACTTTTTAACGTGGTCGGTAACGCGGAATATTGGGAAAACTATGAAGTGTCCTTAGGCGACTACAAGAAGAATGTGAAACCCGCCAAGAGAGGTTCGTGTAGAGGCTCCTGTAGTAATATGGAAAATATCAACCAAACCTCCAGATTAAGGAAGAGTCTCGCAACAATATCCTTCGTGCCGAGCGCATATATAAAGGGTATACCTTGGCTGTTTTTCTGAACGTAGAAATAGCTTTCAACAATGTGGAATTAGATGCTATTTCCGGCCCACTTACAAGACTGGATGTACAGGAAAGCTATCATGGAAACCTAATATCATTAATAGACTGAGGAAAGCCTTCATCGTCCTCTACGCCTGTAACAAAGTTTTGGGGAAAAATGGGACCTGAGAACTAGGCTGACTCGCTAGATCTTGACCTACGGGTGCCTGGCGTGGTGGGAATCCCTATATAAGACGACTAACTTGAACCTAAGATGTAGGTTGCAGCGATCTGACAGCATAATTATCAGTAGTGCCCTGGACACTACTCCTACGCTCGCACTGGAGATAATCTTAAACTTCTACCGCTTAACCTCTACTGGAGGGGCGTGGCGGCTATGATTGGTAGGCGTCTCTGAGCGACTGTACAATAGCATGAATCGGACATTGGCCATGCGAAAATACTTGGAGAATTTGGGAATATCGGAAGCAGTGACTACATGATACCGCGATACGACTTTTCAATTAATTTTATAACGTACAACGAAAATTAATGGTGTTTTCTTTTCTACAAAGAAAATGTCACCCTCTTACAAGGTACATTAAAAAAATTGCTGACCAACCCTGTTATAATGTAATTTTTTATTTGAGAAGAACATAACACAAATATTAAAAAAGGGTATGTCCTGTGTTTACCACTTATTAAAAAAATGAATGAGGAAATGGCAATTTGTTCAAAAGCAGTTCAATGTAAATAATATTTAAAATTAATTTAAAAAAAGTGTTTTGTACGTATTAAATGTTTTATATTTATTAACGTTAAGGTTTTAGATTTAAAAATATGTTGTATTTTTTGATTTGTTTTCAATAAAATATGTAAATATGAGAAAGGTGTTGCCAGATAGCTAAATTTTCGACTTCATTTTTTGAGCGCTGCTTTTTATAACCAAAAAAATTTTTTTAACACTGGTCTAACACTGAATGCATTTTTTTTTTTAATTACTGACCATATATCTTTAATAATGTAATTTTTCCTTAAGGTTACTCCACAAAGCAATGAAAAAATTAACTTCAAAATTGGATAAAGATACCATGCGGCTTTTTTTGAATTTCATCTGGTAGCCCTATAATTAAAGAAAAGTCATGTGCTTTACAGGGCATTATCAGAACTCTCCGATTTGTACAGGGCATAAAATGCAATGCCCTCCACCATTGGCAAGTGCGAATTATTTAGAATAAAACATACCACCCCTTTTGAGGGCGAAACATTTTTAAGAAACAAACACAAAATTGTATTTTGCACATGCACAATGCACATTTTTTGGTAGAAAAGAAAACATCATAAGATTATTGTCAAATCCACCCCCGAATCGTAAGGTACGTTTGTATGTACTTAAATAAATATTAAATAATCTAATCGATTTATTTTTTATTATTCTCGACAATATTTTATTTTCAATATGTCGTCTTTGAATAATTTAGCTAATATGGCCCAATTTTCTTATATGCAAATAAAAACAACTTTTTATTTCATATTTTTTCCCAACGTTTCGTGAATTCTTTGTTCACTTTTTCAAGGGAGATTTTATCTATTTAAAAAAATTAATATTTTAGAACAACAATCACTTAACAATTTTCACAAACACTTACATGTAATATTAATTTTATTTTACATATATAAAATTAATTAAAAAAAAAACAAAAAATTTTTTAAAATTGAAAAACTTAAAAATTTAACTTAACTTAAAAGACTTAGAAAAGCAACTAATATCCCTAAAATATCTTACTCATTTATATATATGTATATTACAAAAAAACAATTAAATATATAACAAAATATACCAACAAATATACCAACAAATTAATAAAAACAGCTGTTTATGATTGTTTGCTGTTTATTACATTATCGCCAATTTGTAATTGGCGCTCAAATTATCAGTGTCTTCCTTTATGTTCATTGTCCTGTGTATTTTTTGTTGGATACGTAAGCTCTCAACTGTGTAGCGTTTTCTCATATTCTTAATCTTGTCAAGTATCTTAATATTATCAAAATCAGGATTATGTTTTGTTCGTGTGATGTGTTGTGATAAAGCAGTACTTTCTTTGTTTTTATTTATGTCTGCTTTATGTTCCTTCACCCTTGTTTCTAAATTCCTCTTCGTCGTGCCAATGTAAACAAGGTTACAGCTATTTTTATTATCTCCTTTGCACGGAATTTCGTAAACAACATTATTTTGTTGTAAAATATCTATTGGTGTTTTTGTTTTTGTAAAAATGGTATTCAATGTTTTGTTGGGTTTGTAGGCGAAATTGATATTGTTTTTGTTAATTGTTGATTTTATATTTTTGCTGTCTGTAAGGCCTGGTATATATTTAACACTAAAAAACAAACGATCAATATTAGGGTTGTTATGCTCTCTACTCTGGTTAGGTTTGTAGGAATTAATTAATGATCTTATTAGTTTGATTGGAAACCCATTTTTTGTCAGTATATTTATGATTTTTTCCTTATTTATTGGATGGAATTTTTGGTCACTTATATCCAAAACTCTTTTTATAAAATTTCTTGCCGTGTTTATAATTTGTGGCCTTGGTTGCGTTGCATAGAAGTTTATTAGTCGACCAGAGGATGTTTCTTTAGTATACCAATTAAAAATTATTTTATCTTCGGCCCTGTATAGTTTGGTGTCCAGGTATGAAATTTTCCTGTCATCTTCAATTTCTATTGTGAACTGAATCTTAGGATGATAATTATTTAGCGAATCTAATATTTCATTCTTTTCATCTGCATTTATAATGGCTAAGATATCATCAACATATTTGGCCAAAAATTTGATATTGATGTTCTTTCTGTTCAATTCAGCCAACGCTACGTCTAGTAAATTGTCCAGTACTATGTCAGCAATTGTTGGTGACAAAGGGTTCCCCATGGGCATGCCAAAAACTTGTTTATATATTTTGTTGTCATACATAAAGTAGTTGTTGTCAAGTAAACAAAATCTTAAAATGTCGAGAAAATTGGATCGAGTTATTTTTGTCTTATTTTTTATTGTGTCCCAATTTTCCATTATTTTAGTTATTGCTGTTTGAACTGGGATATTAGTGAACAATGACACAACATCAAAAGATACTAATATTTCGTTGTTGTCAAGTTCAATTTTTTCCAATTTCCGTTTTAGTTCAAGTGAATTTTTAACATTATATTTATCAGATATTATGTTCCCAAGTATCTTACCTACATATTTACTCAGATTATAGCAAGGTACATTAAATGTAGAAACTATTGGTCTCAGAGGTACATTGTCTTTGTGTATTTTGGGTAATCCATAAATTCTAGGGGCTATTGCAGCCGAGCAGGAAAGATATCTTTTTTCATCTGTGTCTATGAGTTGTTTTTTATGTAGATCGTTAATTAAGTTGTTGTTAACTTTAACCAAATTCACTGTTGGGTCAGTTCTAGTGACCCTGTAAGTATTTTTGTCATCAAGCAAAATTTTCATTTTTTCCTCATATTCATATTTATATAAGATTACTGTTTTATTGCCTTTGTCTGCATGTGTTACAATGATGTCTTTGTTCTTATTAAGAAATTTTCTTGTCTTCTCATAAATAGCTAGAATAAATTTACCCCTTCGAGTAATTTTCATATGCCTCTTGAATTGTGTCACCCTGTTTGCCACTTTTGCCCTAGTCATTTCTTTTGCATCATTCTCTTCCTCATGAACTTTCTGGATGCATTGTT